>OX451735.1:1350105394-1350438446 GCA_948472305.1 Vicia faba
TGAGAAAATATCAAGCATTTTTAACCCATAATATTACCTCATTCTTGATAGAACAGAAGTTGCACTCACATGATGTAAAATAGTCAAACAAAGATTTAGAGCAATAGTATAAAGTGCAAGAAATATGGTAAAAATTAAGCAACATTGGAGATATCAATGATTTCTAATTCTCCTCGTATGTTAAAAAACGGTTCAGTTGCAAGAGGTTTAGTGAAAATATCGACAAGTTAATTTTTACTATCAACATGCTCGAATACAACATCCCTTTTTTCAACATGATCGCGGAGAAAATGGTGACGTATCTTAATATGTTTAGTGCGAGAATATAATATAACACCCTGATTATTTATTAAATTATTTTAATAAATTAATTATTTGATGTTGTGTATTTATATGAGTTGATGAACATTTTGTTATAATGTGATGCCTTGTTGTGGGGTAGTTATCTAAGAAATTACCGATGTTAAGGTATTGGGGATGTATGACTAATAGTGTAGACACTTAGGGGTGGAAGGAGATTAATACTTCTATTATTATTTAAATTATAATATTAGAATAATATCGTGATAATAATTAAATAATTATTTTAGTTATTATTATGTAGAAGGGCATAAGTGGAATAAGATATTAGGGGTCCAAAGGTTAAAGTAGTAAAATAAGGAAAAGGGAAGGGTTCTGTAAAAAGTCAGATCGTAGAACGAGTAAGAGGAGAAGTGGAGAATAGTGCACCAAGAGACTAGGGCAAAAGAATATATTGTTGAAGTTTAGGAACTGTAATGCCCGGTATTTAATTAATTATTTAATTAAATATTTTCGAATTAACTGTCGAAGTTGTGAATTATTATTGAAATATTGATTTAAGTTGTCGCGTTGTTAGTTGAATTATTGAGTTGATTAAGTGGTAGAAAATAGTATTATAATAATACTATTATTATTACTTATGGGCTTAAATTTAAGTGTTGTTGGTAGTAAAAGGTGTGGTGTGAGTACTAGGCCCAATAGAATTAATAATAGAATTTATATGTTGAGATGAATAAAAGAAAATTTGGTTTTTATGAGAAAAGGAAGAATAAGGTTTTGGGAGTTTTTAGAGAATACGTAAAGTTGTTATTGTGAAGAGGAGAAGTGGAAGAAGAGGCAAAGGTTGAAAAGCTATGGCAAAGCGAGGTTCAACCGATGAAATAGAGCGGTCTCCAATCCAAGGTAATGGTGGATTTTCTAATCCTATAATGGGGCTTATGAGAAATTGTATGTGGGGCTTTAGGGTGTAAATTATTACTGTTTGTGTTTGTTTATGGAAATTGATGTTAGGAATTAATTAGTGATGAATATTGGTGAAACTTTCATATTCCCGTGTGTTGTTGACTGACTGTTCCATTGAAAATATGTGGATCAAAGGAAACTGGAGAAGTAACAGGAAGTTTGAAAATTGTAAGAATGGGAGACATGTCGATCGTCACCTTGTTAGTGGTGAGTGCTGTAGGTCGGCAGCCTTGAGAGAGAGAGAGAGGAGAGTGCCGTTCGACACTAGGTATTGTTGTTGAAGAAGAGTTTTGTTCGGCACTGATTGTTAGGCACGGGAAGGCACTTGTTTATGCGGCAATATGTTATATAATTTTCATATGGTATCAGTATAGAATTCATTAATACAAAAGCAGTTAGGGAACAAATTGAACCATTCTTATCAGTAGTATGCTATAGAAGAAAGACATTAATAGAAGTAGCATTTATGTCAGTAATCTTAATTTAGTAGTTTCAACATAATTTAACGGCCTTAGTAATAAGACAGAGTTAGAAATAGTTAGTATAGTTACAGTAATTGTTTTAGTAAACTGATGTACATTAGCAGAGTGATGAAATAATAGGAATAATATGAACTAACAGTAGCAGTGTGGGTTTGGTAATAATAATATCGAGTAGAAATTCTAATAATTTTAGCAGAGGGTTATTTAGACAGATGTAGTTGGTTTGTCTGAATAATTACGAGTATTGTTTGTAAAATATTACGGTTGAGATAGTGGATTGTATAAGTTACTGTAAGGTAGAGACTAAGATGTGAATTAGTAACAGAAGGTTATTATTAATAAAATAATAGTGAAGAATTAATTAATTAGTAGGATTTAGTCGATTTGCCCGAATAACTATACAGAACAATTATTGTATATTTAGTCGATACAGTGTGTTGAATACTTTGCTGACAAATATGAATTTCAGGTGGTATTGAATTGTTAGGCTTATGGCTAATGTTGTTTTCTTGTTGATGTTGTTGTCAAATTAATAATTGTTGATATGATATTATTGTTGTGACGTACGAAGTTGTAGGCTTATGCCAATGTTGTGGCTGAAATATCAAGTTGTAGACTTAGGGCCAAAGTTGAATTATGTTGAGTTAATGTTGAATCTTTGATTGATGTGGTAGGCTTATGGCCAATGTTGATTAATATTGAGATGTTGTGTTGTTGTGATTGTCTCTGTGAATTCCTACTGATAATGTGAAGTTTCAGAGAATTTTAGATGATGATGAATTACCTCTATTTACTGGTAATAATGGTGATCTGGGCTTATGCCTTGCGATGAGTGATGATTATTGTGAGTATGTGATGGTGCATTCATTGAGTCACATACATTTGCATACTCTGTGATAGCCTGGATTGGAAAAATAGCGATGAAGGTTGATGCCTTGTTTGAATGCCTCTAATAATTGGCAAAATAGCGATGAAGGCTGATGCCTTGTTTGAATGCCTCTAATAATTGGCAATTGGAGATGGGGGCTGAAGCCCTATTGGCACCACATGCATTTGCACAGTTGTTTCTCATTAGGTCTTGCATAATTAATAATGATGTGAATTGTGATGATTTAAGTGGTGATTAAAACAAGTGAGGTTTGTGAAAAGATGTATTGTGAAGGGCATGACAATGTTGATGTTGCAATGTGATGGTTTTATATTCCTGAATTCTAATATATGATTTATCGTACGCTCACTTATACGATTTGAGAATCTCACCCCTTACTGTTTGAATGTTGCCCTCTGTTGGTAACATGCAGGTAATCAAGAAGAATAGTTGTACCTTCGTCAGTTTGAGTCCGTGTCGTCGCTCTGATATGTAGCACTCGGGGGGATGAATGCTTGATATTTAGTTGTTGATATTTATTTCTGTTGCTGAATCTTTAAGTTGTTTAGATGAAGTAACTGTTGTCTTGAAGTTGTTTTAGTTGAATAAAGATGTTAAGTGAATTGAAGTTGAGTATGTAGATTCCGCTGCTTATCAATATAAAGTTGTTTGATGTTAAAGAATAAATCAAGTTGTTATCGGTTCATTCGAGTTAAGTGTTATATATCTATTTTATATGCGATTAAATGAAGTTTTATTTTGAGTTGAAAATGTAGCATCCTGTTTATGTTGAACTCTAATTTTATTATTATCCGCCGGGTAGAAATGGGATCTTACATTAGTGGTATCAGAGCAGGTCGTTCTATCCGACTAAGTTGTCTAATGTTATTTGTTCCCTAGTACGCGACAAGTATGTGAAACACTGTTGGTGCTTGCTTGCTTTTCTAATCGCTTGTATGCAGAAGTTGGTTTGAAGATGAGTTGGGGATAAGCTTTGCTTCTCGGATATATTTTGGTTGTAAGATGTTAAGTTCAATATGCTATTGATGGCGACAATGCGAATATTGTTGCAATTTTGTTGTTTCCCAAATCTGAAGATGACACGGATTCAAGATTTTGTTTGTTAATAAAGTTAGAGCGTCTTGAGGGAGGATGATCAGGCCTTGTTGGTGTTTACTTCTCGAAGGATGAGGAGCAATGTAGTGGTTGTTGATATACGAGTAGAGTGTAAACCACTGATGTTTCCGAAGGTGATTGTTAAGTAACAAGGATAATTTTTAGAAGATGGAAATTTAGAAAGTTGTGATGTTTCAACGCTATTGATGGACTGTGAAGTTGTCGGTTTGAGTAGCCCTTACATAAAATGTAGACGTTTGAACGGTGATAGAGTGACAGATTGTTGTAGACCGTGTCGTGGAATCCTTGTAAGTGATTGTAAAAGTTGAAGTTGTTGGGAATATTTTGAATCGCGAGTCAGAGTCGGAAATGCGAGGAGATGAGTATGATTTCAAGAATGGTAAGTGTTGGTACTAGTACAAAGACATTTTTGTTAGGATGTTATCGTAAGGTGTGTGATGGTATGTCGATGCATGACGTCGGTGTTTGCATTTTCGTATAACTTTATAAATTCATATATTGTGTTCCGAGTATCGGATTGGTGTTCCATTTGAACCTGCGAGGAGATAAAAATATATTCTATCCTATGAAAGTGTTTTCAAATATGGTTGATGCATTCACATATTGAGGAAATCTGAAGTCGTGTACGGAACTAGAGGCTTTTTGGGCGTAAATGATTATTCTCGCAGTTGTTCGAGATTAGGTCAAGCATAATATGTTGTTGGCGAATAAGTTGAGAAATGAGAGGTTTGGCATTAAAAAGGATAGTCGTTCATTATTTCAAGTATGTGATGTTGCATGTGAAGAAAGTTTTGTAGGACTAAAGGAAAGACTGACGACTGCTCCGGTATTGGTTTTGCCTAATCCGAGTGAGCCATTTGTAGTGTATTATGAATGCACCTAATATGGGATTTAGTGGTGTGCTAATGCTGAATGAACAAGTTGTTACTTGTGCTTCTATATGACTCATAGTTCATGAGAGGAATTATCCCACGCATGACTTAGAGTCAGCAGTGACGGTGGTTATGTTGAAAGATTATGATTTCGGTTTGAATTATCATCCAGGTAAAGCTAATTCTGTGGCTGATGCTTTAAGTCGAAAGACTTTACATATGTCAGAAATGATGGTTAAAGAATTGGAATTAATTAAACAGTTCAGAGATATGAGCCTAGTTTGCGAAATGACACCGAAGAGTGTTATGTTAGGAATGTTGAAGATTAACAATGGTTTTCTGGACAGTATCAAAAAATCCCAAAAGTTAGATGTGAACTTGGTAGATTCGGTGGTTGGACTCGATTGGTTTGAGAATGATGATTTCAAGTGAGATGCGTAGGGTGTGTTAAGATTTCGTAATCGAATTTGTATTTCTGATGATGCGGAGATGAAGAAAGTAATTCTTGAGTTGGAGGATACTTAACCTTCGAGTAAGTCTAAGTGAGTGTAATGTGGATCGTGTAATATGTTGAGCGGTGGTGTATCATCGAAAAAATCAAATGAGAGGGAAATTATGAAAGTATTTGTAAAACTCATTGGAAATTATTGGATTATGGTGCGTTAGGTGACTTGAGTTCAAGTTCTAAAGGAACACTATTATAGTTCGGTAATGATGGTTTATACTCCATTATGGTTGTCAGCTATCTATTGACAAATTGAGGAACTGATCACCCTTAATCTCTTGTTAATAGTAGACGAGACCATGTTGGAGGGTATAGATTTGTTGTGCTATCTTAATGGTGTGTAAAGTGGTTGATGTTATATCTTGGAACAAGTCAGAGTAGCGGGTTTTTATGCGAGCTAACGTTGCAAAGCAAAAGATTGAGAATATCAAGTGAACAATGGTTTTATGGTGGATGTTGAGGAAAGTTCGAAACTAGATTGAAACTTGTGAGCTAGATAGTTGACAAATTTTTTAATGAAGACGCTGACTTAAGGTGGCTTATCAGAGTTGCGCAGCTGAAGCATGATGTGGCGTAATTGCTATGTTTGTACGACTCGTTAGAAGTGAAGGATTAAAACCTCAGAAGCCAATGGGAATGGTGTGTCTTAATCTACATGCTTGATTTGGTGGATTGTTGATGTAGAGATGATGTGCCAAGGTGTTGTGATATCTCGGAGATATATGTTGATCCCATAAGGAAATTATTGTGGTTGTTAGTTGATGGTGAATTATGTATATAATTGTTGAGTTATACAGTTAAGTTGGTGTTGTGATGATTTTATTCCCGTTGTTGTGATGTTGTTGTTGGTAACCGTAGGTAAAGGAATAATATTTCATAATATGACAAAGTCGATTATGTTGGCTATGTTGATGTCACTATAAGAGTGATACGACGATATGAATAAGGTTGATGATATTTTGTTGAAATGATTGATAAGTTGTTAGCGGCTAGGTCACAGAGATGTTGAATTATTAGCAGGTGTGGATTTGAAATTTTCATAATGAGCATTGTTATGTCGAAAAGTAGTGGTCGAAGTGTTTCCAAACGCGAATTGAAGATCAGAGAGTTAGACGCGGAATTTGCATTAATAATGTTAGTATTTAGTGAATTTTTGAGGACGAAAATATTCTAAGTGGAGGAGAGTTGTAACGCCCGGTATTTAATTAATTATTTAATTAAATATTTTTGAATTATTTTCGAATTAACTGTTAAAGTTGTGAATTATTGTTGAAATATCGATTCGCGTTGTTAGTTGAATTATTGAGTTGATTAAGTGGTGGAAAATTGTATTATGATAATAATATTATTATTTCTTATGGGCTTAATTTAAAGTGTTGTTGGTAGTAAAAGGTGTGGTGTGAATACTAGGCCCAATAGAATTAATAATAGAATTTATATGTTGATATGAATAAAAGAAAATTAGGTTTTTATGAGAAAAGGAAGAATAAGGATTTTGGGAGTTTTTGGAGAATACATAAAACTGCTGTTGTGAAGAGGAGAAGTGGAAGAAGAGGCAAAGGTCGAAAAGCTATGGCAAAGCGAGGTTCAACCGATGGAATAGAGCGGTCTCTAATCCAAGATAAGGATGAATTTTCTTATCCTATAATGGGGCTTATGAGTAATTGTATGTGGGGATTTAGGGTGTAAATTATTACTGTTTGTGTTTGTTTATGGAAATTGATGTTAGGAATTAATTAGTGATGAATATTGGTGAAACTTTTGTATTCCCGTGTGTTGTTGACTGACTGTTTCGTTAAAAATATGTGCATCGAAGGAAACTGGAGAAGTAACAGGAAGTTTGAAAATTATAAGAATGGGAGGCATGTCGATCGTCACCATGTTAGTGGTGAGTGCTTCCGGTCGGCAGCCTTGAGAGAGATAGAGAGGAGAGTGTCGTTTGGCACTAGGTATTGTTGTCGAAGAAGAGTGTCATTAGGCACTGATTATTAGGCACAGGAAGACACTTGTTTCTATGGCAATATGTTATATAATTTTCATATGGTATCAGTATAGAATTTATTAATACAAAAGCAGTTAGGGAACAAACTGAACCATTCTTATCAGTAGTATGCTATAGCAGAAAGACATTAATAGAAGTAGCCTTTATGTCAGTAATCTTAATTTAGTAGTTTCAACATGATTTAATAGCCTTAGTAATGAGAAAGACTTGGAAATAGTTAGTATAGTTGCAGTAATTGTTTTGGTAAACTAATGTACATTAGCAGAGTGATGAAATAATAGGAATAGTATGAACTAACAGTAGCAGTGTGGGTTTGGTAATAATAATACCGAGTAGAAATGCTAGTAATTTTAGCAGTGGGTTATTTAGCCGGATGTAGTTGGTTTGTCCGAATAATTACGCGGAATGTTTGTAAAATATTACGTTTGAGACATTGGGTTGTATAAGTTGCTGTAAGGTAGAGACTAAGATGTGAATTAGTAACAGAAGGTTATTAGTAATAAAATAACAGTGGAGAATTAATTAATTAGTAGGATTTAGTAGATTTTCCAGAATAACTATACAGAATAATTGTTGTATATTTAGTCGATACAGTGTGTTGAATACTTTGCTGACAAATATGAATTTCAGGTGGTATTGAATTGTTAGGCTTATGGCCAATGTTTTTTTCTTGTGGATGTTGTTGTAAAATTACTAATGGTTGATATGATATTATTTTTGTGACGTACGAAGTTGTAGGCTTATGCCAACGTTGTGTTAATTGTTGTTGCTGAAATATCAAGTTGTAGGCCTAGGGCCAAAGTTGAATTATGTTGAGTTGATGTTGAATCGTTGATTGATGTGGTAGGATTATGGCCAATGTTGATTAATATTGAGATCTTGTGTTGTTATGATTGTCTTTGAATTCCTGCTGATAATGTGAAGTTTCAGATAATTTTAGACGATGAAGAATTACCTCTATTTACTGGTAATAATGGTGATGTGGGCTTATGCCTTGCGATGAATGATGATTATTGTGAGTATGTGATGGTGCATTCATTGAGTCACATACATTTGCATACTCTATGATGGCCTGGATTGGCAAAATAGAGGTGACAACTGATGCCTTGTTTGAATGCCTCTAATAATTGGCAAATAGCGATGAAGGCTGATGCCTTGTTTGAATGCCTCTAATAATTGGAAAAATAGTGATGAAGGCTGATTCCTTGTTTGAATTCCTCTAATAATTGGCAATTGGCGATGGGGGCTGAAGCCCTGTTGGTACCACATGCATTTGCATTGTTGTGTCTCATCGAGTCTTGCATAATGAATAGTGATGTGAATTTTGATGATTTAAGTGGTGATTAAAACAAGTGAGGTTTGTGAAAAGATGTATTGTGAAGGGCATGAAAATGTTGATGTTGCAATGTGATGATTTTATATTCCTGAATTCTAATATATGATTTATTGTGTGCTCACTTATACGATTTGAGAATCTAACCCCTTACTGTTTAAATGTTTCCCTCTGTTGGTAACGTGCAAGTAATCAAGAAGAAGAGTTGTACCTTCATCTGTTCGAGTCGGTGTCGTCGCTCTGATACGTAGTACTCGGGGGGATGAACGCTTGATGTTTAGTTGTTGGTATTTATTTCCGTTGCTGAATCTTTAAGTTTTTTACATGAAGTAACTGTTGTCTTGAAGTTGTTTTAGTTGAATAAAGATGTTAAGTGAATTGAAGTTGAGTATGTAGATTCCGCTACTTATCAATATAAAGTTGTTTGATGTTAAAGAATAAATCAAGTTGTTATCGGTTCATCCGAGTTAAGTGTTATGTATCTGTTTTATATGCGATTAAATGAAGTTTGATTTTGAGTTGAAGATGTAGCATCCTGTTTATGTTTAACTCTGATTTTACTATTATCCTCTGTGTAGAAATAGGGTGTTACATTAGTGATATCAGAGCAAGTCGATCCGTCCGACCAAGTTGTTTAATGTTGTTTGTTCCCTATGGAAAAAGAATATATTGTTGAAGTTTAGTAACCGTCAATCCAAGGTAAGGGCGGGGTTCCAACTTCCTAAGGGTATCATATAATGACAGATATGTTAGGGTTTATGACTGCCAAATTTTTTGTGCATTCTTGTTTATGGAATTGTTTTGTGTGATCAAATCCATGTAATAATATGATAGTTTAGTGATAAATAGGTAAAACTACAATGTTCAGATACCATGATTTGATATGTATAACATGTATGTTGATGTGTTGTTATTTATTTGTGATAATATAGTGAATTTATAAGTATTTTGGACTGAATGAGAATTTAATCATATGGAAAACTGAGGAGAAATTATGGAGAAATCGCAAAAGCAATGTTGCTGTAAGGTAAGCATCGTTGGGTGAGCCACAACGTTTCTGGGAGAGAGACTTCTCCCAAGCAGCGCCAGGCGAGGAAGTTAGCGAGGGAGGAAGGAAAATTACATACTCTTGGAAAATAAGCGAAGTGCCTCATCATCGTCGGGCGAGCGTGAGGCGATGTAGCAGCGCTAGACGGCCTTCTAAGTCACCGGGTGCTGAAGTGGTAAAGCGACAAGCAAACGTAACTTTTTATAGGTTTATCATATCGTCTCCACATGAATTAGTGCTACTGAATTGTCGTTCGACAATTTCTCGCGTTTATGGGTTTGATTTAAATGGGCTGGTTTGTATAGAAAGGAGAAACTATTAACAGGAAAATAAATTTATTCTTCAAGGGAAAACTTATCAAGCATGCATATAATCCACTCCTTACAGACTTAAACCTATCGACCAGTTATATGTAACCTATAATACTCATCAATGTCATCACATGTCAAACACAACACCCTCTATATCACCTCGACAACGATCTCTCAACCAACCTCAACAATATAGAAGTCAACCGTGCTAATCGCGTCGATGATCTCTCAGAATGATACAACCAACACAGAGGCATTAATCAGAAACACCCAAGTAAATAATAGCACTGAATTTGTCTCTAGAATCTAGACACTATTAGACAATCATCCTAGATAAGAATTAGAGTAGTACATGTCTATAGTAACCCAAACCCCTAAGCACAGAGCAAAAATCCAGGACAGCAATCGATAGAGATTTGTAAAGCAAGTTTTATACAATGCCATAGGCGATAAATATACATGAGTTCAAAGTAAATACATATACAAACTCAACAAATAAAGAATACACAAAGAATAAGAGAAATGAACCACAAATCTCCTGGTTTTTCAGTATCGATCCAAGAGCAATCCACACCGGATCATCCATATGCAATATTCAATGTTGTTTTCTAAGCTAACTCTAAGGAAAAATGAGAGAGAATGAATTTGAGAGTAAAAACTATCCCTAAACTCATAACCTAACAAATGAAATGAAAATGAAATATATACAAAAACCGGTCCCGACACGCTCTCCCGGTGAGCCAAACACGTCACCCAACAACAACCTTATTTTACACGGCCCATCCCGCGCAACATACACAATTGGAGAAAAATATTTACCCTCGTCCGACAAAGGGAAGCTCTGCCCAGTGACACAATGCTTCCTCGCCTAGAGAGCTGCTGGCAAGCCCAAGTCAGTGGCTACTGGAAAAATGATCTGTTCCTCATTGTGATATGGCGGGAGAACTGACTCAGGTCGTTTTGCGTTTAGATCGCATTTGTGCGAATAACAAGAGTCGCCACCGAATTTTCTTTTATCCAAAAGGAAAGGTAAAAAATCACAGGAAAGACCTTTCGAGATTATTTCTCGGGTTCGGGGGGTAGATTATGAAAAGGAAAGGTATTAGCACTCTTTTCATCCGTAGTTATCTACGGGCTCTTAGTTACTTTCTAGATCACTTGCTTTTGCTTTGACAATGTGCTTGTGATGTGGGCTTTGAAAGTATTTTGAAAAATGTCTTTGTAATGGTTCTCGTTTCTATAAGAATGCGTACAAAGTTTTGTTTCAAAAAATAGTTCAAAGATGTGTTTATGGAATGTGATTTTGAAAGTGGTTTTGAAAAGACGTTTTTGCAATGGTTCTCGTCTCTATAAGAACATATACAAAATGTTGTCTTTTGAAAATGTTTTGAGATGAAAGTGTTGGTATGTAAATGTTTTTGTCGTGAGCAAGCGAGCAACTAGGAGCGAATCTACCTACTCGAAAGGTCTTAAACGTTCTTTTCTTCCTCCTTTAGATGTTGCTATCTTACCATTAATTTGGTAAGAAGCCCCATCATTGGATGTGAAGGGACAGGCGCAGGTCAATCGTACAATCATTGAAAGTAACTTATAAGACGCTTTAGCAATTTTTTGTAAGGGACTAGATCGTTTTATCGAAGGCAACATCGAGGGACATCGAGGGACTACGATCTTTTATAAAAGGGCCTTTGTTAAAGCGTCCCATATTCGAGGGACATGACTGTGTTCTGAGGCAACGAGTGAGGTTACCCTAGAGGTGCGCGTGTGAAAAAGTGTGTTCGTTTCAAGTTAATTTTGTTTTTGATTAGGTTATCTAGCGATTGATTTTGAATCTTTCCATGCACGCCTAATTACTATACAGTATAAGGAAAACAGTAAATTGCGGAAATTAAAATTCTACGCTATTATAGAGCTTTCGGGAGTGGGGGTACAAATTCACAAATGGGGATGGATCAATGCGATAAAAAGTCCAAATAGGTAATCAATACAACCAAATCGAATAACAAATAAGTAATCAATTACACTAAAACAATCTATGGAGTAAAAATTAATTAACAAAGTATGGAAATAAAATTCTAAGTATTCTGTTTGAAAAATTTGGAGAAAAAAAATAAAATTCTATTCTATTAAAGAAAATAAAATAATTGATTAAAAGAAATTAAATCATTTGTATATATTTTGTCTTTTGGTATTTTTTATTATGAAGAATTTAAACAAAACAATTTATCACTAAATAAAAAGTTAATTATTATAATTATTCATAAAAAATCCCTAACTAAACTATTTAAGAGAATTTAACTAATTTAAAAGAAAGTTAACTTAGGAAAGTTCATAAAGTTATTTACAAGATTCTAACTTAGTTAACTAATTACATATATTTCTTAATTGAATTTTAAAGTCTAAACTAAAGATTAACTAAAATAATTTTGTTATAAAAAACTTAAAGAAATCTAAAAAAGAAAAATAGAAAAACCAAGCCCCAGCAGGGGTTGAACCCGTGTCCTCAAGTTAGAGCCGATGATACCTTGCTAAGTGAACTGTATTTTTTATCTGTTATACTTATATTAAATTAATACAAAAATATGAACAAAGTAACGGATTGGGCCTGCAGGCCCATTAAAGGCTGACTCAGTTTGGAATGAACAAGGAAAAAGTTTGGAGAAACCCTAGACACAAAAAGGTGTCGCGGCGGTTTATCTTGGGAAGAGGACATGTTAAAATTTCATTATTGTTATTGGAAGGAGAGAAAAAAAAGATTAAATAAAATATTGTGTTTTATTGGTAAGGAAATTGTTTAATTGTTATTGTCGTTCCAGTAAAAAGAAGTAAAGGAAAGGAATTTGAAAAAAAAAAAAGACTATCCTTTCTCTCTTTTCACGCGTCATCTCCTTCAACCTCACACTATCTTTATTAAACCGTAACATCACCATCTTGAAGGAAACACTTTCTCTAAACTTTCCACCACCATCATTAGCTTCAATCGCATAACAAACATTATCATGCATTTCTCTTCTCATATTCTCGAATCTCACCCTAACGGAAAACATCCAACTATCGCGGTTGCCATCCCATCGCTGCCGCGGAGGAACGTGTCCAATCATTCAGCTTCGGGTGTTTCCCTTTCCATAACGGCCGCTTTTACCAGAACTCTTCGATGGGATTTTGATTGGAGTAGTGGATGAGGGATTTGCGGAGGGTGTTTTCGATGGGTTGTGCACGGCGGAGATGAAGAGAGGAGATAGAGGAAAGGGATGCTGTGTGCGAAGATGGAGGGGAAAGGGAAAAATAAAAATAATGATTGTTTGTTATCTACATAGTTCTGAGTTAATATAGAAACTCTTTTTTTCTAGTTCTGTCACAAAAGTTATAAGTTTATCCTTTTGGTCAGAAGGCAAACCAACAGAAATGGATGTACCACATTTTTTGGTAGAGAAACCTTTAATTGCGGTGAAACATTTGGTAATGCATTTGATCGAGATATAGTTTGTGCTCCAGAGTGAATAATGGTAGATTTATGTTTATGGAGGTGGGGGTAGTTTATAGGAATATAGAAAAGAATTTTGCAGAATTTTATTATTGTTCTTTTTTTTATCCGAACTTATCTCTCAATCTTACGGTAAATGACAACAAAGATTCATTTTTTTTTGTTTTTTAACACTTGTTTTTGTTCTTTATGTGACCACATGCTTAAGTCTACAGGATCACGGGATTAAATAAAAAATAACAACAACAGCGAATCACATATGACAAACAAATTAGAAAATGAACAAACATGGTTGTGCAAAAATGAGAGAAGAAAGGGTACCTATTAGAGTCTCTCCAACGGCGGTCCAAAGAAAAATGGTGAGTTTTAAATCCGCGCTTTGATTTCTGTTTTGAACTTCTTCTTCTCTGATTTCTGCATGCGGTGAGTTGCTGATATTATTGCGAACGTAATGCTGATGTTATTGCGTTGCAG
The DNA here is from genome assembly GCA_948472305.1 of Vicia faba. Classification (NCBI taxonomy): domain Eukaryota; kingdom Viridiplantae; phylum Streptophyta; class Magnoliopsida; order Fabales; family Fabaceae; genus Vicia; species Vicia faba. Next base: position 1,350,119,174 of record OX451735.1, read on the forward strand.
TGAGGAATACTGGGGCGAAGATGATGAAGGTGCGGTGACGTTGGGGGTGCCGTTAGGGAGCATAAGTTAAGGGTGTTGTGGTTTTATGTTGTTGAAGAAGGTTGAGAGTGAATTTAGAGGTAGTGAAGGGTTTTAACAATCAATATGGCTTATGTAGAGAAATATTTTCAGGATCTCTTTTTTCTTTCTCTATGCTACCTGGTTCTGTGTTATAGTGACTGAGAAGTATGAATTGGAGGGAAATTTTGTGAATTTGAACATTTGAGGTATGATGGTTCAGTGGTTTTCTAATGCAGTTTCCGTTTAATACATTTGCGTGCAATGTTGACATGTTATGGAGCATGTTGGTTCAGATTTGTAGACTATTGTTGCAAGGTTTGCAGGGCTTCCAGTTTGTTTGTATGTGCGCAGCAATTTTGCACAGTTTTGGGACTGGTTATATGGCCTAGGTGATTTCTTTCCTCTTTCCTTTTCATCTTTCCATGAAACAAAAAGCAAGTTTGACTTTTCAACATATTCTGAAGGGTTTGCTAATTTAGGAAAATGATGAGGCATATGAGGATGTTTGAGCATGCTTGCTGGAATATTTTGCTGCTTTGTTTCTGTACAGCCTTGACTGTTTTACATATGTTTGTAGTTTGCTACATTGTTTTGCTGTTTTTGTTGCCTTGTTAGCTGATTGTTGGCTGCTGTATTGGGAAGTTTGCTTTGTTTGCAGCCTGGTTATGCTTTTTCTGCTGCAGTCTGGTTTGATTTGTGTTGATGCTGCCTTATTGACATGTTGCAGCTTTGTACATGTGCTGCTTTCTGTGCTATTTTGGGCAGTTTGGCTGTTTATTTTTGCTTTTTTTTGACAGCAAGTTAGGCAGCTTGCCTGCCTTACTAGTTTTGCTTTGCTTGCTGCAAATGCAATGCAACCCCATTTGGTTTGGTGATTTTGCCATGCAGCCCTATTTTTTTGTATATTTTCTTTTTTTCCTTTTTTGTGAACCAAAACTTAGATTTTAAGATTTTCAAAATGGGTAGAAATGGATGGTGATTAAACAAACAAAAATTTGATTCCAAGACGCAAACCCTAATGATGAATTTGCGAAAAGAAAACTTTGAAAATTTCTTTGCATATACCCAAGCTTGATCGTTTTCCAATCCTTCTCTTTTCTTGTTTCATGTGCAATGGTGACAGTGGGAAAGGAGAAACCGTGGCATAGAGTCAAAATGGCATGGAAACAAATTAAGCTAAACTCGAGGAAGAAGAAAGCTTCAAGGAATTTTTCTTTAGGAACTCTGTTGGATTTTTGAATTTAGAACACATCACATTCTCTTGTAATTGAATTTATTTGTAACCTTGAACTTGTGATGAAATGCAACTTATGTCCTTGCTAATTTTGAATTTTTTTCCTTGTACTAAATGAACACTTGAAATGTAAAGCTTTGTAACATGACTTGAAATTCAGTATGAGCGTTTTGGATTAAATATAACTTTTTACCATTGCAAAACCTTTGGAATTTAAATGGTGAACCAAAACTTGGGATCAAAATACATCTCATGAAATAGGATTTAGGCTCCTTGTAGAATGTTTGAACTTTGAATGAAAATGATTAGAATCATGATGAACTTGAACTCTTTTGAAATAACACTTTGACTTCTCATATTGCAAACGCCTTGAAATTTCAATAAAAATCATGACTTGAGATCAAATGCAAACCTTGAATTTGAACTTGGCTCTAACAACTTGTAAACCTTGTGCAACTCAAAATGTCCAAATTGAACATATATCGAAGCACTTTCAATGGTAAAAGACTTGTAAAGTTGGAACGAAATTGTGATTGAACTTGAATCTTGAATAATGGTTGTTTTAAATGAGAGTCTTAATCTTTAAATCACATTCAATTCAAACTTGAATTCAAAATGGACTCGCACGCCACACTCGATTGAAAGATGGAGCTTTATTGCCAAAAAACATGCTCTGAGAACATTCGTCAATCTTTCGACAAACTGTGGTTAAGAACAAATCAAAAATCAACAAATGACTTGCGACGATTAGATAATTTTTTAAAGTCTTCCAAACACAATTTTCTTTTGATCTCTGAAGATAAACCCGTGAGCGACATCACTTATGACCATAAATAGAAATAATTGTTTCAAGGTCTTGTAATTTGAAGAAATCACAAATCTTGGAAATCATGCGATTGTTATTTAAAACTAGGTCAAATTCCATGATGCGACTTCTAGCACATTCGAATTTTGGTGATCTTCTACGCGTAATCAGTTCTTGATTTGTGAAGAGAAATTGGAGATGGCATCAAGGAGAATCATAAGCAAGAAAAACCACTAAAAAATATTGAATAATGAAGAAGTTACGATAGTTTGAATTTGTTCTCGCAAAAGGTCGATTTCTTTGGGTCGATGTAGTCGTTTTTCAATTATCTGAACCATCGATTGAGCAAACTTGCAATGTGAGGTTTGAAAACTGGCTTAAAAAAATCTTGATGAGACATGAAGACTTATTAAGACCAATTGAGACCTTGAAGACTCAATTTTCTTTGAGAAATACCAAACCCTAATTGCTGATTTACTGCCTAGGGAGAGAATCTGTCTGATCGACTTCTGAGCAAAATTGAGTATTTAAGTAACCCTAGGATAGCATCTTGAATGAAAAATGGGAGGGAAAATTTTGGGGTACAACAACTGCCCCTGTTCAATCTTCTTAAACTTGAAAAGTGAGATCGACATGTTCGTCGTTCGTAGCTTGAAAGTAGAAGATGATTGAACACTAGAGTGCCCAGAAATTTGCACTCGATGATGTGTTGTTTGATTGTGTAGGGAAATGGGATTAAATATGCCATTTGGAGAAATGATGGAGAGTTATCAGAGATGGGCTTATAGATGCCATCCAAAGGTGATTGTTGACAGAAGTGGACGAAGTCTGAACTTGACTTCAATTGGAAAAGAAATCAGAATAAACCTTTTGTCGGTTTAAACTGGAACTAGAAGAAGTATTGAATGTTGTTTGATTGGAAAGAATCAGAATAAATATTGGAGCGATTTAAACTAAACCAATAGAGGTCTTGGCTTAACTTTGACTGGAAAGCATCAGAATAAATCTTGGAGCAATTTATCTAAACCAGAGAAAATTGTTTACTGGGAAAGAATCAAGATAAACCGTTGAGAGGTTTATCTAAACTAGCAATGGTCTGGAGAAGAATCAGAACAAATCGTTGAGAGATTTGTCTGAACCAGAAAAAACGTCTACTAGGGAAGAATCAGGATAAACTATTGAGAGATTTAAACTGAATCAGCAGGTGTCTGAAGAAGAATCGGAACAAATCGTTGGGAGATTTATCCGAACCAAAGAATACGTCTGTGAAGAAAGAATCAGGATAAACCGTTGAGAGATTTAAACTGAACCAGCAGGTGTCTGGAGAAGAATCGGAACAAATCATTGAGAGATTTATCCGAACCAGAGAATACGTCTGTGAGGAAAGAATCAGGATAAACTGTTGAGAGATTTAAATTGAACTAACAGGGATCTGGAGAAGAAATATTTGCTATGTAGATGGTCAACCAGTCCTTTCTCGGGAATTGATCTGTAATTGACTTGTTCATGGATATTTGCCTATCGGAAATTTGTTGATGGTAATTTCCTGTCGATTGATCTTACCTGAAAAGGTGAAGAATTAGTTGCATGCAATGCCATGATGTATGCAATGCATGATATAATTTTGTTTCTCAAAATAAATGAGATTGCACTGTATGAACTTGTGTTGTCAATGCTATGACGTATGAACGTAATGTATAGACATAAAAATGTTCTGCCGTAGCAGTGTTGGAGTCGAGGAAAATAAATCCATGAGTACTACTGGGAAAGAGGAGTGTAAGTCTCCATACTTGAAGTTGATGTGTTGATGGATGAATTTCCACTTTTTTAGAGAAATAAACTCTTCTATGGAAGGGAAACGCCGTGCATTACTCGTGGATTTCGTGAAATCCTGCTGGGGAAACCTGAGAAGTCGGGCATCCTTCGTAGGAGAATCTTTGGAGCAGTAGTTCGAGGTTTTGCTCTGTCAGAGATTTGAGAGCGCTTGATAGCACTAGGCTACATACTGGGGATACGTTGGTGATCCTGTAGTAGGATGTCTTTGTTTCCGCTCTTGATGGGGAAAGTACCTGCGGGGATTTTATGGAATAGCCTAAAAACATTATCCTGTTTCTTAAAGCCATTAGTGATTGTCTTTCTATTTTCTGTTCATTTGTAAATATTAATCACGTTCAAATGCATGTGTTCAAAAATAAAGCATTAGACGTTTTTGTAAACAAAACACAGAAGTAACAAAAAACAAATAGTTTTGCACTTTCAAATGGGATATCTTTGTATTAACTTGAATAAGTTTTTTTTTGTACAACGAGACGAACATTCTAGTAAGAGAATGTCGTCGTAAAAATGAAAATTAATACAAAGAAAATATAGCTATGTGAAATAATCCCACGGGGTTCCCATTCCGCTATAGCCTTCATGTCTCTGAATGTCTTGTCTACTTGTCGCCTCAGTGAAGCTGATTGGATTGATTAGAACCGTTTGAGATGATCGGCCAATGTTGAAGATTGTCTGTAAGGTGATCCAACGGGACATAGTCATACGCTTTAATTCCCTAACTTTTTCCTGGACCGTCCTTTCGGGTTGGTCCACCGGGATACCCATTTTTGTCCAAGCCATCTTTTCAAGTTTTCAGCTTGCCGGGTGTACAAATTTTTTTGTATTTTATCCCTAATTTTTTCCCGAACATTTTGGCTTGCCGGGATGCCCTAATTTTTGCCTAGGCCAGTTGACCTAGCGGGTCCTTGTTCATGCGTAGTATCTTTTAACTATGTCCGCGTTTATAGGGTGTGGAAAGGTCGTTGCTATCCATAGTGGTCAGGATCATTGCTCCACCGGAGAATATGTTTTTGATCACAAACGGTCCTTCATATGTAGGAGTCCATTTTCCCATGGGATCACCTTGTGGCAATATGATACGTTTGATTACCAAGTCACCAACCCGATATGCCTGACTTTTGACCTTCTTGTTAAAAGCTTTGATCATACGTTTTTGGTACATCTGGCCATGATAGATAGTTGCGAGTCTCTTCTCATCAATCAAGTTCAATTGATCCAGTCGAGTTTGAACCCATTCATCTTCATTCAGCCCTGCATCTTGTATGATTCTCAGAGAAGGTATCTGGAATTTAACTGGTAGGACAACTTCCATGCCGTATACTAAGGAGAAAGGAGTTTCCCCTGTTGACATGCGCGCCGTGGTACGGTAACCGTGAAGAGAAAATGGTAACATCTCATGCCAGTCCTTATAGGTCACTGTCATTTTTGTATGATCTTCTTGATGTTCTTGTTAGCGGCTTCTATAGCACCATTCATCTTCGGTAGCTAAAGGGAAGAGTTATGATGTTGTATCTTGAATTGCGCACATAAGGAGGTGATCATAGTGTTGTTGAGATTGGTACTATTATCCGTGATGATTCTCTCTGGGATACCGTATCGACAGATGAAATTCTGTTTGATGAATCGGGCCACGATGTTCTTGGTAACAGAAGCGAAAAAAGATGTCTCAACCCACTTAGTGAAGTAATCAATGGCAACCAAGATGAAGCGGTGTCCATTAGAAGCTGTAGGTTTTATCTGTCCGATCATGTCAATGCCCCACATTGCGAATGGCTAAGGAGAAGTCAGGACATTTAGAGGAACTGGAGGCACATGTACTTTGTCAGCATAGATCTGACACTTGTGACAAGTTCGTGAATGCTGATAACAATTTGCTTCCATGGTAGACCAGTAGTACCCTGCCTGTAAGATCATTTTAGCCATCGTATGCTCACTAGAATGGGTACCAAAAGTGCCTTCATGTAGATCAACCATGATTCTTTCTGCCTCAGCCTTGTCTACGCAACGAAGCAAAACAGAGTCGTGGTTGCGCTTGTAGAGAATTCCATTATTGATGAAGAACTTAGCAGAGAATCTCCTTAAGAACTTCTTATTGTTGACTGAAGCTCCTTTCATATATTCTTGGGCCTCAAGATACCTCTTAATTTCATGGAACCAAGGTTGGTCCACTACTTCTTCAGTACTGATCTCGTGACAGTAAGCTGGTTCATCCATCCGTTCAATGGTAATCTGGGGAGCCTCGTTATCCCAATTAAGTTTAAACATAGATGACATTGTAGCTAGTGTGTCTGCTAGCTAATTTTCTTCTCGCGGGAAATTCTCGAAGGTAATCTTCTCAAAATATGGCAACAATGTCAAAACATGTTCTTTGTAAGGGATAAGGTTAGGGTGTTTGGTGTCCCATTCCCCTTTGATCTGACGATGACCAAAGCTGAATCTCCGAACACACTCAAAGATTTGACCCCCAAATCTATGGCAACTCTGAGACCAAAGATGCACACTTCATATTCTTCCATGTTATTTGTACAATTGAAGCAGAGTCTTGCGGTAAAGGGAGTATGACACCCTTCAGGAGATATAAGTACAACACCAATACCATTTCCGAGAGCGTTAGATGCCCCATCAAAAACCAGGGTCCATCGGGATCCTTGTTCAGGTCCGTCATATGGCCTGAATTCTTCACAGTTGTTTACCATCATGATGTCCTCATCTGGGAATTTGAACTTCATGAACTGGTAGTCTTCCACAACTTGGTGAGCAAGATGATCAGCCAGTACACTGCCCTTTATTGCTTTTTGGGTATTATATTGTTTGTCATATTCTGTCAGGATTATCTGCCATCTCACTATCCTCCTAGAGAGAGCAGGTTTCTCGAAGATGTATTTTATTGGATCCATCTTAGATCTCAACAAAGTAGTATGGGTCAACATATATTGTCTTAGCCGGCGAGCAGCCCATGCCAGAGCGCAACAAGTTTTCTCGAGCAGTGAATATCTTGTTTCACAGTCGGTAAACTTTTAGCTCAGGTAATAAATAGCATGCTCTTTTCGGCCAGACTCGTCATGCTGCCCCAACACACACCCCATTGAGTTTTCTAAAACAGACAGATACATGATCAATGTTCTTCCCTCGACTGGTGGCATCAACATAGAAGGCTCTTGCAGGTACTCTTTGATTTTGTCAAAAGCAATTTGGAATTCGTCATTCCATTTGACTACTTGATCTTTCTTCAACAATTTGAAGATTGGTTCAGAAGTAGCTGTCAGGTGAGAAATGAATCTAGCAATGTAGTTCAAACGTCCCAAGAATCCTCTGAATTCATTCTCAGTACGAGGAGCATGCATCTCTTGTATTGCTTTTACCTTTGCAGGGTCCACCTTGATACCTTTACTGTTGACGATGAAGCCTAGGAGTTTACCGGACCTCACTCCAAATGTGAATTTACTCGGGTTTAACCTTAGCTTGTATTTCTTTAGCCTTTCCAACAATTTCTGCAAATGGTCAAGATATTCCTCTTCAGTTTGAGATCTGGCTATCATGTCGTCCACGTACACCTCTATCTCGTGATGGATCATTATCGTGAAACAAATCTACCATGGCGCGTTGATAAGTTGCCCCGACGTTCTTCAGCCCAAATGGCATAACTTTGTAACAGAACGTGCCCCACTGTGTGACGAAGGTCGTTTTCTCCATGTCCTCAGGTGCCATTTTGATTTGGTTGTAGCCCGAGAAACCATCCATGAAGGAAAACACCTTATGATGTGTTGTATTGTCAACCAAAATATCAATGTGGGGAAGTGGGAAATCATCCTTAGGGATTTCCCTATTCAAATCTCTGTAGTATACACACATACATACCTTACCGTCCTTTTTAGGCACTGGAACAATATTGGAGACCCATTATGGATAGGAAGTGACGACTAAGAATACAGCATTGAACTGCTTCATGACTTCAGTCTTGATCTTTTCTGACATGTCTGGCCGCATGCGAGAGACTTTCTGTTTTATCAGAGGCAGTCTTCTCTTGTCGGAAGACGATGGACCACGATATCAGCGTCGAGTCCTGGCATGTCTTTGTATGACCAGGCGAAAACCTCAACATATTCATGTAGCAACTGAGTTAAGCGTTCCTTGACACTAGGCTCCAGGTTGGCACCCATCTTGACTTCTTTCTTGTCCTCCTCAGTACCTAAGTTAACTGTTTCAACCGAATATTCGTGGGGCTGTATGGTCCTTTCTTCCTGTTGTAATAACCTAGCTAGTTCCCCTGGTACCTCACAATCTTCCTCACCTTCGTCTTCGACTTGGTGGATTGCATTTTCAAAGTCACAATAGGCCATAGCAGAACTGTTACCCATGGGATCCTGAGTGGATATAGATCTGCATTTTTAATATGTGAGTGTGTGTAAGAGCATAACTATCTTTAAAAGAAATAAAATGTAAGAAAGAAAGACAAAGAGCACAAAATTTTCATGCAAAAACGTCCATGATTCATTGATGACATATGAGAATGAAGTAACAACCCTCACAAATGAACCGTTGTGCCTCGGGTAAGACACAAGGTTTCAAAAGTCTGAATTATTTAAATATTACAAGCCTGAAAACATTAAAAGACAATTACTCTTGAATAAAAGTAATAGGGAAAAAATCTTTGGCCTCCCAATTGTTGAGTCCTCCGCTGATGGTTGGAAAAATCCACTCGTCCATATCACAACTACCATCACTGTCTTCTACTGCATTGGCTTCCTGATTGCTGATGCGTAAAAGTGGTCCCCCGATGCGAGAATGTCGAATAGCTCTTTGGGCCTCCGTAGTGAATCCCAAACCAAATTTGTTGTATTTTTAAGGAATATATGGAAGTTTACCCTAGATGGTACACACGCCTTCTTCAACTACTGCTCTAGCATCGTTCAGAGAGGCCATCTTCAGTGGAGGTATGGTAATATTTGGAACTTTGGGAGTAGACTTGGTCGCCACAATTGTTTGTGGAACTTCCTCAAAATTCTGACACGGAGTCTCAATTAATTCACCATCCATTTCAACATACCTGAAAGAGTTCAGGTGGCTAACCATGTACTCCTCCTCCCCGTTAACTGTGACAATCTTTCCTTTGATCAGGTACTTCAGCATCTGATGTAGGGTAGAAGTGAAGGTACCAGTACCATGGATCTAGGGTCGACCCAATAGACAAGAGTATGAAGGGCGGATATCTATCACATAGAAAGTTGAATCAAAAGTATGGGTTCCAACTTTTATGGGGATGTCAACTTCTCCGTGCATTGTCCTCTTAGAACCATCAAAGGCCCTCACTATGATGTTGCTAGGCTTTAAAGTGAGTCCCTCGCAGTCCAGTCGGTCGAGGGCATTTTTGGGCAAGACATTCAATAGTGAGCCGGTATCCACCAGAACGTGGGCAAGTGTGGTGCTCCTGCATTCAATAGAAACATGCAAGGCATCTTTGTACTTCCTTCCCTTGGAAGTTAAATCAGCATCGAAAAAGCCCAATCCGTTATCAGCAGTTAGATTGACCATACAATTCTCAAATTGATCGATGGAGGTCTCTTGGGGCACGTGGGCGGTCTTGAGAAACTTTACCAAGGCTTGGGCATGTGCCTCATAACATAAAAGTAAGGACAACAACGTTATCTTCGAGGGGGTCTGCCCCAACTGTTCTACGATGTTGTAGTCACTTTTCTTGATTATTTTCAGTATCTCTTCAATCTCCTTTCTAGAAGCTTCAGGATGATTTCGGGATGCTCTTTTGCTTGGACAGGCTCAACCAAAACCTCTTTGCCCTTTGTCTCGGTAGCAGGGATAATAGTAGGAGTATCACTGGCAGTACTAGTCGGAGCGGAAGTGGGAATGATCACAGGAGTAGTAACAGTCTTTGGAGAGATCTCAGGTGAGAAGACTCTTCCACTTCTTGTTATCTTATTGGTCCCAGTGATATTACCGATGTCGGGATCAATATCTCTTGCAACTTTATCTTTGATAGCCAACTGATCCTGCTTGACGCCATAGTAATAGATGTCAGCCCCATAGTTCCAGGGAACAACTTTATCCGAAGAGTATGATATTGGTCCTGGCATAATGATGATTAGAGGTGCAGACCTTGGAACAGATGTAATCCTGACGGGTCTTTTGGCGGAGATCCCGGGAGGAGTGGTGGAAATGGTGATTATTGAGACATCTTGATAAGAAGTTCTGATAAGAGGAATCTTTTCAAATAAGATTTATTTTCTAGTCATCAGACGTTGAACGCCTATCTTCAGTAACAAACAACCATTTGGTAGAGACTTGCATAAGTGACAATTCTTATCACAGTCCAGGAACAAACCGGCTTGTAACTGATTTTGTTTAATGGCCAACAAAGGAGTAGTTAAGTAATTCACAGAGGAGACAAAACGATCATCATCAATGGCGTTGACACCTTGACCATGTCTGGGCATTGGTGCCGTTATTACATTAGGCGTTTCTGGGGGATCAAACTCAATCTCTTTCGCATCGATAAGGTCTTGTACCTTATTCTTCAAAGTCCAACAATTATTTGTATCATGCCCCAGGCTTTTAGAATGATAGGCACATCGAGCGTTCGGGTTGTAGTGAGGAGAAGCAGTGTTGGGGTTCTTGGGAGCTTCTTTTGAAGTTACCAGATTGGTCTTCAAAAGATGTGGCAAAACTTGAGACATGGTCATGTTGACCCGGGTAAATCGTCTCATGGGCGCTTCTGGCTTGTGCTAATAATTTCGCTGTTGATTTGGCACAGGATTAAAAATCATAACAGCCCCTACCGCCAGACGACGTTCAGTTTTGTTTTGATTCCATGGTCATATGCAGCACTGACCTCCTTCTTTCCAACAAAGGGTTTCTTCATCGTGCTCGAGGATGCATCTCTTTAAATTTTGCCACTTTTCATACTGGCTTCGACCCGCTCACCAGTCATGATTAGTTCAGTAAATCCAGTTGAGGAACTTCCGATCAGGTGGTTGAAGAATGGACCTAATAAGTTGCCTAGGAACATATCCACTAATTCTCTGTCAGATAGAGGGGGCTGGACTATGCCTGCAAGATCCCTCCATTTTTGAGCATAGGTTTTGAAACCTTCACTTGCACCCATAGACATGCCTTGCAATTGTGTCCGAGTTGGAGCTAAGTCAGCATTATACTGGTATTGCTTGTAAAAGGCGGAAGCCAAATCTTCCCAATTGCGAATATTGGTCCCTTCCAAATGATAGAACCAATCCAACTGCGTCCCTGAAAAGCTCTCTTGTAAAAAATGCACCCATAGATTCTTATCAGCCGTATGGGGTCGAATCTTTCTGACGTATGACCTTAAATGCAGCTTCGGGCAAGAGACACCATCATATTTAGTGAAAGTGGGGACCTTGAATTTCTGCGGGATGACAACCCCTGAGACAAGTCCTAACTCTTCAAAATCCAATTCGGGTACCCTCTGGACCTCCATAGCATTTAGACGATCCTCTAGCTGTTTGCATTTATTATCAGCAGGAGGATACTGCTCCTCAGAGTAGTCAGGTTCCTCCTCTTCCTCGGATGATGGGTTGTTGTTCACTTCCTTGGTCCTGTCTTCTTGATTATCTCCTTCACCCGATGATGTTGCAAAGTCTAAAGTCCGTCTGGCTTGTCCTTTGAACCTTCTTCCCATGATCACAATACCGGTTGGTTTCTTCGCTTTCTTCTTCTTCTCTTTGGCTAGTAGAGTCTTCAACTCCTCTTGTCCTTTTGTCAGAGTCAAGAGCATTTGTTGAAACTGAATGTTCTGCGCTTGAAGATCTTTCACTGTCTGTTCAATATCCATCTCACTGAAATAAACAGTAGAAGGATAAGGAGACCTGTTGTAAGAAACATGTGTGATGTTATGATGAATGAAGATGCATATGCAAATGATTTCATGGTAATTAGAGATTTAAATTTGTTCAGACCAAAAAAGAAACACACGTTATATTAATAAATGCAAGTTTGAGTGCATCATGCCTCTTTAGGCTTACAATGAAAGAAACAAAATACAACAAAAACTCATAAGACAAAAAGGTTGAACACATCCTCTTTGGAACGATGTAGGCGTTCAGATTCTACTCTTCAGCTTCCTGGTGAGTTCCAGAACCTTCTTCTCACTGGCGTAAAATTGGGCTTCAAAGGTGTCTCGCTCTTCCTTCAACTGAACCCAAGCTTTCTGCAAATCTTCGAGAGAGGTAGGCATGTCAGGATGAAGGACAGTGTATGGGACGTCTCCTTCAACAACAGGCTATATGATAACAGGGAGGATAGAAGGGTAAGGCATTACGAGACTCTGAGTATGAGCCCGTACTCACCTAAGGTAAGGCTCGAGCGGGATATAGTTTTTGTGTCCCAGAGTTCTACTGTCCACCTTGTTCACCATTCTCCAAGCTCGTATAAACCTCAGGCGACAACCTAGGTCTTCTTTGTCGTAGTCGAACACTAGACCTTGGATGAGCATCTCGTGAGGTCCATCTCTTCGAGCATACCCAAACTGTCGAAGAGCTAAGAAGGGATTATAGGTGATACCTCCCCTAATACCAAGCAGAGGGACATTAGGGAATTCCCCACAGCGGTCAATGATAGAGACATCTTCCAAGGATCTCGAACACCAACGAATGTCAGAATGGGTGAGGGACATCATCCTTTGAGACCATGTCAGTCTTTGCTCGTTCTTCAATGCTGATTGAGGTAGGTGTGAAGTGAAGCACTTAGCGAGTAGGGGGATACAACACAAGAGAGTACCTATTTTCTTCATGGTGCGGGTATGAAGGTAATGCAAGATGTCTCCCAGTAAGGTAGGTACAGGATTGCGAGCGAGAAAGACTTTGATGGTGTTAACATCTATGAATTGGTCTGAGTTGGGGAACAAAACCAAACCATAAATGAGAAGAGCCAGGATGTCTTCAAAAGCTTGGAAATCCATGTCGTCCCAGAATGAACGAGCCTTCTCCAATAGAAACTTGGCTAGGAAACCTTTAACCCCGCTTCTTGTCTCCCAATTGGCTATGATGTAGGCTCTCTTCAGATGCAAAGCTTCGACGATGACTTCGGGTTTTGGAATCCCCTCTAGACCGGTGAACGGTATATGATCAAGCACGGGAACCCCTAAGAGTAGAGAGAACTCTTCCAGTGTAGGTACCGACTGAGAGTCCGGGAAAGTGAAACAATGATGTACAAGATCAAAGAATTGGAACATCATACACATCATCCCTTCTTGGAAACTGGATGTAGCCAAACCGAGGAGTCGACCATATTTATTGGTAAAAGGAGAATCCCCGGGCACTCTTGAGGCTAACTCTTGAAGCTGAGGGTGTGCCTTTACAAAGCTGATTCAGATGGTGTTCCTTCGGACGAAATTCATGACCTACAAAACAAAAACAAAGATAGCTTCTAAATCCTTGAAATGGTTATTGAGCATGCGTATGATGCTTATGATGTTTATGATGTTATGTACAAGTAAGTATATACACACAAAGAAAACAAATCCCTATGTTTTAGGCTTGCATGAAGTTTTATAGGTGAGTACCCTCTTGAATTTTAGTTGGCTCAACTTGTCCTAATAATAGTGATCGGGTTCTAAAGGATCTCAATATCACCGACCTTTCTCTTAGGCATTGTCTCAGCACAATCAATCTTTTCTTGCGGCCGAGATATCCCAAAAGTCCAGCCTTAATGAGTGTAGTATTGAGTATCAACCAATTTTTAGCTATACATCGAAACCGGTTATCTCACTACGTCCTAATAGACAAGTTTGTTCAATTAGGGTTCTAAAGTCAATTAGTGCTTTATGACGCCACTCAGCGGCCCCGTATTCTCCTCGATTCACCACGAGGGATACTGGTACCCACAAATGCGTCACACTGACATAGCCATTGTTTCAACCATATCAGTATACGCCGTACAATTTCCACAATCTATTGCTACTTACCTAAAAAGGTGTCCCAGATCCGGGTGGAGGATCAAAGCAAGCCCAATACAAAGAACAAAATATAAAGCATGCAAAGAAAACAAGTAAAGGTGATCTAACCCTAAGGTAACCCCGCTTTTAGATTTTAATTCCCCAGTAGAGTCGCCAGTTCTGTGATACGACGGGAGAACTGACTCGGGTCATTTTGCATTTTGATCGCATTTGTGCGGATAACAAGAGTCGCCACCGACTTTTCTTTTATCCAAAAGGAAAGGTAAAAAAGCACAGGAAAGACCTTTCGAGTTATTTCTCGGGTTCGGGGGGTAGATTATGAAAAGTGAAGGTATTAACACCCTTTTCATCTGTAGTTATCTACGAGCTCTTAGTTACTTGCTAGATCACTTGCTTTAGCTTTGACAATGTGCTTGTGATGTGGGTTTTGAAAGTATTTTGAAAAATGTCTTTGTAATGGTTCTTGTTTCTATAAGAACGCGTACAGAGTTTTGTTTCGAAAAATAGTTCAAAGATGTGTTTGTGGAATGTGTTTTTGAAAGTGGTTTTAAAAAGATGTTTTTGCAATGGTTCTCGTCTCTATAAGAACTTATACAAAACGTTTTGTCTTTTGAAAATGTTTTGAGATGAAAGTGTTGGTATGGAAATGTTTTTGTCGTGAGCAAGCGAGCAACTAGGAGCGAATCTACCTACTCGAAAGATCTTAAACGTTCTTTTCTTCCTCCTTTAGATGTTTCTATCTTACCATTGATTTGGTAAGAATCCCCATCGTTGGATGTGAAGGGACAGGCGCGGGTCAATCGTACAATCATCGAAAGTAACTTATGAGACGCTTTAGCAATTTTTTGTAAGGGACTAGATCATTTTATCGAAGGCAACATCGAGGGACATCGAGGGACTACAATCTTTTATAGAAGGGCCTTTGCTAAAGCGTCCCATATTTGAGGGACATGAGTGTGTTCTGAGGCAACGAGCAAGGTTACCCTAGAGGTGAGCGTGTGAAAAAGTGTGTTCATTTCAAGTTAATTTTGTTTTTGATTAGGTTATCTAGCGATTAATTTTGAATCTTGCCATGCACGCCTAATTACTATACAGTATAAGGAAAATAGTAAATTGCGGAAATTAAAATTCTACGCTACTACAGAGCTTTCGGGAGTGGGGGTACGGATTCACAAATAGGAATGGATCAATGCGATAAAAAGTCCAAATAGGCAATCAATACAACCAAATCGAATAACAAATAAGTAATCAATTAAACTAAAACAATCTATGAAGTAAAAATTAATTAACAAAGTATGGAAATAAAATTCTAAGTATTCTGTTTGAAAAATTTGGAGAAAAAAATAAAATTCTATTCTATTAAAGAAAATAAAATAATTGATTAAAAGAAATTAAATCATTTGTATATATTTTGTCTTTTGGTATTTTTTATTATGAAGAATTTAAACAAAACAATTTAAAACTAAATAAAAAGATAATTAGTATAATTATTCATAAAAAATCCCTAACTAAACTATTTAAGAGAATTTAACTAATTTAAAAGAAAGTTAACTTAGGAAAGTTCATAAAGTTATTTACAAGATTCTAACTTAGTTAACTAATTACATATATTTCTTAATTGAATTTTAAAGTCTAAACTAAATATTAACTAAACTAATTTTGTTATAAAAAACTTAAAGAAATAAAAAAAAGAAAAATTGAAAAACCAAGCCCAAGCAGGGGTTGAACCCGTGTCCTCAAGTTAGAGCCGATGATACCTTGCTAAGTGAACTATATTTTTTATCTGTTATAATTATATTAAATTAATACAAAAAGATGAACAAAGTAAGGGATTGGGCCTGCAAGCCCATTAAAGGCTGACCCGGTTTGGAATGAACAAGGAAAAAATTTGGAGAAACCCTAGACACAAAAAGGTGTCGCGGAGGTTTATCTTGGGAAGAGGACATGTTCAAATTTCATTATTGTTATTGGGAAGGAGAGAAAAAAAAAGATTAAATAAAATATTGTGTTTTCTTAGTAAGGAAATTGTTTAATTGTTATTGTCGTTCCAGTAAAAAGAAGTAAAGGAAAGGAATTTGAAACAACAACAAAAAAAATACTATCCTTTCTCTCTTTCTCACGCGTCATCTCCTTCAACCTCACACTTCTATCTTTGTTAAACCGTAACATCACCATCTTGAAGGAAACACTTTCTCTAAAATTTCCACCACCATAATTAGCTTCAATCACATAACAAACACTATCATGTACTTCTCTTCTCATATTCTTGAATCACACCCTAACAGAAAACACCCAACTATCGCGGTTGCCATCCCATCGCTGCCGCGGAGGAACGTGTCCGGTCATTCAGCTTCGGGAGTATCCCTTTCCATAACAACCGCTTTTACCAGAACTCTTTGATGGGATTTTGATTGGAGTAGTGGATGAAGGATTTGCGGAGGGTGTTTTCGGTGGGTTGTGCACGACGGAGATGAAGATAGGAGATAGAGGAATGGGATGCTGTGTGCGAAGATGGATGGGAAAGGGAAAAATAAAAATAATGATTGTTTGTTATCTACATAGTTCTGAGTTAATATAGAAACTCTTTTTTCTAGTTCTGTCACAGAAGTTGTAAGTTTATCCTTTTGGTCAGAAGGCAAACAAACATAAATGGATGTACCATATTTTTAGGTAGAGAAACCTTTAATTGCGATGAAGCATTTGGTACTGCATTTGATCGAGATATAGTTTATGCTCTAGAGTGAATAATGGTAGATTTGTGTTTTCAGAGGTGGGGGTAGTTTATAGGAAGATATAAAAGAATTTTGCAGAATTTTATTATTGTTCTTTTTTTATCTGAACGTATCTCTCAATCTTACTATAAATGACAACAAAGATTCATTTTTTTTTGTTTTTTAACACTTGTTTTTGTTCTTTATGTGACCACAGTCTTAAGTCCACAAGATCACGTGATTAAAGAAAAAATAACAACAACAACGAATCACATATGACAAACAAATTAGAAAATGAACAAACATGGTTGTGCAAAAATGAGAGAAGAAACGGTACCTATTCGAGTCTCTCCAATGACGGTCCAAAGAAAAATGGTAAGTTTTAAATCCGCGCTTTGATTTCTGTTTTGAACTTCTTCTTCTCTGATTTCTGCATGCGGTGAGTTGCTGATATTATTGCGAACGTAATGCTGATGTTATTATGTTGCAGTGAGGAATACTGGGGCGAAGATGATGAAGGTGCAGTGATGTTGGGGGTGCAGTTAGGGAGCAGAAGTTAAGGGTGTTGTGGTTTGATGTTGTTGAAGAAGGTTGAGAGTGAATTTAGAGGTAGTGAAGGGTTTTAACAATCAATATGGCTTATGCAGAGAAATATTTTCAGGATCTCTTTTTTTCTCTTCTTTTTGCTGCCTGGTTCTGTGTTATAGTGACTGAGAAGTAAGAATTGGAGGGAAATTTTGTGAATTTGAACATTTGAGGTATGATGTTTCAGTGGTTTTCTAATGCAGGTTCTATTTGATACATTTGCATGCAATGCTGACATGTTTTGGAGCAGGTTTGGTTAAAATTTTTAGACTGTTGTTGCAAGGTTTGTAGGGATGCTAGTTTGTTTGTATGTGCGCAGCAGTTTTGCACAGTTTTGGGACTGGTTATATGGCCTATGTGATTTCTTTCCTCTTTCCTTTTCATATTTCCATGAAACAAAAACCAAGTTTGGCTTTTCAACATATTCTGAAGGGTTTGCTAATTTAGGAAAATGATGAGGCATATGAGGCTGTTTGAGCATGCTTGCTGTAATATTTTACTGCTTTGTTTCTGTACAGCCTTGGCTGTTTTACATATGTTTGTTGTTTGCTGCACTATTTTGCTGTTTGTGTTGCCTTGTTAGCTGATTGTTGGCTGCTGTATTGGGAAATTTGCTTTGCTTGCAGCCTGGTTCTGCTTTTTCTGCTGCAGTCTGGTTTGTTTTATGTTGATGCTGACTTATTGACTTGTTGCAGCTTTGTACATGTGCTGCTTTCTGTGCTATTTTGGACAGTTTGGCTGTTTGTTTTTGCTTTTGTTTGACAGCAGGTTAGGCAGCTTGCCTGCCTTACTAGTTTTGCTTTGCTTGCTGCAAATGCAATGCAGCCCCATTTGGTTTGGTGATTTTGCCATGCAGCCCTGTTTTTTTGTATATTTTCTTTTTTTTCCTTTTTTGTGAACCAAAACTTAGATTTTGAGATTTACAAAATGGGGAGAAATGGATGGTGATTAAAAAAACAAAAATCTGATTCCAAGACGCAAACCCTAATGATGAATTTGCGAAAAGAAAACTTTGAAAATTTCTTTGCTTATACCCAAGCTTGATTTTTTGCTAATCCTTCTCTTTTCTTGTTCCATGTGGAATGGTGACGGTGGGAAATGAGAAACCGTGGCATAGAGGCAAAATGGCATGGAAACGAATCAATCTAAACTCGAGGAAGAAGAAAGCTTCAAGGAATTTTGCTTTAGGAACTCTGTTGGATTTTTGAATTTAGAACACATTACATCCTCTTGTAATTGAATTTATTTGTAACCTTGAACTTGTGATGAAATGCAACTTATGTCCTTGCTAATTTTGAATTTTTTCCTTGTACTAAATGAACACTTGAAATGTAAAGCTTTGTAACATGACTTGAAATTCAGTATGAGCGTTTTGGATTGAATATAACTTTTTACCATTGCAAAACCGTTTGAATTTAAATGGTGAACCAAAACTTAGGATCAAAAGACATCTCATGAAATAGGATTTAGGCTCCTTGTAGAATGTTTGAACTTTGAATGAAAATGATTAGAATCATGATGAACTTGAACTCTTTTGAAATTGCACTTTGACTTCTCATATTGAAAACGCCTTGAAATTTAAATAAAAATCATGACTTGAGATCAAACGCAAACCTTGAATTTGAACTTGGCTCTAAAAACATGTAAACCTTGTGCAACTCAAAATGTCCAAATTGAACATATATCGAAGCACTTTCAATGGTAAAAGACTTGTAAAGTTGGAATGAAATCGTGATTGAACTTGAATCTTGAATAATGCTTGTTTTAAATGAGAGT
Source organism: Vicia faba (assembly GCA_948472305.1). Taxonomy (NCBI): domain Eukaryota; kingdom Viridiplantae; phylum Streptophyta; class Magnoliopsida; order Fabales; family Fabaceae; genus Vicia; species Vicia faba. The sequence goes on from OX451735.1 coordinate 1,350,138,121, forward strand.
CTTAATCTTCAAATCACATTCAATTCAAAATTGCATTCAAAATGGACTAGCACGCCACACTTAATTGAAAGATGGAGATTTATTGCCAAACAAACATTCTCTGAGAACATTCGTCAATCTTTCGACAAACTATGGTTAAGAACAAATCAAAAATCAACAGATGACTTGCGACAATTCGATAATTTTTTAAAGTCTTCCAAAAACAATTTTATTTTGATCTCTGAAGATAAACCCGTGAGCGACATCACTTATGACCATTAACATAAATAATTGTTTCAAGGTCTTGTAATTTGAAGAAATCACAAATCTTGGAAATCGGGCGATTGTTATTTAAAACTAGGTCAAATTCCATGACGCGACTTCTAACGCATTCAAATTTTGGTGATCTTCTACGCGTAATCATTTCTTGATTTATGAAGAGAAATTGGAGATGGCATCAAGGAGAATCATAGGCAAGAAAAACCGCTCAAAAATATTGAATAATGAAGAAGTTACGATCGTTTGAATTTGTTCTCGCAAAAGGTCGATTTCTTTGGGTCGATGTAGTCGTTTTTCAATTATCTGAACCATCGATTGAGTAAACTTGCAATGCGAGGTTTGAAAACTGGCTTAAAAAAATATTGAGGAGACATGAAGACCTATGAAGACCAATTGAGACCTTGAAGACTCAATTTTCTTTGAGAAATACAAAACCCTAATTGCTGATTTACTGCCTAGGGAGAGAATCTGTCTGATCGACTTCTGAGCCAAATTAAGTATTTAAGTAACCCTAGGATAGCATCTTGAATGAAAAATGGGATGAAATTTTTTTGGGTACAACACTCTTTCGCCTCCTTTGCCCGGCGAGACAGACGCAAATTCTCCTCGCTCAGGCTTCGCCCGACGAGGCACACCAGAACAACACTTTTATTGCTCTTTCTGCACAACTACAATGACTTTTCTTCTTTTGTCTTAATCCTTTATTGATAAAATGAACATCTTGGAGCTCCATTTGGACTTTATTCTCAATGCTCCAATAACGTTTGAATATCTAAAAAAATAAATACAAAACTATCAAATGATACACTATGTACACGAAAACGCACATACACACAAACTAAACGTACTTACACACAAAGTCAGGAATTATTCATAAAATAATAACAAAAGCATTGATAAGTGCAACAAAAATTATATACAAAAATAGCTACTATTTTCACTTATCACCGGTCAACGCGCAGTTCTTAAGCCTACTTCGCCGGGCGAGCCTCAAGCAAGCAGACTGGAGTAGATTTATTTTGAAACTTTGAAAATTCATAACTTTTGACTCGTGTATCTGTTTAACGCACTGTTTGAACCTACATAAAGCTAAAAATATTTTCTATCATGTAAAAATACTTTCTAACACAGTGGGTGATTATTTTTTAGAGGTTTATGCTCTTCTGTATGCAATTTTGTCTGTTATGCTGAGATATGTGCATGGACTTATGTGTGAAGATGCTGTATGATGTTGTTTGGGTTGTATGATTGGTATGTTACATGGCTGAACAAATGGTGGACTTAATGGTGTATCACATTGATGGATGTATATATCAATGTGATGTGTTTTGTTGCATGGTTATTTCACATGCATTTCAGGTTATGGACTTTAGTATTGTTTGTTGGCTCCGATCCTAGATGGAGTGGGTCGGGAGTGATATGAACCTCATTGCTCATGATGTTGGTTGGCTCTGATCCTAGATGGCGTGGATTAGGAGTGATGTGAACTAAATTGTTCATGATATTGGTGGCTCTGGTTCTAAATGAAGTGGATTCAAGAGCGATATTGGTACCACATGCATTGAGTATGTGAGTCGGTCTCATTACATTGCGTTATTGTTAACATGATGTTTGAGTTATTTGATTGGTGTATGTACTACATAATGATGGTTGATATGTGAAGAGGGTTTTGTGTGATTATATAAGCAATATGTAATATAGTTGTTCTCGATGGTGTGAATGTGTGAGATGTGGAATATATGACTATGCATGATTATATTCTCTGTATACTTATTATTACATATTCTCTTATATTGTTGTGATATCTCACCCTTATGTTAGAATGATGCTTTGTAAGACATCATGAAGATAGTCAGGAGTGATCCGAGGTTGTATAGTTTGGAGGAGGTTTCTCTTTGTTTTATTCGAGTTGGTGTTATTGCTCAGATATGTAACACCGGAGGGGGGGGGGGGATTAACACTTATTTATTTTGTTGTTTTAGTAATTTGTATGGAGTCTTATGAACTCCTTATGATTTAAAAAAATGTTTATTTATTTTGAAGAGATTGTTTGACTTCAAATATGATTCTTTTTCCGCTGCATTAATAAAAGTTACAGTTGAAGATTATGAGTTGATGTTTTGGTTCATCCGTTATTTGTGTTATGTATCTTATACTTAATATGAGCAGGTTTTTGTATGTTGGTGAAAATATAGCATCCTAAATGTTTGTTATTTGTTTTAAAATTACTCTAATCTTTATTTATTATTCGTAGGGGAATTTAGGGTGTTACATTAGTGGTATCAAAGCAGGTCAGTCCGTACGGACAAGTTGTTGAGTTTATAGTGTGATGTGACAATGGAATACTGTTGATAGGTTTCATTTAACCATTATTTTCTGTGATGGTGTGAAACAAAGAAATGGCTGGAAGAAACGATGTTTCATTTCCTGCTGCTTTGTAGGTTGTTGCGCAGGTTGTGCAACATCAGCCTAATGCTGGCGGGAATGATGGATCTCGTGTGTTGTACCCCAAAATTTTCCCTCCCATATTCTTCAAAGTTTTGACAAGCATCATCTCAATTTGCTCAAGTCTACTCAAGGGTTGCACAGTTCAAACACCCTCCTAAGCCAGTCAAATTAGGGTTTTAGTTCCTTCAAGGAAGTTGAGGTTTTCAAGGGCTCAATCAAGTCCCATATGCTCATATACATTGTCAAGCACCTACATGTCAAGTTTCAAGGCTCACAAGGTCAAGTTGCACAGTCAAAAACCCTAATTGCTTCACAATCAACTATAGGGGCAAAATGGTCATTTGGCAGTCAAAAGTCAAAATTTTTGGTCAACATCTTATTTTTAAGCCACAATCATCATTTGGTCAAATCTTGACCATGATTTCACAAGAATGGCTCAAAAATCATCAAGGTGTCAAAAGTTTCTATTTTTGGACAGTTGAAAAGTCAACTGTAACTTGACCAAGGCATAACTTTTTCATGGTTCATCAGAAAAATCCCATCCAATGCTCATTTTGAAGAGGAGGACATTTCCTAAAATTCATCTTCACATTCCAAGTCCAAGAAATGCTCTCACAAAAAGTTATCAATTTCAACATTATAGGTCATTTTCAAAAGTCAACAAAAAGGCATTTTAAGTCAAAGACCATAACTTGAGATTGGTAAATCAAAATGACATGGGACTAAAGGCATTGGTTAGAGGACTTCAAGACCTTTCCAAAATGTCCAAGAACATGTTCATATGATCAAAATTGAGCAAGATATGCATTGGATAAGTTGGGAAATTTTTGTGAAATGGCAAAAGTCAACTATCCTTGAAACTTCATTTTTTGACAAAAGGGCCCACTTTTCCCACTTGATTCAGCTTTGCCATGCCACCCACGTGTCCCATGATTTATTTCAAGATTAAAAATTAATTTTTCTATTTTTATTTAATTTTATTGATTTAATTCATTTTAAATCCATAAAATTCAAATAAAAATCAAAAAAATTAATCAAAGGATATCTTTTGGTTTGAATGACCTTGGTGCATCATAAACCACATACCAAATTCGTGCCAAGCTTATTATGAGCATGAAATTCAAATTTTGAACAAAAATGGCAAGTTTATTTAATGGTGGTTATGGAAAAAATCTCAAACATCATTGCATTGGTTTTAAGGCTCCTAAAGTCACTTGATTACATTCATAGACATATATGCAAGCCTCTCATACCTCAGGCACGACCTAGAAACCTCTGAAACAAAAGAACAAAATTCAAAAATCCAAGGAAAAAAGTGAAAACTGTTTTCAACCTTCCAGTGCAATTCAAGCATTTCTCTTGATCCAAACACGTTCCCAACAGTCCCAGGAACCTATTGCCATCAAGAACAAGCCTTAGCACTCAAGGAAACGGCCAAACAGAACCACAGTTTGAACAAACTTTCCCATAATCGAAATCCATTTTTTACGCATCATTAATACGTTTTGATCACTGTTTTGCATTGCTAACATTGTTATGAAGCTTTTGACATAACTTAATTTGATTATGGTGCCTTAAAATGAAAGTTGCCATTGGAGAGTGCTAGGATTTCAGAGCTTTTCAATTGGGGCTTTTCATATACTGTAAAATCAAGCTTCCAAACACCCATGATTGAAACCAGCGTGATGAGACGAACATGTTGGACACCTCGCGCCCTTTTTATATAGCTCAGGGGCCTAATCGCTATTTTGGACATTGGCATTTTGTGGGGGTTTAAAACCCCCGTTATTTGTCTTTTTTTTGTTTCAGGAACGAAGAAGATGATTACGTGGAATGATGGGAATGGGTCATTCAAACATGACGCGCCTTTTTTGTGTTTCCAGACTATACCTTTGTTTTTGAATAATATATTTAGTGGTCATTATATTAACAAAGCACTCAAGTGGCTCAGTGGAGAGGGACGTGGCTAGGCATCACTGGGACTTGGGTTCGATCCCCAGGTCCCCCCAAATGTTTATTCATGTTTTTTCTAACATATTCCAATGCAGTGTTCCAACAAAAGTCCACCATACATCTCCAACAATCAACGTGCCAAGTGTCTCAAGCGCCAATCCAGTGGCCAAGGCATGAAGACCATGGTACTCAGGAGTCAACGCAGGCGCAAGCAATTCCAAAAGTTAGCAAAGGGCTTGATCACTATTGGGCCCAGATTGCTTCATTTAACCCCCCTTTTTTCTGGTTCACCCCTTTTTTCTTCTTGTTTTATATTTCTATTTTGTTTGTTTATTAATTAATTTTTCTAATTATCATTAAATTAACATAACTAACTTTTTCATAAAAATAAAAAAAAGAACTAATATTATTATTATTATTATTAATTCCATTTTATTTTGTAAATAAATACTAATAAATTGAATTAGTTTTAATTAGGCAACTTTAACCTTTTTTTTAATAACTAAAATAAATTTAGAATTAGGTTTATTAACTTTTAATTTTATTTCCTTTTATTTTGTTTCATTAAAAATATAAAAACACAAAAAATATTTTCTTTTAATAAATTAATTAATTAGTAATTAGGCTTTATTTAATTAATTGCATTTAATTCAAAAAAGGACAAAAAAATTCAATTCTTTTCTTAAAAGGGTCCAAACCCTTAGGACGTTCCCGATTTAATTCTTTCGCGCGCATTTATTTTATTTTGATTATATTTATGTATCTGTACAGAGGATGTAATAGTAATTAGGATTTTATTGCTTTCTTTAATTTTCTCCATTTACTTTTCCAAAACGGGTTTTTGTTTTTTGGCGATGTATAGACCCGCGCCTTGTAATAGTTAGATTTATCTTTCCGCAATTTACTTTCCGCACTCCTAACTATTAAAAAAATGCCTGCAAGAATGTATGTAAAATAAAACCAATCCGTAGCTCACAAATAACATACAAGATAACCTTAACTGAAAAACAACACACAAAGCACATGCCACTCCTAGGGTACGCCTCACTGGTTGCCTCGAACGTGGTCATCAAGTATAAGGTGTCTTAGAGGTCGCCCTTCTGTCTAAAAGATCCAGTTGCCTCGAAACGGTTGCCTCGGATAAAAAGGATCTAGGACATTAGGGTTACTTCTAAGGTGTCCTAGTGTTGCTTCGGTGATCACATTGTCCCTTAATCGAATTGACCCGAACACCTCCAATGATGGTGCTACCTACCTCTCAATGGTGGGATAACACTATCTAAAGGACTCTTACACAACCTAATTCCTTAGGGTAGGTAGACGACTCCTGAGTACTTGCTCTTTTCAAACAAACAAAAATACTTTTCACACCTCACACTTTCTAAAAAGTTTTCAAACAATTTTTCATACACTCTTGAGGACTGATACAAGAGTTACTTAGAAATTTTTCAAACGAAACTTTTTCAGACCAACACACACTTGAAAAGCAAACAAATTTTGAAAACATAAGAGCAAGTACCTAAGAGCCCGTGGATAACCACGGATAAAAAGGGTGCTAACACCTTCCCTTTCTATAAATCTACCTCCCGAACCGAGAAACATTCTCGAATAAGGAATTTTGCTGTGCTTTTGTCCTTTCCATGTTGGAGAACATAAAAGACGGTGGTGACTCTTGCTTACCGCGACATTTCGCGAAACCAGCTAAAAAACAGTCAGTTCTCATTCCCACCGATCACAGAACTGGCGACTCTGCTGAGGAGTATAAAAGTGAGGTGTACCTTAGGAATTAGACCACTCTTATGTTTTCAATTGCTTGCTCTGTTTGCTTTAATATTGTGGGCATTGCATCGGAGTTTCATAGATCCTAACCCAGATCTGGGGATACCCTTTTAGGTAGCATAAGCTGTGAGGGACCTGTCCGGCGTAGACCGACACACGTGAAGCAGTGGCTACGTTGGTGTGGCACCTTGGTCTGTATCGATACCCCTTGTGTTGCAACGAGGAGAATATGGGTCTTCTGAGGAGTCATTAAGCACCAACCGACCTTAGAACCCTAATGTGACCCAACTTGGCCATAGAACAGTAGCAGTATGCTACACCCATTGAGGCTAAACTCTCGCGATGGTTCTGGCTGCAAGAAAAGATTGTGACGCTGGAGTTATGACCAATTGAGGGTAGTCAGTGATATTGGGATCCTCTAGAACCCGCTTACTTTTTTGATAGGACAGATCTTAACCAACGAAACTGAAAGAGGGTAGTACCTGAACTTCATGCTGGCCTAAACTCTAAGGGCTGTCTGGTGTGACTTGTGTGCCTTATCATGTTTGCCTTTGTGAATACTTGTGGTGTGCTTTACCATAACATCATACCATCATACCACTGCATGCATCCTGCATAAGGACTGACCTATTTCAAAGACAAGAGGGTTTCACCTTTGCTCTGTTTTGCAGGACATCATGATGCATGTGCGAAGGAACACTATCCGGCTCAACTTTGTTCACCCACCTGATTTGCTTAAAGAGTTGGTTGACAGAATTCCAAACACTGCTTCCTTCATCCAGAGGCATGGTTCTCTTCTCGGTTTAGTCACTTAAAAGTGGGACCAACAACTGATGAGTGTCCTGACCCAGTTTTATGACCCTCTGTACCATTTCTTCACCTTTCAAGACTTCCAACTGGTCCCTACCCTGGAAGAATTCTATGATTTTATTGGTATCCTTATCTTAGATCAAACCCCATTCACTGGTTGGGAAAAGGCTCTTAGACTTGAGGAGATTACAGCAACCCTCCCTTTGACCAACAAGGAGGTAATGGACAACTGGGTGACTAGAAGCGGAGTTAAGGGCTTCTTGGCTAAGTTTTTGATTGGTAAAGCTAACAGTTTCTGGAATGATTTAGACTTCAGGGCGTACGAGGACATTCTGGCTCTCTTAATCTATGGTCTAGTATTGTTTCCAAATCCTGATAACTTTGTCAATATCAATTCCATAAGGATCTTCATGTCTCAGAACCCTGTACCCACTCTCTTGGGTGATATCCTGCAACAACTCTATGCTCGTACTGCCCGAAGACGAGGAACTCTGTGGTGTTGTACTCCTTTGTTAGTGAGGTGGTTTATTTCGCACCTCCCCAAGTTCGTGCTGAAGAACCAAGAAGGAAGAGGCTGGGCTCATAGGTTAATGTCTCTCACTGATAATGACATCATTTGGACTCTCAGAGGTTTAGATGAGGTGGCTGTTATTGATCGTTGCGGAGAGTATCCTAATGTTCCATTGATTGGTACTCAGGGCGGAACCTCTTATAACCCATGTTTAGCTCTCCATCAGTTTGGAAGAGCCAGAAGAGCAGGGCCTCATGAGATGTTGGTGCCTCACATCAGTTTTGAGTTTCAGGTAGATAGTGACGAACTGTGCCGTAGATTCATCAAAGCTTGGGACGGAATTCACAAAGCTGACCCACATGAGTTGGGACCGAAGACTTCTCTACCAATGGAACCCTATTACAAATGGGTCCGCATCCGTGCTCAGAAGTTAGGTATGCCATATGAAGCTGTCAGGCCTATCATTCTTGAAATTCCTGATGGAGACGGGGTTCCTCCAATCATACTCCCTCCTCAGATACCCACTAATGTTGATACACTAAAGAGGTATTGGGCGCAACTACAGGAAGAGTGGGATTATTATCGAGAAAAGTTCAACGAACAGGAACAAAAGATCCAGAAGCTGACCAAGCAATTGGAGAACGAGCGGATCATGAATGACTATATCCGTACTGAGAAGAGGAGGCCATGGGAGCACTGATGGGCTTTGGATGTTTCCTTTACAACTTTTATTTCCTTTTCAGTATTTTCATTCCTGTAACGCCTAAGGGCAATTTGTTGAACAATTTAAATTCCAAAGTTTAAATCTAATAAAGTGTGTTCCTTTTGTCTACAAAGTTGATTCCCGATTGTCTTTGAAAACATAATTCATACGCATTTCATTCATCATATGCATCACAGGTACCCTTTTTCTACAGGTTGCTTAATCTTCTTCGCTGTTTATTTCAGCACTCAATCATCATGAATCCTGAATCAACCACTGAACAAGCTATCAACGCCCTCCAGGCACAGAACGCCCAGTTTCAAGAGATGGTCATGAACTTGGCCCATGGACAACAGGAGTTGAAGGCTTTGCTCCTGAAGAAGAAGAAGAAGAGGACTGTGCTGTTCAACACTGGACGCAGACTCGGGAATACACTACAGAATGAAGCTGAGAGGACTACTCCATCTGTTGGGGAAGGAAGTCACCAAGGGAGAGAGGTTCCTAGTCCCGTGGTCTCTGACACCGAGACAGACTTCAATGATGAACAGTACCCTCATGCTGAGGACCGGTACAAACAACTGGAGGACAGGTTAAATGTTATGGAGATTCAACGCGTGCCTGGGTTGGATTTTGGAGACTTGGGGTTATCTTTTGGGGTGGTGATCCCGCACAAGTTTAAGGCGCCTGCCTTTGTGAAGTACGACGGGGCTTCCTGTCCTAAAATGCACCTCCGCTCTTATGTAAGTAAGATCCAGCCTTACACTGCAGACAAAAACTTATGGATCCATTTCTTCCAAGAGAGTCTTTCAGGGACTCATCTCGAATGGTTCTATCAGCTGGATGGAACCAACATTCGTAACTGGGAGGATTTGGCTACTGCTTTTTACAAGCAGTATCAGTACAATTCCGACCTCGCTCCCACGCGTACCCAACTCCAGGGTATGTCACTGGGAACGGGTGAAGGTTTTAAGGAGTACGCACAGAAATGGAGAGACCTGGCTGGCAGGGTGCAGCCACCATTGACGGATCGTGAACTCGTGGACATGTTCTTGGGGACCCTGTCTGGTCCATTTTTCAACCACCTGATTGGTAATTCCTCTGCTGGGTTTACAGACCTGATCCTGATTGGTGAGAGGATCGAAGCTGGTATCAAATCAGGGAAGATACAGAAAAGTGCCTCCTCAAGTACTGAAAAGAAGCCCTTCAAGAAGGAAGCTAGTGCTGTGTATGGTCCCAGGAGACAAAACAAACCAGAATGCCGCCAAGCTGTCAACGCCGTGGTTATTTCTAAGCCTGCTGCTGCTCCTCAACAGTACAACCAGCCAAGAGTTGAGAGTCCCAAAAGACAGTATACTCGGCTCAACATGACTCTCTCTCAGATATTACCGCAACTGCTGTCAACCAGCCTGGTAACTGTCAAGGAAGCTCCGAAGGTGGTAAACACAACATCTCCGAAGTACAACCCCAACACCCGTTGCGCTTATCACTCTGATAGCCCGGGACATTCTACTGATGATTGTTGGGCCCTAAGGAATAAGGTTTAGGACCTTATTGATGCTAAGGAAATACAGTTCGAGGCGCCCGAAAGGCCAAATGTTGTCACCGCTCCCATGCCCCAGCATGGAGTGAATGCTGTTGAGGAGGATCTGTATGTAGCTTCTGTGGATGATGTTGCTACTCCGCTGCTGACCGTCAAGAGGAACCTGTTGCTAGCCGGTTTATTTCCGGGATGTAGTAAAGGTTGCCATCTATGTGCTGTTTCACCTGCTGGTTGTCCGTTGCTGAAGTCAGGCGTCCAAAACCTGATGGATAGCAAAGAGATCTTGTTCAAGAAGATTTCCTTTCCTGCTGCCCCTGTTGAAGAAGTTTCAATTGTCACCATTTTCAACAACCCTTCCAAGGCTCCTTCAAAGAAGCCTATCAAAATTATGCCTGTTCACAAGATTTCTCATATAACCATTACTGTTCCGGGGCCCATCCCCTATAAGTCTGACAAAGCTGTCCCGTGGCACTATGTGGCCGATGTTTATGTTCTGGGAGTGAAACAAGAGTTCGATACTAGTACGGTGTCACCAACATCACCGGGCCTGCTAAAGTCACTCGTAGTGGAAGACTGTTCTCACCAGACATTGCACCTCCAGCAATTCAGAGACCTCTTGTCATCACACCTGCCAGTGTGCCTGTTTCCCCTCCTGACCAAGTTTCTACCCCTGCTGCCGAGTCATCTGACGCTCGGGGCAAGGGGATTGCTACTGATATGCCTGCCCGGACGGAGGCACCGAAGACCACTGTTGAGGCTTCCAAGCAAGAGATGGAAGAGATCCTCAAAATTATCAAGAAGAGTGATTTCAACGTCGTTGAACAGCTGAGGCACACCCCCTCTAAAATCTCTATGCTATCACTGTTGCTGTGTTCAAAGGCCCATGCCAAGGCCCTGATTGCTTTCCTGAAGACGGCTCACGTGCCCCAAGAAATGTCTGCTGATCAATTCACCGACTGTGTGGCCAACTTAACTGCTGATAATGGTTTGGGTTTCTCTGATGCTGATCTGACGGCCAAGGGAAAGAACCATAATGATGCCCTGCATGTCTCCATTGAATGCAGGGGCACTACTCTTGCCCATGTGCTGGTTGACACAGGTTCATCATTAAACGTACTACCCAAGAAAGCTCTAGACAGGCTGGACTGTGAGGGTTTAGAGCTCAAACCAAGTAACATTGTTGTCCGGGCCTTTGACGGGTCCAAAAGGATGGTACATGGCGAGGTTGACATCCCAATCAGGGTTGGTTCACAAGTCTTTGATTCAAAATTCTATGTGATGGATATCCGTCCATCCTATTCTTGTTTGTTGGTTCGTCCTTGGATCCACAAGGCAGGAGCTGTGACCTCCACATTACATCAAAAGCTCAAGTACCCGGTCAGGGGGAAGATCGTAACAGTGCAAGGGGAAGAGGAATACATGGTCAGCCACCTCAACTCGTTCCGATAAGTAGAAATGGATGGGGAGTTCATTGAGACCCCCTTTCAACACTTTGAAGAGGTTCCTCAAACACTGGCAGCAGCAGAAACAATGACTGAAGAAGACTCTCCTTTGAAGATGGATTCCTTGAAGGATGCCCGAGCTGTGGTTGAGAAGGGTGAGTGCACAAATTGGGGTAGGCTTCCTGATTTCACTCCAAAGACTGACAAGTTTGGCTTGGGTTTCACTGCAGAAGCTCAGAAGGCTGTGCGCAAGGCAAGGATTGGAAGACCTCCTGTGTTCATCACCAACCCGGGAGTAAATGCTATTGAGGATGAAGTAGAGGAATCCGAGTTCGACAGCTGGATCTATCCGACAACCAACGGTGGACCAAGTAACTGGACGACGAAAGACTTTACACCTATTACTTTTGTCACTCAGTAATGAACTTCTTTGTTTTGAATTTGTAACAAACAATAATTTGAAACTTTATGGCCCGGTGTCTTACCCGGGGCACCGTGGCATCATTTGTGAGGGCTTGTTATTTGTCACCTTCATATATCATGAATAAAAGCATTGGACGTTTTTCACATTTCAAATCTTGCGCTCCCTTTCTTTCTTTATTATATATTGCAAAACAGCTATATTTACACACACTCACTTATATAGGTTCCAATCCACTCTGGATCTCACTGGTAACGACTCTGCTACTTCCAGTTATGACTTCGAAAATCCGATCAACTTAGCAGAAGACGAAGGTGAAGATGATTGCGAAGTGCCTGGTGAACTTGCAAGACTGCTACTCCAGGAAGAGAGGGCCATTCAGCAATATGAAGAGCCAGTGGAAACGGTAAATCTGGGTACTGAGACAGACAGAAAAGAGGTCAAGATTGGTGCCAATCTAGAGCTCAGTGTGAAACAACGGTTGATTCAGATGTTGCATGATTATGTGGAAATCTTTTCCTGGTCTTACGAAGACATGCCTGGGTTGGATACCGACATTGTAGTTCATCACCTGCCCACCAAGGAAGACTGTCCTCCGGTAAAACAGAAGGTCCGCCGTATGCGTCCAGAGATGTCCGAGAAAATCAAAGCTGAGGTTATGAAGCAATTTGATGTTGGTTTTCTTGAAGTAAATTCTTACCCTCAGTGGGTTACCAACGTGGTTCCAATGCCAAAGAAGGATGGTAAAGTCCGAATGTGTGTTGATTACAGGGATTTGAACAGGGCCAGCCCTAAGGATGATTTCCCTCTACCTCACATCGACGTTCTGGTTGATAATACGGCTCAACATAAGGTATTCTCCTTCATGGACGGTTTCTCCGGATATAATCAGATCAAGATGGCTCCTGAAGACATGGAGAAGACCACTTTTGTTACTCAGTGGGGCACCTTTTGCTACAAGGTCATGCCTTTTGGGTTGAAAAATGCTGGGGCAACCTACCAACGTGCCATGGTTGCTTTATTTCATGACATGATCCATCATGAGATAGAAGTGTATGTCGACGATATGATTGCAAGGTCCCAGACTGAGGAGGAACACCTTGACCATCTACAGAAGCTGTTTGACCGTCTGAAGTTGTACAAGCTGAGGTTGAACCTGAACAAGTGCACCTTCAGGGTGAGATCCGGAAAACTGCTAGGTTTCGTCGTGAGCGACAAAGGTATTCAAGTGGACCCTGCCAAGGTGAAATCCATACAAGAGATGCCAGCTCCCAAGACAGAGAAAGAAGTCAGAGGCTTTCTAGGACGGCTGAACTACATTGCCCGGTTCATCTCACATATAACTGCTACCTGTGAACCAATCTTCAAGCTGCTGAAGAAAGATCAAGTAGTACGTTGGAATGATGAATGTCAGGCCTCTTTTGAAAGAATCAAAGAGTATCTCCAAGAGCCACCCATTCTTATGCCTCCGGTTGAAGGGAGACCTCTAATCTTATACTTGACAGTACTTGACAGCTCAATGGGGTGTGTGCTGGGGCAGCATGACGAGTCTGGCCGAAAAGAGCACGCCATTTATTACCTTAGCAAAAAGTTTACCGACTGTGAGACCCGATACTCACTGCTCGAGAAAACTTGCTGCGCTTTGGTATGGGCTGCTCGTCGGCTGAGACAGTATATGTTGACTCACACTACTCTCTTGATCTCAAAAATGGATCCAATCAAGTATATCTTTGAAAAGCCTGCCTTGTCCGGAAGAATAGCAAGATGGAAGATGATCTTGACAGAATAAGACATCCAGTACACGACTCAAAAAGCAATCAAGGGAAGTGTGTTGGCAGACCATTTGGCACATCAGGCAGTGGACGACTACCAATCTATGAACTTTGAATTTCCAGACGAGGATATCATGGTAGTAACTGATTGTGAAGTACCTGGACCGGATGAAGGACCTGAGGAAGGATCCCGATGGTCTATGCACTTTGACGGAGCCTCAAACACTTTGGGTAATGGCATCGGCGCTGTGATCATATCCCCAAAAGGCACTCATACTCCACTCACTGCCCGACTATGTTTCAACTGCACCAACAACATGGCAGAGTATGAGGCATGCATTATGGGTCTTCAAGCTGCAATTGACTTAAGGATCAAGTTTCTGAGTGTCTTCGGAGATTCCGCTCTCGTGATCAATCAGATCAAAGGCGAGTGGGATACGAAACACCCAAACCTTATTCCTTACAAAGAGTACGTGTTGACATTGATCCCCCACTTCGAGGAGATAACTTTTGAACACTTCCCAAGAGAGGAGAATCAGTTGGAGGACGCGTTAGCTACGATGTCTTCCATGTTCAAAGTCAAATGGGATAACGAGGCTCCCCAGATCATTATATGGAAACTGGACGAACCTGCACATTGCTGTGATCTTGAGGCTGAAGAGGTAACTGAAAAACCTTGGTATCATGAAGTGAAGAGGTACCTTGAAGCTCAAGAATACCCCGAGGGTGCATCTGTTAATGACAAGAAGTTTCTGAGAAGGTTCGCAGCCAAGTTCTTCCTCAGCAATGGCATTCTATACAAGCGAAACCATGATTCAACTTTACTGCGTTGTATGGATAAGACTAAAGCAGAAAGGATCATGGCAGAGCTACATGAAGGTACCTTTGGAACGCATTCCAGTGGACATACCATGGCAAAGAAAATCCTTCGGGCAAGATATTTTTGGTCCACAATGGAAGCTGACTGTTACCAGCATTCTCGGACGTGTCACAAGTACCAGATCTATGCTGATAAGGTGCACGTTCCTCCAGTTCCTCTGAATGTTTTGACAACACCTTGGACTTTTGCAATGTGGGGCATTGATATGATCGGCGAGATCAAACCTATAGCATCCAACGGGCATCACTTCATCCTGGTTGCAATTGATTACTTCACGAAGTGGGTAGAAGCAGCTTCCTATGCTACCGTAACCAAGAACGTCGTGGCACGGTTCATTCGGCACAATCTGATCTGTCGCTACGGTGTACCTGAGAGGATCATTACGGACAACGGTACCAATCTTAACAACAAGATGATCACTGAGCTCTGCGAGCAATTCAAGATACAACATCACAACTCTTCTCCTTACCGGCCGAAGATGAATGGGGTTGTCGAAGTAGCTAATAAGAATATCAAGAAGATTGTGCAGAAGATAACAGTGACGTACAAAGATTGGCACGAGATGTTACCATTTTCTCTTCATGGGTACCGTACCTCAGCAAGGACGTCAACAGGGGCAACACCCTTTTCCTTGGTCTATGGCATGGAGGCAGTCTTGCCTATTGAAGTTCAGATACCCTCTCTCCGGATAATGAAGGATGCAGGTTTGAGTGAAGATGACTGGATCCAGACTCGGCTTGATCAACTAAACCTTATTGACGAAAAGAGACTCGCTGCTATCTCTCATGGTCAAACTAACCAAAAATGGATGATCAGGGCATTTAACAAGAAAGTCAGACGCCAAGAGTATCAAGTCGGAGACCTGGTAATCAAGCGCATCATTCTTCCTCAAAGTGATCCCAGGGGCAAATGTACTCCTACGTATGAAGGGCCATTTGTGGTTAAACATGTCTTCTCAAGAGGAGCCATGATTCTAACCACCATGGATGGTGACGACCTTCCTCACCCTGCCAATGCAGACATAGTAAAAAGATACTACGCATGAATAAAATACCCGCTAGGTTGACACACCCAGGCAAAAATAAGGGCTTCCCGGCGAACCAAAAGGGTTCGTGCAAAAATAAGGGATGAAATGAAAAAAATCTGTACACCCGGGAAGTCGAAAACCTGAAAAGGCGGCTTGGGCAAAAATGGGTATCCCGGTGGACTGAAAACCCGAAAGGGCGGTCCAGGCAAAAGTTAGGGATAAGCGTAATACTATGTCTCATTGGATCACTGTGATCGGTGGAAATAGAACTGACTGTTTTTTAAGCTGGTTCGCGAAATATCACGGTAAACAAGAGTCGCCACCGTCTTTTATGTTCTCCAACATGGAAAGGATAAAAGCACAGCAAAATTCCTTTTCGAGATGTTTCTCGGTTCGGGAGGTAGATTTATAGAAAGGGAAGGTGTTAGCACCCTTTCTATCCGTGGTTATCCACGGGCTCTTAGGTACTTGCTCACTATGTTTTCAAAAATGTTTGCTTTTCTTGTGTTTGTGTGTTTTGAAAAAGTTTATTTGAAAACTTCGTTTTAACTCTTGTATCTGTCCTCAAGAGTGTATGAAGTGTTTGTTTGAAAACTTTTGTTTTGAAAAGTGTAAGTTCGAAAAGTATTTTTGTTTTGAAAGAGCAAGTACCTAAGAACCTCTACCTACTCAAAAGAAATTAAGTTGTGTAAATGTCCTTTAGACAGTGCTATCTCACTATTGAGAAGTAGGTAGCACCGTCGTTGGAGTTTTTCGGGTCAATTCGATTATAGGGACATGTGGTCACCAAAGCAATAGTAGGACGCCTTAGCGGTAACCCTAATGTCCTAGATCCTTTTTATACGAGGCAACCGTTTCGAGGCAACTTGGATCTTTAGACAGGAGGGCGACCTCTAAAACACCCTATACTCAATGACCACTTCGTGGCAACCAAGTGAGGCGTACCCTA
Source organism: Vicia faba (assembly GCA_948472305.1). Taxonomy (NCBI): domain Eukaryota; kingdom Viridiplantae; phylum Streptophyta; class Magnoliopsida; order Fabales; family Fabaceae; genus Vicia; species Vicia faba. The sequence goes on from OX451735.1 coordinate 1,350,154,614, forward strand.
GGAGTGGCATGTGCGCGTGTGTCAGGATTCAGTTTATATTATCTTTGCACATGTTATTGTGAGCTACGATTGATTTTATTTTCATACAAGTCTTGTCATGCATAGCAGTTAATAATTGTGTGGAAAGTAAATTGCGGAAAGTAAATCTACGCTATTACAAGGCGTCGGGTATTTACATCGCCAAAAACATAACCCTTGAAAAGTAAATGCGAGAAAATAAAGAAAGCGATAAAAGTCCTAATTACGCTATTACATCCTCGGAACAATTACATAAATATAATCAAGAATAATACGCGCGAAATTAAATCAGAGAAGTCCTTAGGGTTTTGACCCTTTTTGAGAAAAAAAAAAGGAATTTTGGTCCTTTTTGCAATTAATCAAACCTAATTCTAATTAATTAAATAATTAAAAGAGAAAAGTATTTTTTAGTTTTTTAATGTCTTAATGAAAATAAAATAAAAAGGATTAAAATTGTCAAAAGAAAAACCCCAATTCTAGATTGATTTTATTTATTGTGAAAAAAGTCAAAGTTAACCTAATTAACTAAATTAATTATATTTAGAATTTATTTACAAAAAATAATTAATAGTGAAATTAATAAATGATAAAAATAAATAATATTTTAGGTTTCTGAATTTATTATGAAAAATAATTAATTTGTGAGTTAATTAACTAATAATAATAATAATAATTAATAAAATAATTAAATAGAAATTAAAATAGAAAAGAAAAAGAATAAAGAAACCAGGGGGTGATGGGCCCTTAAGAGGTGAAGAAGCAATTTCTCAGGCCCATTAACAATCAAGCCCTTCTGACTTTTGAGATCCTCCATGGCATAGTTGACTGGGAACATGGTGGTCTACCCATCCTGACCATTGGATTAATGACTGTGGCCACTTGGCGCTTGGATGGTTGGAGCATATGATGGAACGCTCTTGGAATCCTGCATGAGAATATGTAAGAAAAAAATAATAGAAGAGTTTTGGGGGACCTGGGAATCGAACCCAGGTCCCAATGGTTACCAGCCAACGCACCATCCACTAAGCCATCTGAACGCATTTGTTAGTATAATGACTAATGAATATAATATATAAAATCAAACATTATGCTGGAAACAACAAAATCGCGCGCGCTATTTTTTGAATGGCCCAACCATGAATCAGCACGTCATCGTCTTCCTCGCTAGGCCGGAAAAAACAAAGTTAGATAGCGGGGTTTTTTAACCCCCACAACCTACAACAACGAAAAATAGCGATTAGCTCTAGGATTTATATAAATGTTTCGCGAGTATGGCTTTGTGTTCGTCTGGATGCAACTGTTTCAACCATAGGTCTCTCAAGGCTTGATTTTTCCTGTACTGTAAAGCCCCAATTTGGAAGCTCAAGAACCCTAGATTTTGTAAATGGCAACTTATGATTCTGCACAATATAAGTCAATTAATTTATACCATTAGTTTCACAAGGATTCAAGCAATGCAAAACGAACCATAAATCATGTTAAATGCTTATGAATCATGAGTTTCGATTATGAGAAAAAGCATCAAACCGTGTGACTGTAAATGATGATTTCTTGAGCCTTAGCGTGTGATTTTGATTGCAAAACGTTCCTCACACTCCCAGCAACGTGTTTGAATCCACAAATTGCTTTGAATCGTGCTAGAATGCAGAAAACAGTTTTGACTTTTCTTGGATTTTTTTGAATGTGGTTATGGCTTTCTTGCAGCAAATTCACGTATGTGGCATTAGGGTTGGCTTGTGTACTTATAGTAGAATAGAATTAGGTCACAATCTTGCAAAGAAATCCATGGAATTGATGTTTCAATATTTGATTGAAAATCAAATATTTTTGAATCTTTTTGATTGGAAAAACTTGCTAAATTTGGAGATTCATGTCCCTTTGATTTGCACACAAAATTTCCAGCATATATTGACAACTTTTGCTTCACAAAAAGATTGAAAAATCAAATCTTTGTATTTCCTACAATTTAAATTAATTAAATGAATTAAAATTGATTAAAAATCCAAATAATTAATAAAAATAAGAAAAATAAGTTCAAATAAGCTTGATGGGTCGTGCATAGGCCTTGGATAAATTTTCAAGAAGAAATTTGAGGCCCATTAGCAAAAACAAAGTGTTTTGAGCAAAGTTGACTTTTGCAAATTCATAAAAATTTCCCAACTTCTCCAATGCATATCTTGCTCAATTTTGATCATATGAACATGTTCTTGGACATTTTGGAAAGGTGTTGAAGTCCTTTAACCAATGCCTTTGGTCCCATGTCATTTGGATTTACCAATCTCAAGTTATGGCCTTTGACTTAAAGTGCATTTTTGTTGACTTTTGAGATTGACCTATAATGTAGAAATTGATAACTTTTTGTGAGAGCATTTCTTGGACTTGGAATGTGAAGATGAGTTGTAGGAAATGTCATCCCCTTCAAAATGAGCATTGGATGGGATTTTTCTAATCAACCATGAAAAAGTTATGCCTTGGTCAAGATACAGTTGACTTTTCTGCTGTCCAAAAAATAGTAACTTTTTGCATCTTGATGATTTTTGAGCTATTCTTGATGAATCATGATCAAGACTTGATCAAATGATGATTGTGTGCTCAAAATAAGATGTTGACCAAAAATTCTGATTTTTGACTGCAAAATGACCATTTTGCCCTTGCAGTTGTCTGTGGATCAAATGGGACCTTTGACTGTGCAAATTGGCATTGTGAATCTTGAAACTTGGCATGTAGGTGCTTGAGAATGTATATAGGCCCTTGAGACTTGATTGAACCACTAAAAACCTCAAATTCCTTGCAAGAACCAAAACCCTAATTTCAGCTGGCTTAGGAGGCATTTGAACTATGCAACCCTTGAGAAATCTTGAACCATTTGAAGATGATTCTTGAAAAACTTTGAAGAATATGGGAGGGAAAATTTTGGGGTACAACAGTTGCCCCTATTCAATCTTCTTAAACCTGAGGATGTAGATTGGCTTTCGGGCCTTTCGTGATCCGAAGGTGGAAGATGACTGAACACTAAAGTGCCCAGAAATTTGCACTCGCATGGTGTAGTATCAGCAATGTGATGTCGCGAATGGGATTACATATGCCATTTGGAAAGATGATGGATAGGAGGATGGGCTTATAGATGCCATCTGGAGATTGTTGGTAGAATTGTGATCTTGTAAGTTGAATGAGGGAACCTGTGTAGGGTTGACTGATGATGAGTCCGTGTGAAACTGCATCTTTGGAAAGAGAGAACCTGGGTAGGGTTTCTTGATGACGAGTCCGTGTAAAACTTCATCTTTGGAAAGAGAGAACCTGGGTAGGGTTTCTTGATGACGAGTCCGTGTAAAACTCCATCTTTGGAAAGAGAGAACCTGTGTAGGGTTTCTTGACGACGAGTCCGTGTAAAACTGCATCTTGAAGTAAGGGAACCGGTGTAGGGTTGCCTGATGAGGAGTCCGTGTAAAACTTCATCTTTGGAAAGAGCGAACCTGTGTAGGGTTTCTTGATGACGAGTCCATGTAAGACTTCATCTTTGGAAAGAGAGAACCTGTGTAGGGTTTCTTGATGACGAGTCCGTGTAAAACTACGTCTGGAGTTGAGAAGGAACCGGTGTAAGGTTACTTCGGGATAAGTTCGTGTAAAACTTCTGGATGAACCGGGGTAAGGTTATTTTGAGATAAGTTCGTGTGAAACTTTAGGAGGAACCGGGGTAAGGTTACTGTGAGATAAGTTCGTGTAAAACTTCTGGATGAACCGGGGTAAGGTTATCTTGACGATGAGTTCGTGTAAAACTTCGTCTTGGAACTAAGGAGGAACCAGTGTAGGGTTTCCTGAGGACGAGTCCGTGTAAAACTTCGTCTTGGAAGGGAGGAGGAATCGGTGTAGGGTTACTTCGATGATGAGTCCGTGTAAAACTTCATCTTGGAAATGAGAAGGAACCGGTGTAGGGTTGCCTGAGGATGAGTCCGTGTAAAACTTCATCTGAAAGAGAAGGAACCGATGTAGGGTTGCTTTATGATAAGTCTGTGTAAAACTTCATCTGAGATTGAGAAGGAACCAGTGTATGGTTTCCTGATGATGAGTCCGTGTAAAACTATATCTGAGATTGAGAAGGAACCGATGTAGGGTTTCCTGATGATGAGTCCGTGTAAAACTACATCTGAAGTTGAGAAGGAACCGGTGTAGGGTTTCCTGATGATGAGTCCGTGTAAAACTACATCTGAAGTTGAGAAGGAACTGGTGTAGGGTTGCCTCATGATGATCAAGTAGATAATTGTCCTGTCTGGTTTCAGGTATTAACCCACGATCAGTCGTCCACAGAATTTTCCTGGCTTGTTACAGGTGTTGATCTGGAACTGCAAAGGTAGATGGTAATCATCTTTTGATTGACCTTTTCCTGAAAAGGCCAAAACATTAATTGTATGAAATGTCATGATGTATGAACTGCATGATGTCAAGATGTTCTCAAGAATAAATGAGATTTGTGTTGTATGATGCGTATGCATGTCATAATGTATGAAGATGTGATATTTTTAGCTGGGAAATGCATTTGTACTCTGCAGGGGACAAGCTTCCAGAATCTACTGGAGAGGTGATTCAACTCTCCTGGGGAAACTTTTTGAGGAAATGACTCCACTTGGGGTGTCATGTATTCCGCTGGGGAACAATCTTATATTTCTGTCGAGGAATATTAAGACTGCCAGGGATATTTGCTGAGGAATATCTTTATACTCCGCTGGAGAATGTTAAGATCTTCTGGGGATACCCAACTTTTCCAGGACTGATGGTAGACCAATTCTGCTTGGGGGGAGAGTATTGCTGACTTGCTGGGGATACTGTGCCTTTTTAGGGCTGATGGGAGACCGACTCTGCTCGGGGGAGAGTATTGCTGACTCTTGCCTTACTCTGCGGGGAGTGAAGGTATCTTGGTCAAACTCTCCAACTGAATCTACCTTGTTCCTGGAGGACAGAGCAGCTTGTACAGCTCGGACGATTCTTATTGCCCCAGTTTCTGCGGGAGAAGGTACCTGTGGAGGTCTTAATAACTGCCGATTTCACACATCTTCTTCTGGTAGGCAAGTGACGAGATGCCGGGACATAGTCATACGCTTTGATCCCTAATTTTTGCCTGGACCGCCCTTTCGGGGTTTCAGTCCACCGAGATACCCTTTTTTTCCCAAGCCGCCTTTTCAGGTTTTCGACTTACCGGGCGTACAGATTTTTTTATCATTTTTATCCCTTATTTTTGCCCGAACCCTTTTGGTTCGCCGGGAAGCCCTTATTTTTGCCTAGGTGTGTCAACCTAGCGGGTCTTTGATTATGCGTAGTATTTTTCGACTATGTCCATGCTCTCATAGTGTAGGGAATTGTCACTGTCAGTAGTGTTGTGTTGTCATATTACCAGAAGATCTTTGTTTGATCGTGCAAGACTCGTTGCTGGAATTCATGTCCAATGCCCCAAGTGACTCAGATGGAGACTTGCCCCTGGCTATTTGGCATCTTGAGAGATTCCTTGAATCTTGACTTGACTGCCCCAGATGATGGACGACGCTCATGCCGTGCCCCTGGATTGGAAGTGCTTTTCCACTTGATGTGACCCTTTTTGTTGAGAAGGTTTTTGTTCACTTAGATATTCGTCGTGCGAATTTCTCTGCTGTTGAACAAATAGTCATATGCAAACAATATTATTTCAAGAATGCAAAGCTTATGTCTGTCTTGAAGTTTTTGAAAATGAATTTTTCAATAAAACAAGTGATTTTTTTTGGAAAATGCGATGTCAACTCCGGATTTACCAGCAAGCCCTACAGGAGTCAGGATACCTTTTGTAACAGTATGCTTTCGAACTAACCCATGCTTCAGCTAGGACTTTTAAGGGTTATAACATGGCCTGGTTCACGGTTTAAGAAACAAAGGATAAAGGCTCAAATTTTATTTGTACCCACCCGTTCTTCGTGATGTTCTTCGATCCTAAACTCAGCCAATCGTGCATTTAGATCCCGTTTGAGTCTTTGCTCTGATATTCCAGTGATGGTTCGGATACTGACCGTTTATTTTGAATAGGCAGTCATTTTGTTGAGAGTCTGTAGGATCTCTTTCTTTTTGATTTCATTATCCCTGTTTTTTGCCTGAACTGTTTCTTTTGTGATTACAGTCAGCGGGATGCCCCAGTTTTGTAAGCCTCCTTCATAGGTTTTGACTTAATGGGCTTTTATTTCTGAGAGATAATGACTGCCTGTCTTTATGATTATACGGAACCATCACTGTCTTTTGTTTTGGAAGGACTTTTTTGATGCCGTTCATTGTGCACTTGGATCAACTGAGAAAACTAACCTGCCCCAGGTTATGATTAAGGGTTTTAATTTTTGCGAAAAGAAAAACTCCAACTTCTTTGGCTCAAAGGGGTTGACTAGGGATTATCTTCCTTATAACTCCACTGTTTAGGATTTGAAACAATGCCTGTACCTCATCAGCGGGGTCTATTCAAAAGCATACTGTAGATTATGGTATCGTTTTTGTCATCCTCCCTCAAAAGGTTTAGAATTTTTAATCGAGAGTTGAGCATCACAAAAAATGAAAGCAGTTCGAATATAGTGAATACGAATATATTGATTCAGAACAGACATATGCGATGCATTAATGAAATAAAAGAGTTTGCTATGACAATAGTTGTTTGAATAAGCAAAGAAAATTACAACTTGAAAATTCAAATGAACAAAAGACATTCTATGATTTGGTGTAGGATCAGTGATCAAACTTGATCTCCTTGGCATCAATCAAGTCTTGGATCTTGTTCTTCAAACTCCAACAGTCGTCGGTGTCATGTCCAGGACTGTCAGAATGGTAGGCACATCTCATACTCGGGTTATACCTGGAAGAGGAAGTGTTGGGATTCTTAGGAGGGTCCCTTAACATTACCAGATTCAGTCTCAACAGGCGTTGTAAAGCTTGAGACGGCGACACGTTGAGCTTGGTGAATTGCCTCCTAGGCTTGTTTGGGTTGCTCTGATCAACCCGTTGTTCTTGGCGAGGTTGTTGTTGGACCTGTGAGGTAGTAGCAACTTGGAGAGGTCTATTCTTCATCAAACCAAACCTTTGACTTCTCGGAAGTTGATTAGTGACTTGATCCTCAACCTAGATTGTTTGCTTCATGTCGTTGTCTTGACGAAGCTGGTTGACAATGGTTCTCAGCTCTTCTTGCTCCCGAGCTAAGCCTTGGATGAGAGCCATCTGCCCCAGCATCTGGGTTTTCATTGCATCTACCTCAGCTTGCAGATGTTTCAGCCGTTCATCCTTACTGTCTTCTGGACTGTTCTTGGCCAAATTCCCCATGAGGAGTGTTCTCAACTCTTCCTGCCCCTTGGATAGGCTTAGGAAGATTTCCCTGAATTGAGTCTCTTGAGTATGGAGATCCTGGTTGTCTTGTCGGAGAGCCATTACTGAAATAAACAGCGAGAACATGAGAAACCTGTAAAGGGTGACATGTTTTGCAATGATATGTATGTATGCAATGTTTTCAAGGATCTCGTGGGGTAAACAAAGAAACTTGTTAGAATTTGAATTTGGTAGCTTGATTGAAGGAACTTCATGTTGTTGAGAGTCCTTCTTCAAGAGTTAGGCTCACCATATCTAGTGGGTCATAGCCCCTGACTCAAGTCATCATGTTTTTTTGATCTCCACACAACCTTGGCTAGAGGAAAATAAATCCCCTTTGTCCCTTGCTAGACAGTTGGTTCATTATGACCTACATCACAAACCTTTGAGATCCTTGAAATGGGTTAGTCCTTATGCAGGATGCATGCAATGGTATGATGGTATGATGTTATGCTATGCATGGAGTGATGTAAGTAAACCCTGTTATAAGCCCAGATTAAGAACTGTAAACAAAACCTGCAAGGAACTCATGTTGTCAGATAACAAGAATGTGCAAGTAGTTCAAGTTTGAAGGCACACAAGTCACACAAGACAACCCTTAGAGTTTAGGCCAGCATGAAGTTTAGGTACTACCCTCTTGAAGTTGGTTGGCTCAAAACCTGTCTTATCAATAGTAACCGGGTTCTAAGGAGCTCAATATCATTGGATTGTTTTCTATGTTCAATGTTTTGATTTAGCCACTGAACTGGCGACCAAAATATTCCAAGAAAACAACCCTCAATGAGTGTAGTATCGAGTATCTACCAACTTCGGACTGCACCAAAGTCAGTCATCTCACTACCCCTAAAGAGGCCAGGATGGTAAAGTAAGGTTCTTAAGGTCAGTTGATGCTTCACGACACCATGCGGCGGCCCCGTACTCTCCTTGACTTGACTCAAGGGTTACCGGTACTCACCAAAGTGCCACATCAACGTAGCAACTGCTTCAACCATTTCGGTATACCCCGCACAGTTCCCTCACAGTTTGTTGCTACTTCTAAAGGGTATCCCCCAGATCCGGGTTAGGATCTATAAAACTCCGATACAAGCCCACAATATTAAAGCATTCAAGGCATTCAATTGAAAACATGGTGATCTAATCCTAAGGTACACCTCACTTATAATATATTCCCCAGCAGAGTCGCCAGTTCTGTGATCGGTGGAAATAGAACTGACTGTTTTTTAAGCTGGTTCGCGAAATATCGCGGTAAACAAGAGTCGCCACCGTCTTTTATGTTCTCCAACATGGAAAGGATAAAAGCACAGCAAAATTCCTTTTCGAGATGTTTCTCGGTTCGGGAGGTAGAATTATAGAAAGGGAATGTGTTAGCACCCTTTCTATCCGTGGTTATCCACGGGCTCTTAGGTACTTGCTCACTATGTTTTCAAAAATGTTTGCTTTTCTTGTGTTTGTGTGTTTTGAAAAAGTTTATTTGAAAACTTCATTTTAACTCTTGTATCTGTCCTCAAGAGTGTATGAAGTGTTTGTTTGAAAACTTTTGTTTTGAAAAGTGTAAGTGCGAAAAGTATTTTTGTTTTGAAAGAGCAAGTACCTAAGAACCTCTACCTACTCAAAAGAAATTAAGCTGTGTAAATGTCCTTTAGACAATGCTATTCCACTATTGAGAAGTAGGTAGCACCGTCGTTGGAGTTTTTCGGGTCAATTCGATTATAGGGACATGTGGTCACCAAAGCAATAGTAGGACGCCTTAGCGGTAACCCTAATGTCCTAGATCCTTTTTATACGAGGCAACCGTTTCGAGGCAACTTGGATCTTTAGACAGGAGGGCGACCTCTAAAACACCCTATACTCAATGACAACTTCGTGGCAACCAAGTGAGGCGTACCCTAGGAGTGGCATGTGCGCGTGTGTCAGGATTCAGTTGATATTATCTTTGCACATGTTATTGTGAGCTATGATTGATTTTATTTTCATACAAGTCTTGTCATGCATAGCAGTTAATAATTGCGGAAAGTAAATTGCGGAAAGTAAATCTACGCTATCACAAGGCGTCGGGTATTTACATCGCCAAAAACATAACCCTTGAAAAGTAAATGCGAGAAAATAAAGAAAGCGATAAAAGTCCTAATTACGCTATTACATCCTCGGAACAATTACATAAATATAATCAAGAATAATACGCGCGAAATTAAATCAGAGAAGTCCTTAGGGTTTTGACCCTTTTTGAGAAAAAAAAATGGAATTTTGGTCCTTTTTGCAATTAATCAAACCTAATTCTAATTAATTAAATAATTAAAAGAGAAAAGTATTTTTTAGTTTTTTAATGTCTTAATGAAAATAAAATAAAAAGGATTAAAATTGTCAAAAGAAAAACCCTAATTCTAGATTGATTTTATTTATTGTGAAAAAAGTCAAAGTTAACCTAATTAACTAAATTAATTATATTTAGAATTTATTTACAAAAAATAATTAATAGTGAAATTAATAAATGATAAAAATAAATAATATTTTAGGTTTCTGAATTTATTATGAAAAATAATTAATTTGTGAGTTAATTAACTAATAATAATAATAATTAATAAAATAATTAAATAGAAATTAAAATAGAAAAGAAAAAGAATAAAGAAACCAGGGGGTGATGGGCCCTTAAGAGGTGAAGAAGCAATTTCTCAGGCCCATTAACAATCAAGCCCTTCTGACTTTTGAGATCCTCCATGGCATAGTTGACTGGGAACATGGTGGTCTACCCATCCTGACCATTGGATTAATGACTGTGGCCACTTGGCGCTTGGATGGTTGGAGCATATGGTGGAACGCTCTTGGAATCCTGCATGAGAATATGTAAGAAAAAATAATAGAAGAGTTTTGGGGGACCTGGGAATCGAACCCAGGTCCCAATGGTTACCAGCCAACGCACCATCCACTAAGCCATCTGAACGCATTTGTTAGTATAATGACTAATGAATATAATATATAAAATCAAACATTATGCTGGAAACAACAAAATCGCGCGCGCTATTTTTTGAATGGCCCAACCATGAATCAGCACGTCATCGTCTTCCTCGCTAGGCCGGTAAAAACAAAGTTAGATAGCAGGGTTTTTTAACCCCCACAACCTACAACAACGAAAAATAGCGATTAGCTCTAGGATTTATATAAATGTTTCGCGAGTATGGCTTTGTGTTCGTCTGGATGCAACGGTTTCAACCATAGGTCTCTCAAGGCTTGATTTTTCCTGTACTGTAAAGCCCCAATTTGGAAGCTCAAGAACCCTAGATTTTGTCAATGGCAACTTATGATTCTGCACACTATAAGTCAATTAATTTATACCATTAGTTTCACAAGGATTCAAGCAATGCAAAACGAACCATAAATCATGTTAAATGCTTATGAATCATGAGTTTCGATTATGAGAAAAAGCATCAAACCGTGTGACTGTAAATGATGATTTCTTGAGCCTTAGCGTGTGGTTTTGATTGCAAAACGTTCCTCACACTCCCAGCAACGTGTTTGAATCCACAAATTGCTTTGAATCGTGCTAGAATGCAGAAAACAGTTTTGACTTTTCTTGGATTTTTTTGAATGTGGTTATGGCTTTCTTGCAGCAAATTCACATACGTGGCATTAGGGTTGGCTTGTGTACTTATAGTAGAATAGAATTAGGTCACAATCTTGCAAAGAAATCCATGGAATTGATGTTTCAATATTTGATTGAAAATCAAATATTTTTGAATCTTTTTGATTGGAAAAACTTGCTAAATTTGGAGATTCATGTCCCTTTGATTTGCACACAAAATTTCCAGCATATATTGACCACTTTTGCTTCACAAAAAGATTGAAAAATCAAATCTTTGTATTTCCTACAATTTAAATGAATTAAATGAATTAAAATTGATTAAAAATCCAAATAATTAATAAAAATAAGAAAAATAAGTTCAAATAAGCTTGATGGGTCGTGCATAGGCCTTGGATAAATTTTCAAGAAGAAATTTGAGGCCCATTAGCAAAAACAAAGTGTTTTGAGCAAAGTTGACTTTTGCAAATTCATAAAAATTTCCCAACTTCTCCAATGCATATCTTGCTCAATTTTGATCATATGAACATGTTCTTTGACATTTTGGAAAGGTGTTGAAGTCCTTTAACCAATGCCTTTGGTCCCATGTCATTTGAATTTACCAATCTCAAGTTATGGCCTTTGACTTAAAGGGCATTTTTGTTGACTTTTGAGATTGACCTATAATGTAGAAATTGATAACTTTTTGTGAGAGCATTTCTTGGACTTGGAATGTGAAGATGAGTTGTAGGAAATGTCATCCCCTTTAAAATGAGCATTGTATGGGATTTTTCTAATCAACCATGAAAAAGTTATGCCTTGGTCAAGATACAGTTGACTTTTCTGCTGTCCAAAAATAATAACTTTTTGCATCTTGATGATTTTTGAGCTATTCTTGATGAATCATGATCAAGACTTGATCAAATGATGATTGTGTGCTCAAAATAAGATGTTGACCAAAAATTCAGATTTTTGACTGCAAAATGACCATTTTGCCCTTGCAGTTGTCTGTGGATCAAATGGGACCTTTGACTGTGCAAATTGGCATTATGAATCTTGAAACTTGGCATGTAGGTGCTTGAGAATGTATATAGGCCCTTGAGACTTGATTGAACCACTGAAAACCTCAAATTCCTTGCAAGAACCAAAACCCTAATTTCAGCTGGCTTAGGAGGCATTTGAACTGTGCAACCCTTGAGAAATCTTGAACCATTTGAAGATGATTCTTGGCAAGCTTTGAAGAATATGGGAGGGCAAATTTTGGGGTACAACAATCACCTTGCATCCAGAATCCGGTATCAACTATCAGGTTCAGACGGCATCAATCAATCAGCTTCACCTTCAACCGAGTAGCAAAGTGATGAGACGGTTCAAGACATAAAGGCGATAGCAGAGTTGGAACCCAGTGGGATTTTTCATGGCTGTTTTGTTTTCCTTTGTACAAATTGTATAAACTCTATTCTGTTCAGCGGTGTTCTCTTACTAGGACGTCAGCCTCTTGTACATAAACGCCTATTTATAGGCAACTTCAAAAATCAATACAAATTCACTTTTCAGACCAATTGCCAATTGTTTTTCCTTTTTCTGTTTTGTTTTGTAAAGAACGTCCAATGTTCAATTTTTGATATATGCATTTGACACTAATTTCTAACTCATAAATATTTGAATATGAAACAAAGGATTAATTACAGGTGACATCAGAAACAGGGGCAATAATGAGTTATCTAAGCAATCTAGTTGCTCTGTCCACCAAGGTACCAAGGTAAGTTCGGCTGCAGAATGTAACCAAGATACCTTCACTCCCCGCAGAGTAAGACCAATCAACAATTCTTCGCAAACAGAGTTGGTCTCTCATAAGCCCTGACAAGGCATAATATCTCCAGTAAGTCAGCAACACTCTCCCCAAGCAGAGTTAGCCTACAGTCAGCCTTATGGAAATTGGGTATCCCCAGAAAGTCTCAATATTCCCCAGCGGAGTATACAGATGTTCCTAAGCAAGCATCCCCGACAGTCTTAATATAAGATTGTTCCCCGGTGGAATACCAGATATCCCAGTGGAGCCACTCCCCAGTACAATAAAAAAATCTCCCCAGGAGAGTTGAATCAATCTCCCCAGTAGATTCTGGAAGCTTATCCCCAGTAGATTCTGGAAGCTTATCACCTGCAGAGTACACACGTCTCTCCCCGGCTCTATTCAAAGTTTATTCTCCACCAGAACTTATAACTGGTTTATCCTCAGCTAATTACCACGGAAAGATCGTCCTCGGCGAAGTTCTTCCTATCCCTCCAGCGGAGTTCATCAAATCTCCCAACATAACTCATCAATGGTATCCCCAGCGGAGTTATCATCAAAACCTCTGCGAAGTATCTCTTCCCACAGAGTATTCCCCGCAGAGTAATCTCTCCAACAAGTTCATTCCCCAACGGAGTCATCTTCTCCTACCGGTTTATTCTTGCAATCATCATCCCCAGCGGAAACAAAGAACTCTACTCTTCAACATCAGCCCAGGATTCAACTTCCCGGCATTCGTCAAGGATTTATTTTCCTAGACGAAAATACATTCATGAACATCACATCTTCATACATTATAGCATGCATATACGCATCATAACACACTATCTCATTTATCTATGAACATCGTGACATCATGCATCTCATACATCATGACATTGCATACAACTGATGTTTTGCCTTTTCAGGAAAAAAGATCAATCCAAAGATAATTACTATCAACTAACGCAATTCCAGATTCGATTCCTGTATCTAGCCAGGGCACGTCTGAAGAGTTTGAAGATTCGATTCCTGTATCCAGCCATGGCATATCTGTTGACGACTAATTCCAGATTTGATTCCTGTATCCAGCCAGGGCACGTCTGAAGAGTTTGAAGATTCGATTCCTGTATCCAGCCAGGGCACGTCTGAAGAGTTTGAAGATTTGATTCCTGTATCCAGCCAGGGCATATCTGTTGACGACTAATTCCAGATTCGATTCCTGTATCCAGCCAGGGCACGTCCGAAGAGTTTGAAGATTCGATTCCTGTATCCAGCCAGGGCATATCTGTTGACGACTAATTCCAGATTTGATTCCTGTATCCAGCCAGGGCACGTCTGAAGAGTTTGAAGATTCGATTCCTGTATCCAGCCAGGGCATATCTGTTGACGACTAATTCCAGATTCGATTCCTGTATCCAGCCAGGGCACGTCTGAAGAGTTTGAAGATTCGATTCCTGTATCCAGCCAGGGCATATCTGTTGACGACTAATTCCAGATTCGACTCCTGTATCCAGCCAGGGCACGTCTGAAGAGTTTGAAGATTCGATTCCTGTATCCAGCCAGGGCATATCTGTTGACGACTAATTCCAGATTCGATTCCTGTATCCAGCCAGGGCACGTATGAAGAGTTTGAAGATTCGATTCCTGTATCCAGCCAGGACATATCTGTTGACGACTAATTCCAGATTCGATTCCTGTATCTAGGCAGGGCACGTCTGAAGAGTTTGAAGATTCAATTCCTGTATCCAGCCAGGGCATATCTGTTGACGATTAATTCCAGATTCGATTCCTGTATCCAGCTAGGGCACGTTTGAAGAGTTTGAAGATTCGATTCCTGTATCCATCCAGGGCATATCTGTTGACGACTAATTCCAGATTCGATTCCTGTATCCAGCCAGGGCACGTCTGAAGAGTTTGAAGATTCGATTCATGTATCCAGCCAGGGCATATCTGTTGACGACTAATTCCAGATTCGACTCCTGTATCCAGCCAGGGCACGTCTAAAGAGTTTGAAGATTCGATTCCTGTATCCAGCCAGGGCATATCTGTTGAAGACTAATTCCAGATTCGATTCCTGTATCCAGCCAGGGCACGTCTGAAGAGTTTGAAGATTCGATTCCTGTATCCAGCCAGGGCATATCTGTTGACGACTAATTCCAGATTCGATTCCTGTATCCAGCCAGGGCACATCTGAAGAGTTTGAAGATTCGATTCATGTATCCAGCCAGGGCATATCTGTTGACGACTAATTCCAGATTCGATTCCCGTATCCAGCTAGGGCACGTCTGAAGAGTTTGAAGATTCGATTCCTGTATCCAGCCAGGGAATATCTGTTGACGACTAATTCCAGATTCGATTCCTGTATCCAGCCAGGGCACGTCTGAAGAGTTTGAAGATTTGATTCCTGTATCCAGCCAGGGCATATCTGTTGACGACTAATTCCAGATTCGACTCCTGTATCCAGCCAGGGCACGTCTGAAGAGTTTGAAGATTCGATTCCTGTATCCAGCCAGGGCATATCTGTTGACGACTAATTCCAGATTCAATTCCTGTATCCATCCAGGGCACGTCTGAAGAGTTTAAAGATTCGATTCCTGTATCCAGCCAGGGCATATCTGTCGACGACTAATTCCGGATTCGATTCCTGTATCTAGCCAGGGCACGTCTGAAGAGTTTGAAGATTTGATTCCTGTATCTAGCCAGGGCAAATCTGCAGATGATTGTTTGTAGATTCGATACCTGTATCCAGCCAGGGCACGTCCGTAAGCAACCTTTTGAAGTTCCAGATTCGATACCTGTATCTAGCCAGGGCATATCTGCACGAAGAGTTTGAAGATCAACACCTGTAACAGGCCAGGAAACCATCTTCCTTTCTCAAAATATGCAAGTTCTCGCTAAGGAATCTCTTACGCGATTGACACTTCTGATGGCATTTATAAGCCCATCTCCACAACTATCCATTATAGTTCCAAATGGCATCTATAAGCCCATTCTCGACAAGGTTCTGTCACATCTCCAGATGGCATTTATAAGCCCATCCTCCTATCCACCATCTCTCCAAATGGCATCTATAAGCCCATTCCCGCTATCACACTGCTGATATTCTACTATGTGAGTGCAAATTTCTAGGCACTCTAGTGTTCAATCATCTTCCACCCTCAGATCACGAAAGGCACATGAGCCAATCTACATCCTCAGGTCTAAGAAGATTGAACAGGGGCAACTGTTGTACCCCAAAATTTGCCCTCCCATATTCTTCAAAGTTTTGACAAGCATCATCTCAATTTGCTCAAGTCTACTCAAGGGTTGCACAGTTCAAACATCCTCCTAAGCCAGTCAAATTAGGGTTTTGGTTCCTTCAAGGAAGTTGAGGTTTTCAAGGGCTCAATCAAGTCCCATATGCTCATATACATTGTCAAGCACCTACATGTCAAGTTTCAAGGCTCACAAGGTCAAGTTGCACAGTCAAAAACCCTAATTGCTTCACAATCAACTATAGGGGCAAAATGGTCATTTGGTAGTCAAAAGTCAAAATTTTTGGTCAACATCTTATTTTGAAGCCACAATCATCATTTGGTCAAATCTTGACCATGATTTCACAAGAATGTCTCAAAAATCATCAAGGTGTCAAAAGTTTCTATTTTTGGACAGCTGAAAAGTCAACTGTAACTTGACCAAGGCATAACTTTTTCATGGTTCATCAGAAAAATCCCATCCAATGCTCATTTTGAAGAGGAGGACATTTCCTACAATTCATCTTCACATTCCAAGTCCAAGAAATGCTCTCACAAAAAGTTATCAATTTAAACATTATAGGTCATTTTCAAAAGTCAACAAAAAGGCATTTTAAGTCAAAGACCATAACTTGAGATTGGTAAATCAAAATGACATGGGACCAAATGAATTGGTTAGAGGACTTCAAGACCTTTCCAAAATGTCCAAGAACATGTTCATATGATCAAAATTGAGCAAGATATGCATTGGAGAAGTTGGGAAATTTTTGTAAAATGGCAAAAGTCAACTATCCTTGAAACTTCATTTTTTGACAAAAGGGCCCACTTTTCCCACTTGATTCAGCTTTGCCATGCCACCCACGTGTCCCATGATTTATTTCAAGATTAAAAATTAATTTTTCTATTTTTATTTAATTTTATTGATTTAATTCATTTTAAATCCATAAAATTCAAATAAAAATCAAAAAAATTAATCAAAGGATATCTTTTGGTTTGAATGACCTTGATGCATCATAAACCACATAACAAATTCGTGCCAAGCTTATTATGAGCATGAAATTCAAATTTTGACCAAAAATGGCAAGTTTCTTTAATGGTGGTTATGGAAAAAATCTCAAACATCATTGCATTGGTTTTAAGGCTCCTAAAGTCACTTAATTACATTCATAGACATATATGCAAGCCTCTCATACCTCAGGCACGACCTAGAAACCTCTGAAACAAAAGAACAAAATTCAAAAATCCAAGGAAAAAAGTGAAAACTGTTTTCAACCTTCCAGTGCAATTCAAGCATTTCTCTTGATCCAAACACGTTCCCAACAGTCCCAGGAACCTATTTCCATCAAGAACAAGCCTTAGCACTCAAGGAAACGGCCAAACAGAACCACGGTTTGAACAAACTTTCCCATAATCGAAATCCATTTTTTACGCATCATTAATACGTTTTGATCACTGTTTTGCATTGCTGACATTGTTATGAAGCTTTTGACATAACTTAATTTGATTATGGTGCCTTAAAATAAAAGTTTCCATTGGAGAGTGCTAGGGTTTCAGAGCTTTTCAATTGGGGCTTTTCATATACTGTAAAATCAAGCTTCCAAACACCCATGGTTGAAACCAGCGTGATGAGACGAACATGTTGGACACCTCGCGCCCTTTTTATATAGCTCAGGGGCCTAATCGCTATTTTGGACATTGGCATTTTGTGGGGGTTTAAAACCCCCGTTATTTGTCTGTTTTTTTTGTTTCAGGAACGAAGAAGATGATTACGTGGAATGATGGGAATGGGTCATTCAAACATGACGCGCCTTTTTTGTGTTTCCAGACTATACCTTTGTTTTTGAATAATATATTTAGTGGTTATTATATTAACAAAGCACTCAAGTGGCTCAGTGGAGAGGGACGTGGCTAGGCATCACTGGGACCTGGGTTCGATCCCCAGGTCCCCCCAAATGTTTATTCATGTTTTTTCTAACATATTCCAATGCAGTGTTCCAGCAAAAGTCCACCATACATCTCCAACAATCAACGTGCCAAGTGTCTCAAGCGCCAATCCAGTGGCCAAGGCATGAAGACCATGGTACTCAGGAGTCAACGCAGGCGCAGGCAATTCCAAAAGTCAGCAAAGGGCTTGATCACTATTGGGCCCAGATTGCTTCATTTAACCCCCCTTTTTTCTGGTTCACCCCTTTTTTCTTCTTGTTTTATATTTCTATTTTGTTTGTTTATTAATTAATTTTTCTAATTATCATTAAATTAACATAACTAACTTTTTCATAAAAAAAAAAAAAACTAATATTATTATTATTATTATTAATTCCATTTTATTTTGTAAATAAATACTAATAAATTGAATTAGTTTTAATTAGGCAACTTTAACCTTTTTTTTAATAACTAAAATAAATTTAGAATTAGGTTTATTAACTTTTAATTTTATTTCCTTTTATTTTGTTTCATTAAAAATATAAAAACACAAAAAATATTTTCTTTTAATAAATTAATTAATTAGTAATTAGGCTTTATTTAATTAATTGCATTTAATTCAAAAAAGGACAAAAAAATTCAATTCTTTTCTTAAAAGGGTCAAAACCCTTAGGACGTTCCCGATTTAATTCTTTCGCGCGCATTTATTTTATTTTGATTATATTTATGTATCTGTACAGAGGATGTAATAGTAATTAGGATTTTATTGCTTTCTTTAATTTTCTCCATTTACTTTTCCAAAACGGGTTTTTGTTTTTTGGCGATGTATAGACCCGCGCCTTGTAATAGTTAGATTTATCTTTCCGCAATTTACTTTCCGCACTCCTAACTATTAAAAAAATGCCTGCAAGAATGTATGTAAAATAAAACCAATCCGTAGCTCACAAATAACATACAAGATAACCTTAACTGAAAAACAACACACAAAGCACATGCCACTCCTAGGGTACGCCTCACTGGTTGCCTCGAACGTGGTCATCAAGTATAGGGTGTCTTAGAGGTCGCCCTTCTGTCTAAAAGATCCAGTTGCCTCGAAACGGTTGCCTCGGATAAAAAGGATCTAGGACATTAGGGTTACTTCTAAGGTGTCCTACTGTTGCTTCAGTGACCACATTGTCCCTTAATTGAATTGACCCGAACACCTCCAACGATGGTGCTACCTACCTCTCAATGGTGGGATAGCACTATCTAAAGGACTCTTACAAAGCCTAATTACTTAGGGTAGCTAGACGACTCCTGAGTACTTGCTCTTTTCAAACAAACAAAAATACTTTTCACACCTCACACTTTCTAAAAAGTTTTCAAACAATTTTTCATACACTCTTGAGGACTTATACAAGAGTTACTTAGAAATCTTTCAAACGAAACTTTTTCAGACCCACACACACTTGAAAAGCAAACAAATTTTGAAAACATAAGAGCAAGTACCTAAGAGCCCGTGGATAACCACGGATAGAAAGGGTGCTAACACCTTCCCTTTCTATAAATCTACCTCCCGAACCGAGAAACATTCTCGAATAAGGAATTTTGCTGTGCTTTTGTCCTTTCCATGTTGGAGAACATAAAAGACGGTGGCGACTCTTGCTTACCGCGACATTTCGCGAAACCAGCTAAAAAACAGTCAGTTCTCATTCCCACCGATCACACCGTGTCTTAGAAACATTTCAGAGGAATCATCCGCCTACTTTAAAGGGTAGGTATGATCCGGATGGGGCGCAGACTTGGCTTAAATAGATTGAAAGGATCTTTCGGGTCATGGACTTCTCAAAGGCACAAAAGGTGCAAATTGGTACACTTATGCTGGCAGAGGAGACTGATGACTGGTGGGTTGGCACCCGTCATAGGCTGTAAGAGTTAATTGAAGTTATTACTTGGGTTTTGTTCATCAAGGAGTTTCTAAGGAAGTATTTTCCAGAAGATGTGAACGGAAAGGAAGAGATTGAATTCCTCGAGTTGAAACAAGGGGATTCGTCTATGACTGAGTATGCTGCTAAGTTTGTGAAACTGACGAAGTTCTATCCGCATTATAGTGAAGCGAATGCTGAATTCTCATAGTGTATCAAGTTTGAGAATGGATTGCATCCAGAAATCAAGCGGGTGATTGGATACCAACAGATTCGTAGATTTCTAGAGATGGTTAATAGTTGCAGAATTTATGAAGAGGATAGTAAGGCTCACTATAAGATCATGAGTGAGAAGCGGGGAAAGCAACATCAGGACCGAAAAAATCCTTACAATGCTCCAACAGGTAAAGGAAAATAGAAAGTTACTGATGGTAAGATTCCAAGTGAGGAAGGAGCTCCTACTAACCTTAGATATTTCAAATGCAATGAGATGGGACATCGAACCAGTGAATGTTCAAGAGATGTAAATAAGTGTTTCTATTGTGGTAAAGATTGGTATGTGGTAGATGATTGTAGTCACCGGAAATCGCCTCCACTTTGGGTGCCATCGGCCGGAAATCGCTTCTGCCGGCGGCTGCACCAAGGCTCCACCACCTTCAAGCCCAACCACCGCCTGGGTTCAGATGAACCCTAAGAACCCTAAGGGTTAATGAAGAACCCTAAACCAAATGCCAGAAACCTTTAACAATGATGAACCCTAACCCTAAATTGGATGATCCCTAACCCCAAACTTATGAACCCTAACCCTAACCCTAGAACAAAACCCAGAAAACCCTTATTCCAATCGAAATCCAGAAAACAACAATCAATCAACAACCACAATTTTAAACTAAGCTAAGCGTTAGACTTAACTTTCCACAGTAAATCTTGTCGTATTAATTCTTTTCTGTTTTTCTCTCCCCTGTCTAATCCTCTTCTTCTTCTCTGGTTGCTGGTGTGAAGGATGATGTAAGTGGCGGAGATGATTGAGGTGCGGTAATGGATTTGAAACACAGATCTAGGGTTTCAGAAATTGAAACCCAGATCTCAAGGATGAAGGCTAGCTCGCGGATTCTGTTTCTCTTCTATAACTTCTACTTCTCCAATTTCTCGTCGTCAAATCGTCTTCTCCTCTTTCAAATAGTTTTAGGGTTCTTTATATAGCTTAGTTTTTTAGATGAATTATGAAGTTATATGTTTGATTGTCGTTATATTTTAGTGATTAAATCAATTAGGGATTTGATTTGATCTGGTTTTATATAATTGTTTTTAGGGTTTGTAGATTTGAATGTATCTGGATGTTATCTTATGTAAATCCAAAATAAAACATTTTTCCAATCCAATCTTTAAGATTTGATTCAAATAATTTGTAAACATTTGATTTGATTTTGTTTTTTGTGAAAGATTTGATTTATTCAATATATGTTTTTCTTGGGTTTACTTAGTGAAGAATAGGGCGCTGCGACTGTATCTTGAGAACCAGGGTTTCAAAGACCCTTGTTGACTTGATCAACTTTAATCAAAATAATAATAATAATAATAAAATATATTAAAATTAATAATAATAAATATTCACTAATATTATAAAAATAATATTTAAAGAAGCTGGTTGAATCAGTCAACCTTGACAAACCATCGGGCTTTCAAACCCCCTTAATGGGCTGGAATCAAAAATACCAAATACACACCCCTTTCATTATTTGTCTCGAAATGGACCGCAAAACCCTAAATGGGCCTAAAATTTTAATGGGCCATCAGGTTCTAATGGACACCCTTGTTTAAACCAACATACCCCTCTTTCTATTTTTCACCAACTTTAATGGGTTAAAATTTAAACAACAAATGCACACCCTTTCTAATTGTAAGAAGAAACTTAATGGGCCATCAGATTTTGATGCTTTATTTTGAAAAATTACACCCCCTCTTATAAAATTAAACCCCACAACATATATGATTTTGACAATAATAATCTAAACTTTATAAAGAAAATGATAACATTAATATCAATAAGGAATAATTTGTTTAGAAATCAATAGGGCAAATTTGGGGTATGACAGTTGCCCCTATTTAATTACTCTTCAATTAAATAGTGCAAGAATACAAAGATTTTGAATGTTCAAATCATAGGTTTATTAAATAATGAAAGACCCCAAAATTTGTCCGAAAGATTATAAGGATACACTGTACAGCATTCCCACGAGTATGAAAAATAGACATAGATGATGATGTATCATCTGACCAGAGTTTAAACAGGAGTTTTGATCTGACTTAGGTGCGACGACACGAATATCTCGTCAATGTAAGAGGTGAACATATATTTTTTGCGTATTTACCGTGACCTAGGAGGTAAATAACATAAGTTTTGAAAATTGACTTACTAATGCTTCGTGACTAACATAGTAAGTTTATAATGCAGATTTTGCCTATTCATTCTAGCCTAGAGGATGAACACAACAGAGCTTGATAATAGATTGCCACATGGAGACTGACGCAATGAATTGTATCGCAGATTCCGATATGTTTACTATAACCTAGAGAGTAAGCAAAACAAGGATGATCCTATGCATTTATCACGACCTAGAGGATAAATGACATGAGGATAGGCTTATGTATTCATCATGACCTAGAGGATGAATAATATAACCTTGAAATTCGCATACCTACCACAACCTAGAGGATATATAATTGAAAAGTTTGTGCATTTATCAAAACCTAGAGGATAAACAACACAGAGATAAACTTACGTATTCATTATGACCTAGAGAATGAATAACATAAAATCTGATAATTCACGCACCTACCACAACCTAGAGGATAGATGATTGAAAAGTTTGTGTGTTTATCATAACCTAGCGGATAAATAACATGGGGATAGTCATACATATTTATCACGACCTAGAGGATAAATAACGTAGTCCTGACAATTCGCATACCTACTGTAACACGGTGGGAGAACTGACTTGGTTGTTTTACGTTTGATCGCAATTGTGCGGATAGCAAGAGTCGCCACCGACTTTTCTTTTATCCAAAAGGAAAGGCTGAAAAGAATAGGAAATACCTTTAGAGATGTTTTCTTGAGTACGGGGGTAGATTATGAAAAGGGAAGGTATTAGAACCCTTTTCGTCCGTAGTTATCTACGGGCTCTTAGTTGCTTGCTAGATCACTTGCTTTTTGTTTGAATGTGCTTGTGATATGGGTTTTGAAAGTATTTTTAAAAATGTCTTTGTAATAGTTCTCGTTTCTATAAGAACGCGTACAAAGTGTTATCTTTTGAAAATGGTTCAAAGAGGTGTTTGTGGAATGTGTTTTTGAAAGTGATTTTTGAAAAATATGTCTTTGTAATGGCTCTCGTTTCTATAAGAACACGTACAAAGTGTTTGTCTTTTGAAAATGTTTCAAGATGAAAGTGTTGGTGTATAAATGTTTTTGTTGTGAGCAAGCGAGCAACTAGGAGCAATCTACCTACTCAAAAGGTCTTAGATGTCCTTTTCCTCCTCCTTTAGATGTTTCTATCTTACCATTGATTTGGTAAGAAGCTCCATCGTTGGATGTGAAGGGACGGGTGCGGGACATTTGTATAGTCATAGAAGGCAACCTATAGGACATTTTAGCAATGTTGTTTAGGGACGAGATCATTTACCGAAGGCAACATCGAGGGTCATCGAGGGACTACGATCTTTTATCGAAGGTCTTTGCTAAAACACCCATATTCGAGGGACATGACTATTTTCTGATATGCAATAAAATGGGATTACCCTAAGGATGCTAGTGTGCAAGTGTGTTTGATTTTCATGCATTTAGTCTTGATTAGGGTTATCTATTTGTTGATTTTATGTCTTGCAATACACACCCTAATTACTAGCATTTATGTTTGAAAGCAATAAATTATGGAAATGTAAAGGTCCTATGCTATTACATCATTTAGGGATGGGGGTAAAAATTTACAAATGGGGGATTGCAAGAATTTAAATCCTAATTAACTATTACAACCATATTGAAATGTACAATGCAATAAAGAAAAAAGACTTGTTTAGAAAATGGTTTTTTGTCTTAATGAATTAATAAAAAAATAAATAAATAAATTAATAAAAATAAAATATGTTTATGTCTTTTTTTATATTAATAAAAAGGGTATTAATATTGAAAATGATAAAAAGGTAAATAATGAGACATAGAATTAACGTGCTGCTGAAATCAAAATAAAGGGGATCAGAAGTTCTGATGCCGGGCGCGCTGTGGTTCAGAAAGAAATGTCAGAGGAAACCAAAAGCTCTGGATTGACACACTACGAGGTCCTGCAAGAAACGTTAGAGGGAAAACACAAAAGTTCTGGGTTGCTATGTTCTGAACTTCTAAGTGTTAGAACAGTGAGAAAGTCTTAGAAGTTCTGTGTATTAAAACAGTGATGAGAACTCAGAAGTTCAGTGTGTTGAAACAGTAAGAAAAATCCTAGAAGTTCTGTGTGCGTTAAAACAGTGAGGAGAATTCAGAAGTTCAGTATATGCTAAGAGTGAGTGAAAATCAGAAGTTCTGAGTGTGTTAAAATAGTGAGGAGAACTCAGAAGTCCCGTGTTACATTTCAACTCTTTCCTCATATTAATCAGCACATTAGCAATTTATTCACTTCTTAACAACAGTAAATCAGAAAGATAAAAGCACAACAGTTCATAGAAGTTCTAATCCTAATTCTAAGCCTAGCTTTATTCAAGAAGTTTTGATCCATAGTTTTTTTCTACTTATGCAATGATATGGACAACATCAATACTATGATATTTACATATTTAATGATATTCTGAATGAAAAGATTCAAAGTCAGAAAGACTTACTTTAAACCTGGAACATGTGTTTGGGACTTGAGCTGGTGCCTTCAGATGTTCTGGAGTCAGCAAGAACGACGAAAGAGAAAATGCTAAGTTCTTTGATTCAAAGGGAAGAGCAAAGGTTTTGTTTAAGATTTGCAAAGGTTTTTTACTGTTTCCTTTTCTCTCTTAGATAATTCTCTCTCTCTCTCTCTCTCTCTCTCTCTCTCTCTCTCTCTCTCTCTCTCTCTCTCTCTCTCTCTCTCTCTAAAAGCCATCCCCTTGAACGTGTGATGGAGCAACTTATTTATAGATGGGTTTGCTGTGGTTTTGGGGAAAAAAAAGGGATTTAAAACCTTTTTGGCATACTGTTCCATTGCTTTTTAAACACAGTTTTCGTATGCTAATTTGGTGCAATTATGGGGTTTGAGAAAAACGCAGGCATGGAATGGATCAGTAGCACCTTGGAGTGTTGTGGCAGCTGATGGTAGGACTGTGCTATAGAAGTGCAGCTGGTTGCTCAAACGAGGTTTTTGGATTTGGTGATGTTCTGACCGTAGAAGACCAGAGTGAGATTCGAAGGGTGAGGTTCTGATTGTAGAAGACCAGAATGAGACTAGAAGGGTGATATTCTGACCGAAGCATTGAACATAGCCTTCATATGCTGCAGAATCATGTTCTGACCAAAGAGCATCACTTCCATATGTTCTGATTGATGAGTCATGTTCTGAACCATGTTTTCAAATTCTGATTGCACTTGCGTGAAGGCTGGCCCAGAAGTTCTGAAGTATCATATTCTCTTAACACTTAGAAAATTTTCTAAATGTTTAGAAATTTGATTTTTTTCAAAGTAATTTCTGACTTCTGATTTTTGATGAACCAATTTCATGTCTTGATGAAATATAATTGTTGAAACTTGATTTTTGATCCAAAAGTCAAAGTTTGACTTTTCAGTGTGCTTTTGACCATTTTGCCCTTGTGAACGACTTTCTTGGAAAATTGTAATCCAAGACTCAAAACTTAATAGAAGCAAACCCGAGGGTCCAGGATGATCCTTTGAGAAATGAGAGGGTAAAATTTGGGGTACAACAATGGCTCCTGTTCAATCTTCTTAAACTTGAGGATATAGATTGGCTTGTCTGCCTTTCGTGATCTAAAGGTGGAAGATGATTGAACACTAGAGTGCCCAGAAATTTGCACTCGCATGAAGTGAGTGTCAGTCGATAAAATCGGGAATGGTCTTACAAATTCCATTTGGAAGGCGATGGAGAGTCGTCGGAGATGGGCTTAAAGATGCCATCCGGAAAAGATATCGGTCGCATAAGAGATTCCTTTACGAGAATTCCTATAACTGTCATTGAGGAGAACTTCACCGGAGAATGTTGATTTATGTCTTTGGAAATAGATGCTAGGAGCTTCGGTTGTCTGCTAATCTACTTGGGAATTAACTCTTGGTTGAGGATGTGGAAGTAAACTGCGTGTCTGGTCAGGGTCCAGGCCTTACAGTGTTATAAACTGTTGTCTGGAGATAAGAGAGAAGGAACCTGGATATTAGGGTTGCATAAAAATGAAAGCCTGGGTAGTAGGGCTGTGAGAAGGAACCTGGATAGTAGGGTTGCTTCGAAATGAAAGCCTGGATAGTAGGGCTATATGAAGGAACCTGGGTTGTAGGGTTACTTCGAGGTGAAAGCCTGAATAATAAGGCTTATGGGAAGGAACCTGGATAGTAGGGTTTATGGGAAGGAACCTGGATAGTAGGGTTACTTCGAGATAAAATCCTGGATAGTAGGGCTTATGGGAAGGAACCTGGATAATAGGGTTACTGGGAAGGAACCTGGATAGTAGGGTTACTCCAAGATAAAAGCCTGGATAATAGGGCTTAAGGGAAGGAACCTGGATAGTAGAGTTACTTCGAGATAAAAGCCTGGATAGTAGGGCTTATGGGAAGGAACCTGGATAGTAGGGTTACTAGGAAGGAACCTGGATAGTAGCGTTACTCTGAGATAAAAGCCTGGATAGTAGGGCTTATGGGAAGGAACCTAGATAGTAGGGTTACTTCGAGATGAAAGCCTGGATAGTAGGGCTTATGGGAAGGAACTTGGATAGTAGGGTTGCTTCGAAATGAAAGCCTGGATAGTAGGGCTATGAGAAGGAACCTGGGTCATAGGGTTACTTTGAGATGAAAGCCTGGATAGTAGGGCTTATGGGAAAAAACCTGGATAGTAGGGTTACTGGGAAGGAACCTGGATAGTAGGGTTACTGGGAAAGAACCTGGATAGTAGGGTTACTCCGAGATAAAATGCCCGGATAGTAGGGCTTATGGGAAGGAACTTGGATAGTAGGGTTACTTCGTATGATCATGTTGTTTAGTTGACCTGTTTGGTTTCGGGAACTAATTTTCCATTAGTTGTTTGTAGATGTGACATGTATAACTTCATGGATTTAATCCTGAATTGTTGGAATTGTTGACGATAACCATCTTTCCTTAAAAGGTACAAGATTAATTATATGTGATGCATGAACTGCATTGCGTGATGATGTTCTCAAAATAAATGAGATTATATTGTATGAAATATGTATGTGTATGCCATGATGTATGAATATGAGATGCTCTGGCGATAATTTTAGTCGGGAAAATAAATCCCTGACTGCTGCTAGAGAGCATTAGGACGTTGAACCCTTCATTTTCGCTAGGAATGGTGAATCAGATATGACTATGCTTGGAATTTGTTCCTTGTTTACGAATATTCTGCTAGGGAGAGACTCTGCTTGAGAATAACCCTGCAGGGAATAACTCTGTTGGAAGGTGAACTTCCGTAGCTTAAGTAATGAGCTATGTTGGGGGGTGAGATTCTGCGTTCAGAGAGATAAACTCTGCTTGGGAGACAAATTTATGAACCACTCGCGACTATAAAATTTGGCTGGGGAACATATATGTTGGCTCTCTGAAGGAATTTGGCTGGGGATAGTGTTTTACCCCAAAATTTTCCCTCTCATTTTACTCAATACATGTCCATTGAGATCCTCAATTTGCTCAAGATTGCCCAAGAGTTGACCAGACAAACTCTCTCCTAAGACAGTGTACCTCAAATTAGGGTTTCTGTTTTCATCAAGATGGGTGAACCACAAAGGCCTCATATGCTATCCATGGTCTTAATATGTTCTCAAGACCCTACATGTCAAGTTTCATGCCTTGCACAAGAAGTTTGCTCAGTCAACTGCTCAGATGCTTGAGAATCGACTGAATTAGGTCAAAAGTCAATTGTGGCCCACATACAGTCAAACTTCAAGATTTTTGGTCAACATTAACATTTTGAAGTGACTTTAATCATTTGATCAAGGGTTGACCATGATTCCACAAGGAATGCTCCGAATTCATAAAAATCCAAAAGTTGCTAAATTAGGGTTTCTCAGTAAAAGTCAACCAAAATTTGACCAAGCATAACTTCCACATGCTTTATCATAAATTTTACATCCAAACCTCATTTTTAAGAGGATGCAACTCCCTACAATTCATCTTCAGCTCACAAGTTCAAAATATGCACTCATAAAAAGATATGAATTTCTACATTATGGTTCCCTTTGAAAAGTCAACAAAAACACATTTTGGGTCAAAGCTCCTTACATGAACATAGAAGACCCAATTGAGATGAGACCAAAACGGTTGATTAGGGGACATCCTAAGCTTTCTAAAAAGTCTAAGAACACCTCTCTAGGGTTAAAATTGGAAGAGATATGCCTTGTCAAAGTTGGTCTTTTTTGCAAAATTGCCAAAAGTCAAATGTGCTCAAAAATGCATTTTTTGCTAAATGGGCCTAACTTTTTATGCTTGCACCTCACTTATAATGTGGTCCACGACTCAAATATTCATCTACCCATTATTTTCTTCATTTTTCAATTTATTTTGATTTTTATTAATTAAAAATGGAATTAAATCAAATAATTGATGAATAATAGCAAAGATATGATTTGATTTGGTTTTTGGACAGGTTGGCAATCAAAATATGCTGAATTATCAAGGCCAAGATGAATCAAGAATAATTGGTACAAGAAAGGGAAGATATGGATCAAAATAGCAAGTTTGCATATGGTTAAATAATCAAATCAAATCTCATCAAACTTACAGATTTAATCCAAGTTTGTAACTCTAATTCATCCCTAGGTATATATTGGACAAGAACAAAGAAAAAAATAGGCGTTAGCAATCGTGAAAGAGGCCAAGCAAATTCAGAAAATTCACGGAAAAAGTGTGAATCGGTTTTCACTCCACATGCCAATTCAAGCCATTCCAGCAATTCTAATCGTTTCTTGGACCTTCCCAGAAGCCAATTGGATCATTTGCAAGGCTTGAAACGCCCAGAAACACGCATAATCACTCTCACATTTTGTCCTTAAATTCAAAATCGATTACTGTATTACTAGCATCTTTAGCATGTTTAAGTCATATATTTGTGATCCTCATCATGTTTGCAAGCTAATTGCATTATTCAATTGCATTTTTGAAGCCTATACATGCCTTTGCCATTGTTAGGGTTTGCGTGTGCAATTTAGGGCTTTCTTACACAAGTGAAATTAGCCAAAAAGAAGGGTATCATGGTGTTCACGAGATCAACACGAATGGGTCTATGTAGTTAGAAATCATTTATCATGCGTATTGTGCAATTTGGAAACTTGCAGGGGCTATGGCTACGAACATGTGACTGTAGGTAAAAGTCATATGTCTAAAACGACGGAGAAAGGAAGAAGACGGCTATGTGTCAGCCAACCATTCTCCCGTTTGAATCTCGCGCGCTTTTTGATCAGTTAATCACGTTTTCATATATTATGTTTTATTCTTGAATTAATAACAAACAACGCAGGTAACTCACATGGTGACGCACACTAGTGGGAATTATAAGGACCTGGGTTCGATCCCAGGTCCCAACAATTCTCTTTATGTTATTTTGTTTCAACCAATCTAGCGCGTCACTTGTCCTGGAGAACACCATACACCTCTGCGCTTCACCGTCAGATTCTCTCCGTTCCAGATCCAAAGGCTTAGCAAGCAAGGTCTATGATGGACCTTCAGAGGATGATCACACAGAATCAGGCAGGCTGACTGGGCTTGAAGCGTTTTGGGCCTAAAAATTCAGAATGGCACCCCCCAGATTTGCTATTCAACACATTTTGCATTTTCTATTCTTTTTTCTTTTTTTAATTTCTTAAATTAATTTCTTTTTATTTGTTTTAATTAATTAACCCAAAATCATTTTTTTTGTATAAAATCAAAAAATTACAAAAAAATACATAAATCTTTTTTTTTAATAAAAAATATGTTATTTCTTAATTAATTTAGTTTAATTGAATTAGGTTAACTTAAAATATTTATTTTTATAACTAAAAATAATTAGACCTAGGATTTAATTTGTACTTAATTTAATTAACTTTCTTTAAAAATACACCAAAATCTTTTTTTTTATGAAAATATTTATTTTAATTAATTAGGTTAGCTTAAATGCTTTTTTTTTTCATAATTAAAAATAGTTAGAATTAGGGTTTTGTCGTACATAATTTAACTAAGTCTTTTCTCGAAAAATTACTTAATCATTCTCGTAATTAGATTTTAGGGTTTAGTTTATTCTTCAACATCCCTCGCATTTAATTTACCGCACACACTTTTATTTATTTCATTATTATTGTAACGTTTCGAGGTTGTAATAGTTTTAATTAGGGTTTTAAATTTCGCATCTTTTATTTCTCGTCAAAATAATTATGTAACTGTCAAAGCCTTGTAGTAGCTAGGTTTATCTTCTCGCATTTTAATTCCTGCAAATATTTAACTATTTAGGTGTATGCTAATAGGATTGTATGGCAAGAATGTATGGAAATTTAAAATGGTAGATCACCTAATTTGCAAAGATTAAATAACTGAAACAACTCATATGCACATATTCACTCATATGGTTTACCTCACTTCAGTTGCCTTCGGTAAACAATCGTTAAGCATAGGAGATTTTAGTGGTTTCCCTCCAGTCTAAAAGATCAAATTGTCCCATTCGAATGTTGCCTCAAAAATGTTGCCTCGGAAATGTTGCCTCAGAAATATTGCCTCGGAAATGTTGCCTCGAAAAGATCTTAAGACTCTAGGATTACTACTAAAGTTTTCTAACTATTGCTTAGTGATTGTACTTGTCCCTTTCGAATTTCCCTTACAACTCCAATGACGGTGCTACCTACTCCTTAATAGTAGGATAGCGTTGTCTAAAGGAAATAGAACGAATAATCTTTTTCGAGTAGGTAGAATCTTAATTACTTGCTCAATAAAAACTTTTCACACAAACACCTTTCAAAACAAATTTTCAAAACAACTTCATCACATCCTTGAGGACTGATACAAGGGTTATCAAGAAGTAAAACATTTTCAAGACAAGCACACACAAGAAATTTGAAAAATGAGCAAGTACCTAAGAGCCCATGGAAAGCCATGGATAGAAAGGGTGCTAGCACCTCCCCTTCCTATAATCTACCCCCCGTACTCAGAATATCTCAAAAAAAGGTTTTTTCTGTTCTTTTTCCTTTTCCATGATTGGATGAAATAAAAGTCGGTGGCGACTCTTGCATACCGCGATATTTTGCAAACAAAAAAATGCAAAACGCAAACCAGTAAAAACAGTCGGTTCTGCCACCGTATCACAGAACTGACGACTCTGCTAGGGATATAATAAGTGGGGTATACTTTAGGATCTAGGTAATTAAAATTGCTTCTCTTGATTTTCTTGTTTGCTTTACTTTTGAGGTTTTGTTTGGGATTACTATAGATCCTACACCCAGATCTGGGGGCACTCATTAGGTAAACAACAATAGATCGTGGAGACTATACGGTATAGACCGATATGTCTTAAGCGATGGCTGTGTTGGTGTGGCACTTTGGTTGGTACCAATATCCTTCGTGGGGAAACGAGGAGAATACGGGGCCGCCGCATGGTGTCGTGAAGCACTAACAGACCTTAGAACCTTAGTTGAACAAACTTGGCCATTAGAAAGTAGCGAGATAGCCGGCCTCGGTATAGAGCTGAGGATTGGTTGATACTCGATGCTACACTCATTGAGATCAGACTTTCAGGATATTTCAGCCGCAAGAAAAGATTGCTTGAGCTGAGACAATGCCGATAAAGGATGGTCAGTGATATTGAGATCCTCTAGAACCCGATTACTTTTTAAGACAGGTTTGAAACCAACTAAACTTCAAGAGGGTACTACCTTTGGCCTCATGTAAGCCTTAAACCTAAGGACTTTGTGTGATTTGACTGTGCTTGCTATACCTGTGTTTGCTATACCTGAGTTTTATCATGACATCATGCATCATAACATAGTATCCATTCTTATTGCACTAACCATTTCAAAGACCAAGGGAATTTATCTTTTCCCTGTTTTGCAGATCATGGCTTCCGTCCGTAGAAACACTATCCGAGTCAACTTTGTGAAGATACCTTCACAACTCAAAGAGCTAGCATCAAGGGTTTCTGAAACTTCTGCATTCAATAAGAAACATGGTCAACTTCTCAACCTGGTTACTTCAAACTTCGATGAAAAGATGATGAGTGTACTCTTTCAGTTCTTTGATCCCAAGCATCACTGCTTCACCTTTCCAGACTATCAGTTGGTACCTACCTTGGAAGAATTCTCTCAGCTATTGGATATACCCATTCTTGAACAGTTACCCTTCACAGGTCTAGAAGAAGTTCCTAAGCCATAAGTCATTGCCTCAGATTTGCATCTGAAATAGGTCAACGTGGTATCCAATTGGGAAATAAGAAGCGAAGTTGAGGGTTTTCTAGCTAAGTTTATAATAGACAAGGCCCATCTATTTTGGGATGATATAGATTTGTAGGCTTTTGAGGAGGTCTTGAATCTTCTAATCTATGGGTTAGTCCTATTCCCTAATTCGTATTCATTCATAGATGTGAATGCTATCAAGATCTTCCTCTCTCGCAACTCTGTGCCTACCTTGCTCGGAGATATTTTGCACACTCTCCATACTCGTACCATGAAGAGAAGAGGGATTCTTATGTGATGTATGACATTGCTGTCGAGGTGGTTTATTTCTCACCTCCCTAAGTCCATACTAAAGAATGAATAAGTTTTGGGTTGGTCGTAAAGGATAATGTCGCTCGCTCATACGGATATTCTCTGGTGTTCTCGAGCTATGGAAAATACTGCTATTATTGACCGCTGCGGAGAGTACCCTAATGTCCCGCTACTTGGCATCAGAGGGGGTATAACCTACAACCCTTGTTTATCTCTACGGAAATTTGGTTACGCTCGAAGGGATGGTCCCCATGAGTTACTTATCGAGGGTATTATATTCAACTATGAGGATGATGTCAAAGAGTATCGTCGAAGGTTCATACGAGCCCGGGGCATGGTAAACAGATCTAGCGCCAAGGATTTGGGGCCAAAGACTTCCATTCCTATGGAACCTTACCTACAATGGGTACGAGCTCGTGCCCAACAACTAATTATGCCCTATGTGGTTGTTTTGCCAGTGATTGTGGAACTCACTACAGAAGAGGGTATTCCTTACACAATTCTCTATCCTTATATGCCCACTGTTCTTGGGGAATTACAGAGGTCTTCGATTCAGTTGATGAAGGAGCAGGATACTTACAGAGATCAGTTCCATGCTCAAGAGAGAAATCTTTTAGAGCTACAAAAGCAGTTGCATGAATAAAGAGGGCTCAATGACTATCTCGATACAAAGAGGAAGCATCCATGGGAATTTTGATGTCTTTTATAGTTTCAAATTTATTTTTGTAACGCCTAAAAGGCATTTTGAACCTTCAAATTCAGCTAATAAAGTTTTTGTTTATTTTGGTTTGCAAATTTAAATTTCCCGAAGTCTTTGAAATCATTGCATGCGCATCCCATTATCATACACAACATTACAGGTGCCATTACAGGTTTCTCATCTTCTTCGCTGTTTATTTCAGCACGAGATGTCTTCCGAGCAAACCATCAAGGACCTCCATGCACAAAACACCCAGTTCCAACAAATATTCAAAAGTCTGGCAAAAGGGCAGGAGGATCTGAAAGCCCTCATCCAGAAAGAGAAGAAGAAAAAGAAGAAGGTTGTCGGTATCCTGAATATGGGCAGAAGGTTTGGAGAGCGGTTGAAGTGACAAACTGATCTGACCTCTTCATCCAAGGAAGGGTAGAATCAGGAAGAAGAGAAGGACCCTAGTCCTGCACTCTCTGACAATGATAAGGATTATAATGATGAGCAATATCCTCCCGCTGAGGATAGATACAAGCTTAGAAGACCGTCTGAGTGCCATGGAAGTTCAGAGGATACCTGGACTAGATTTCGAAGAATTGGGATTGGTGTCAGGAGTAGTCATCCCGAAGAAATTCAAAGTTCCAGCTTTTGCTAAGTATGATGGGGTGTCCTTCCCAAAACTCCATCTCTGTTCTTATGTCAGAAAGATCCAGCCCCACACCGCTGATAGAAATCTGTGGGTTCATTTCTTTCAAGATAGTCTATCAGGGACTCAACTTGAATGATTCTACCAGCTGGAGGGAGCAAATATCCGAAAATAGGAAGATCTGGCTGCTGCTTTCTAAAAGCAGTATTAGTACAATGCCGACCTTGCTCCTACTCATATTCAACTCCAGAGTATGTCCATGGGCGTAAGTGAAGGCTTTAAAGATTATGCACAAAAATGGAGAGACTTGGCTGGGAGAGTTCAATCCCCGTTGTCTGATAGGGAGTTGGTTGATATGTTTTTGGGTATGCTATCTGGTCCATTTTTCAATCATTTGATCGGCAGCTCATCAACTGGTTTCACTGAGCTGATCCTAACTGGGGAAAGAGTAGAAGCTGGGATTCGAGGCGGCAAAATATAGAAGGATGCCTCTTCAAGTTCAGTAAAGAAGCCTTTTGCTGGTTGTTGTACCCCAAATTTTGACCTAAGATACCATCTCCCATCTGCATCATTACATTACAAGTGTTTTGATCTATTGATCTTAAAAATTCATAACTGTTTCGAGTCGAGGGCTGTTTATTTGTTGAACGCTAAATTTATCAACTGATCAAGACTTAAATGACGTTTATTAATTATTTATAGTCTTAAATTTAAATAATTGAAATCTATTTTCAATTGTTATATAATTTAAAGACTTATGAATAATGAAATAAACATTTTGAAAATGGGTTTATTAATTGGTCAACAATGATTATTTAATTCTTTATCATTCTAGGTTAAATAATTAAAATTCTATTTTTTAATTATTATAATTTAGAATGTTATGAATAATGAATTAAATAATTAAGATTGTTAATTGGCCAATGATGTTTATTTATTTGTTTATCATTCTGAATTTAAATGATTGAATTTGATTTTCAGTTATTATATAATTTAAAGAATTATAAACAATAGATAAATAATTGGAAAGAAAAAAGAATTAATTGGGAAATAGAATTTTATTCACTTTATTCTATTTATTACAATTATCATTTAAATATTGTGTTATTACAAAATATTATAATGGCAATTACATAAATGCTTAAAGTAAAATAAAAAAAACTATTTTCCTAAATTCTAAATCTTCATCTTCTATCCAATGCCTCTTGTCTGCTCATTTAAATTTGCCTGCAAAAATAATTAAAAGAAAAGTCAGATTTGAATAAATAATTAAAAGCGGAAAATAAATTTAATGTTCATCATTAAAGGCAAACAGCTGGAATCAGTTTACCCTTTTTTGCAAATCACGGGATTTCTCCCGGTTCACAAAAAAGGGAGGAATTTTATTTCATAAAATGAATGCACATTTTAAAACATGCACAAATTCATGTTTTTTCAAATTGTTTTAAAGTAAAAACTGCATTTTTTTAAAATCAATTGCATTTTCAAAGCCCACTGCATAGTTCAAAACAATATGCATAAATTCAATTGTTTACCAAACAGCATCAAAAAAATCAACAGCATATGCAATGTACACAAGCCAAACTGCAACTTAAGAAGAAGCCAAATAACATAGGCTCCCATGCAAGACAAAAGAAGAATTATGCAGTATCAAAACAATGTGCAAGCAACCTATACTTCCTCATTCATCATATTCCAGCCCTTTGCATTTTCAGAACAATAGTACATTATATCATTTTTATATCAAATGTACCCATGAGAGAGAAGAGAGAAAAGAAATTGGTTTTGCAGGTTTTGGTTTAGGCAGAAAGAATTATAAGACAAAGCTACTGCAGTATTACAGTAAAGGGAGAAACACAAGAGTAGAATACAAACAAAACTGCAATAGCAGTGTGATGCAGAAGGCCAAGAAGTTTGTAAAATATTCAAACCTCCAACTAACGTAAACCTGAGCCACAAAACACAAAAAATGCCAAGCAATTGATATAAGAGAACAAAACCCTTTCAAAAAAACAGAGTTCACAACATATACCAAAGACTACCAAAGCAAAAGCAATTGTTCAAAACAAACTGCAGAAACCGTTTCAAAGCCTCAAGCTTTAAAAAACCTCAATCACAATATGGCATAGAACCAAAAAAATCAAACTCCAAAACCATCAACCTGCTATTGCTAAACTGTTAACCTGCCATAACCATATCAAAGACCTTATGGCCAAACACAAAAACCAATAGGGAACCTACTGTCATAAACCAAACCTATTACCATCCTGTCTCAAAAAAAAAACCAGGTCTACTGCATTCAAAAAACCAGCAAAACCTGTGTAAACCATACAAATACTTAGGCCTAAAAAAACCCGTAAAACCTGGTACTGCATTATCCAAACATAACCAAAATCAAACCATCACAATATGGCCTAAAACTAAAAATGCCAAAACCTGCATACTGTTAAACTGTTAACCTGTCATAAACCAAAAGCCAATATCACCATTTCAAAACCAAAACTAACGACCAAATCCCCAAAGCCTCAGAACTTGTCATCATTGGCTGTCATCAGACCACAGTAACAAATATACAGAAATCAGAAAAGAAGAAGAAAAAGCGTCAACAGCATCATGCTAGTCAAAAGTAAGCATTTCAACAGTAGCAAAGGAAGCATTCAGAGGCAACAATAGGAAGCATCAAAGGAAGCATTCAAGGCGACAAATGTTCAAGGCAACACAAAGGGTACAGTGAAAGAGAAGAAAGAAAATCAAGGTATTCAGAAGCTAGGTTTTTCACCCTCATCAAAGCCCAAAGTAAAGAAATCAAGAACGAATACCAGGGTACCAAGCTGAAGCAAGCATCCCGTGTGTCCCTCCTTGCCGTCCGGCCTCCTAAGCACACTCAAATTCCCTCCTCCAGCTCCAAAGGTACCATTTCATCCCTTTTTTTTCAGAACCTCCATATCACCATTAACATAACATGAAATTAGGATCAAGAATAAAGTAAAATCAACACATGCAGTAGCAAAACCCTTAACGAAATAGAAAACATAAGCTTACCGAATCCGTCATCCCCTTAACGCTTCACTGGAGGGAAGAAGGAGATCGAGTCACTGGTGGCCGAAGACAAGGGAACGATTTCAGAGACTCAGACGAAGGAGATAAACGCGCGAAGACGAAGAAGATGAGGGCGAGCATGAGCGCCGTTTCGGCCAGAACCAAAACCTAAATCCCATTCACTAAACACATATGTTTAACCCTAAAACCAATTACCTTTGTTTTGGACCCAAACCCGTTTTACTACCTTAAAGCCCAAACGAATGGTTTTTACACCCCCCTGCTTCTATTCTCAAATGGGCCTTATCCTGCTCTAAGCCCAGCACATTGCCTATGCACCCCCCCCCCCCCCCCCCCCCCCCCCGTTCTATCATTTTCTTTCCTTTTAGGATTTTAGTTTTAATAGTTAGCAATTCAATTAATAGGCATAGTTTAATTAAGCATTTTAATAATTAATTTTATTAGTTCAACATTTAAGAGATAATTTGATAATTTTTGATAATTTCTTTTAATTAGAGTTAGGTTAATAACCTTTTAAGTTTTGATTAATTTAGTATTTTAATAAATTCTTAAAATTAATAACCTTTTTATTAATATCAAAAACATAAAAATAGAACATAAAAGCTTAAAAAACATTTTATTCCCTTTAATTAATTCCCTTTGCATTCATCCATATAAAAATATGTAAAATGGAGAAACAATTAAAATACTTTCTTTTTACTAATATTAATATTAAATCCAAAATGCATTATATCATTTAGTCTATCATTTAATTATTGTACTTAATCATGATCCGTATATTTTTTTCCGTTTATTTACTTCATATTTATCTGTTTACTCCGTTTACGTTTAAATCCAAAGGAAAAACGATAAATTTGTTGACTTCATGTCCTCAAATCTAATCGCGCGAATATTTGCATTTTTCATTAAAACTTAGGATAATTTGCCTTCGAAATTTCAACCTTTTCAAAACTTATACCCTTTAAGCAAAAACTTCGACGTTAGGTCGTCGTATCTTCAAAAACCTATCCGTATCCCTTTTCGGCCAAAACGATTTATTTTTTATCAAACGAACAATTTTAATAAACAGATATTTCAAAAGGTTCCTATAGAGTACTATAGATGCATTGGGTGCTAATACCTTCCCATTGTATAACCAACCCCCGAACCATAGATCTTTTCAAAAACGCCTTGTATTTTTTATTACTTTTAAAAAAGTATTATTTACATTGCATATTTAGGGTTTTATTTTGCTCTTTCCCCTTTTCCCTTGGAAACAATAAAGCGCGGTGGAGACTCTTGCTTTTGTGAGACGAATTAATCAATAATTCGATCTCCGATTTACCCCGCTACATTTTTTATCGCTACACTGGTAAGAAGGAAGCCAGTGCCATCTACAGCCCGAGGGGCCAAAACAAGGTTGAACATCGTCAGACGGTAAGTGCCGTAATGATACCTAGGCCTGTAGTTGCTCCACAATGCAACAATCAACAAAGGGTGGAAAGACCACAACGGCAGTTTACCCGCATCAATATGACATTGGCTGAAGTTCTACCTCATCTACTAAGATCCAACTTGGAAACCTTGAGAGAGGCTCCCAAGAATCCAAATACTACATCTCCCCGATATAATCTGAATGCTCGGCGTGCCTATCATTCTGAGAGTCCTGGCCACGATACAAATGACTGCTGGGCTCTGAGAAACAAAGTACAAGATTTGATTAAAGCCAAATGTCATAACTGCTCCCATGCCTAAGCACGACTGTGGAGTTAATGCTATTGATACTGATTTGTTTGTTACCTCTATCGATGAAGTATCTACTCCTCTCATGACTGTCAAGAAGAATTTGCTATTGGCCGGTTTATTCCTGAGTTATGGTGAAGGTTGCCACATGTGTTCGTTTCTACCTTCTGGTTTCCGTTTGCTGAATTTAGGTGTCCAACGCCTGATAGATAGCAAAGAAATTATGTTTGAGAAAACTTTGGTTCCTGTTGTACCATCTGAAGACGTTGCCATTATAACAATTTCCGCCAATCCGTCCAAGGTCTCCTCAAGAAGACCTATTAGGATTACATCTGCTCCAAGAATTTCTCCACTGATAATCACTGTCCCTGGTCCTGTCCCGTATGTCTCGAACAAAGTTGTCCCCTGGCATTATGGTGCCGATGTGTACTATCATGGCATCAAACAAGATCTGAAAGATGAAGAAGTTGATCCCGATATTCGTAACATTGTCGGAACCAGCAAGGTCACCCGAAGTGGAAGGGTATTCTCTCTCGAAATTTCCCCTAAGATTGTCAACAAGCCTGTTGTCATTCCATCTGCTGTTCCTGCAAGTACATCAACTACAATTCCTGTTCTAACTCCATTTATTAGCCCTATCGGCGAATCGTCTGATACCTGCAACAAAGAAATTATAGGTGAGCCTGCCCGGACGGAGGCGCCTAAGAAAATTGTTGTGGAAGCATCTAAGCAAGAAATGGAGGAAATACTGAAAATCATTAAGAAGAGCGACTACAATGTGGTCGAGCAGTTGGGACAGACCCCATCATAGATATCCATGTTGTCTTTGCTGTTGTACTCCGAGGCCCATGCGAAGGCTTTGATCGCATTCCTCAAAACTGCGCATGTGCCGCAAGAGACTTCAGCTGATCAGTTCAAAGATTGTGTGGCCAGCCTGACTGTTGATAATGGGCTGGGTTTTTCAGATGCGGATTTGACACAAAAAGGAAGGAAGCATAATGATGCTCTGCATGTCTCGATTGAATGCAGGGGCACCACTATGGCTCATGTGTTGGTAGATACTGGGTCTTTACTGAATGTTCTGCCAAAGAAGGCGTTGGACCGGTTGGATTGCAAGGGTTTGACTCTAAAGCCTAGTAACATTGTGGTAAGGGCTTTTGACGGATCAAAGAGAATGGTGCACAGGGAGGTGGACATCCCTGTCAAAGTAGGTTCTCAGACTTTTGGGTCCACTTTCTATGTGATGGATATCAGGCCATCGTATTCTTGTTTATTAGGTCGTCCTTGGATCCATGAGGCTGGGGCAATCACTTCCACACTCCACGAAATGCTGAAGTATCCGGTGGAAGGAAAGATTATCACAGTGCAAGGTGAAGAAGAATATATGGTGAGTCACCTCAATTCCTTCTGCTACATAGAGATGGACGGTGAATTCATAGAAACTCCTTGTTAGAATTTTGAAGAGATCCCTCAGATCTTGGCATCGACTGAAGCTACTAGCAACAAACCTCCATTGAAGATGGATTCTCTCAAGGACGCCAGGGTTGTGGTTGAAGAATGTGGGTGTGCCAATTGGGGTTAGCTCCCTGATTTCACTCATAAAACTGACAAATTTGGTTTGGGCTTTACTACAGGGGCTCAAAGGGCTGTTAGACGCGCTCGGGCTGGAGGACCTCCCCTACGCATCAGCAATCGTGGGATTAATGCCATTGAAGACAATGAAGAGGAATCAGACATTGACAACTGGATCTACCCAACTACCAACAGTGGATCGAGTAAATGGACAGCTAGGGACTTCATATCTGTTTCTTTTATTCCACAGTAATTGACTTATTTGTGTTAAGATTTGTAATAAACAATTTGAAACATTACGGCCCGGTGCCTTGCCCGAGGCACCTTGGCTTTGCTTGTGAGGGATATTATTTGTCATTTCATAATCATTAATAAAGCATTGGCCGTTTCTTGCATACAAATTTTGCGCTCTCTTTTTTTCTGGCATGCTTTCACTTTATCAAAACAGCTATTCTCTTACACACACTCACATATCATAATGCAGACCCATATCCATTCTGGATCCCATTGATAACAGCTCTGCTATTGCCAGTTATGACTTCAAAAATCCGATCAACCAAGCCGA
The DNA here is from genome assembly GCA_948472305.1 of Vicia faba. Lineage (NCBI taxonomy): Eukaryota > Viridiplantae > Streptophyta > Magnoliopsida > Fabales > Fabaceae > Vicia > Vicia faba. The sequence goes on from OX451735.1 coordinate 1,350,195,534, forward strand.
GGACGAAGGTGAGGATGATTGTGAGGTGCCTGGAGAACTTGCTAGGCTACTACAGCAGGAAGAAAGGGCCATACAGCCTCATGAAGAGCCGGATAAGATAGTGAATTTAGGTACTGAAGAAGACAGAAAAGCGGTTAAAATAGGTGCAAATCTAGAGCTTAGCGTCAAACAGAGGCTGATACAGATGCTCCACGACTTTGTTGAGATCTTCGCATGGTCTTATGAAGACATGACTAGTTTGGACACTATTATTATGGTATATCGCCTGCCGACTAAAGAAGATTGTCCTCCGGTTAAGCAGAAGGTCCGTCGTATGCGTCCTGAAATGTCAGAGAAAATCAAGGAGGAGGTCATGAAACAGTTCGATGCAGGATTCTTAGCTGTCACTTCGTATCCATAGTGGGTTGCTAACGTTGTTTCGGTACCTAAGAAGGACGGTAAGGTACGAATGTGTGTTGATTACAGAGATCTGAACAGGGCAAGCCCCAAGGATGATTTCCCACTTCCTCACATCGATGTTCTGGTCGACAACACCATGCAACACAAAATATTCTCCTTCATGGATGGTTTCTCTGGCTATAACCAGATCAAGATGGCTCCTGAAGACATGTAGAAGACAACCTTCGTTACACAGTGGGGTACCTTCTGCTACAAGGTGATGCCTTTTGGGTTGAAGAATGCTGGGGTAACTTATCAACGCGCTATGGTCGCTTTGTTCCACGATATGATTCATCATGAGATCGAAGTTTATGTTGATGACATGATAGCCATGTCTCGGACTGAGGAAGAGCACCTTGATCATCTCCAGAAATTGTTTGACATGTTGAAGACATATAAGCTGAGGTTGAATCCGAACAAGTGTACCTTCGGGGTATGATCTGGCAAGCTTTTGGGATTTGTCGTCAGTGATAAGGGTATTTAGGTAGACCCTGCGAAGGTGAATGACATACAAGAGATGTCGGTTCCCAGCATAAAGAAGGAAGTTAGAGGTTTTTTGGGACGCCTGAATTATATCGCTTGATTCATTTCACATCTGACTGCTACTTGTGAGCCAATCTTCAAGCTTCTGAAGAAAGATCAAGTGGTAAAGTGGAATGATGAATGCCAGAACGCTTTCGAAAGAATCAAGGAATACCTTTAAGAACCACCAATTCTGATGCCTCCAGTTGAAGGAAGATCTTTGATATTATACTTGACAATGCTAGACAATTCAATGAGGTGTGTGCCGGGGCAGCATAACGAGTCTGGTCGAAAAGAGCACGCCATTTATTACCTTAACAAAAAGTTTACCGACTGTGAGACACGATACTCATTGCTCAAGAAAACTTGTTGCGCTTTGGAATGGGCTGCTCGCCGACTGAGACAGTATATGCTGACTCACACTACCTTGTTGATATCAAAGATGGATCCGATCAAGTATATTTTTGAGAAGCCCGCTCTCTCCGGAAGGATAGCAAGGTGGAAGATGATCTTAACCGAATACGACATACAATATACAACCCAAAAAGCTATAAAGGGGAGTGTATTGGCTGATCATTTGGCTCATCAGGCCATGGATGACTACCAGTCCACGAATTTCGAGTTCCCGGATGAGAATATCATGTTAGTGACTGACTACGAAGAATCTGGACCAGATGAAGGATCCCGATGGTCTATGTATTTTGATAGAGCCTCAAACGCATTGGGTAATGGCATTGGCGCTGTAATCATATCTCTCGAGGGCTGTCATACTCCGTTCACCGTCCGATTATGTTTCAACTGCACCAACAACATGGCGGAGTATGAAGCATGTATCATGGGTCTTCGAGCTTCTATTGACCTGAGGATTAAGTTCTTAAGTGTATTCGGGGATTCCGCTCTGGTGATAAGTCAGATCAAAGGCGAGTGGGATACGAAGCACCTGAATCTCATTCCTTACAAGGAGTATGTACTGACATTGCTCCCACATTTTGAGGAGGTAAGCTTTAAACATTTCCCACGAGAGGAGAACCAGTTGGCGGATGCGCTAGCTACCATGTATTCTATGTTCAAGGTTAGGTGGGACAATGAAGCTCCCCAAATTACCATTGAGAGGTTGGATGAACCAGCACACTGCTGTGAGATCAATACCGAAGAAGTGGCAGGCAAACCCTGGTTTCACGAAGTCAAAAGGTATCTCGAGGCTCAGGAGTATCCCGAAGGGGCATCTGTCAATGATAAGAAGTTTTTGAGAAGGTTCGCTGCAAAGTTCTTCCTCAGTAGTGGAATCCTCTATAAACGTAACCATGACTCCATACTACTACGGTGTGTAGACAAGAACAAAGTAGAGAGGATCATGAAAAATCTACATGAAGGCACTTTCGGAACCCATTCTAGTGGACATACCATGGCTAAGAAGATCCTACGGGCAGGATATTACTGGTCCACCATGGATTCCGATTGTTATCACCACTCTCGAACTTGTCATAAGTGCCAAGTCTATGCTGATAAGGTGCATGTGCCTCCAGTTCCTTTGAACATCGTGACAACTCCTTGGCCCTTTGCAATGTGGGGCATCGACATGATCAGAGAGATCAGACCTACTGCATCTAATGGGAATCGTTTCATCTTAGTAGCCATTGATTACTTCACGAAGTGGGTTGAGGCAGCTTCTTTTGCTACTGTGACCAAGAACGTCGTGGCACGGTTTATCCGACACAATCTGATCTATCGATATGGTGTACCAGAGAGGATTATTACTGACAATGGTACAAATCTCAACAACACAATGATCAACGAGCTCTGCAAACAGTTCAAGATACAACACCATAATTCTTCTCCTTACCGGCCGAAGATGAATGGCGCTGTTGAAGCAGCTAACAAGAACATCAAGAAGATTGTACAGAAGACGATGGTGACATATAAAGACTGGCATGCGATGTTACCATTCGCTCTTCATGGGTACCGTACCTCAGCACGGACGTTGACAGGGGTAACACCCTACTCTCTGGTATATGGCATGGAGGCAGTCCTACCCATCGAAGTCCAGATACCCTCTCTCTGGATTATGAAGGATGCGGGTTTGAACAAAGACGATTGGATCCAAACCCGATTGGATCAGCTAAATCTAATCGATTAAAAGAGGCTTACTGCTATCTGCCATGGCCAGGCGTATCAAAAGCGAATGATCAAGGCTTTTAACAAGAAAGTCAGGTGTTAAGAATATCAAGTAGGGGATCTGGTGATCAAATGCATCATATTGCCGCAAGGTGATCCCAAGGGAAAATGGAATCCCACGTATGAAGGGCCATTTGTGGTTAAGAATATTTTCTCGGGAGGAGCTATGATTCTAACCACCATGGATGGTGACGAACTTCCTCACCCTGCCAATGCATACATAGTGAAAAGATACTATGCATAATCAAAGGCCCGCTAGGTCGAATGGCCTAGGCAAAAATAAGGGCTTCCCAGCGAACCAAAGGGGTTCGGGCAAAAGTAAGGGATGAAAATGAAAAAATCTGTACACCCGGCAAGTCGAAAACCCGAAAGGAAGGCTTGGGACAAAAAGGGTATCCCGGTGGATTGAAAACCCAAAAGGGCAATCCAGGTAAAAGTTAGGGATTGAAGCGTATCACTATGTCTCATTGGATCATCTTGCGACCAGACTTCAGTATCAACTATCAAGCTCGAACGATGCCAATCAATCTGATCAACCTTCGGTCAAGTAGAAAAATGATGAGACACTTGAAGATATAAAGGCAATAACAGATTTGGAACCCAATGGTGTCGTTTCACATAGCTGTTTTTTTTTCCTTTACACAAATTGTATAATTTCTGTCTTTCGGCGGTGTTCTCTTACTAGGACGTCAGCCTCTTTGTATAAAATGCCTATTATAGGCCAATTTCAAAATCAATACAAGTCATTTTCACAAGAAACTTCAATTTGTTTTTATCTTTTTCTGTTTTGTTTTGCAAGAACGTCAAATGATTTGTTTTTTATATATGCATTTGAAAATGATTGCTACTCATAAATATTTACATAAGAAACAAAAGACAATTACTCGTAATTCCAGAAACAGGAAAAAAAAAGTACCAAACTCGACGGTTCCTCTGCCCAGCAGGTATCGGGATAGAGCCAGCTTTGGAACAAGATTGTCAGTACATACACTCCCCACAGAGTAAAAGTACCCAAAAGGCATTGATGTCAGCTTTCCCGAAACAGGACATAACTATCCCCAGTCGAGGTTCGTAATCGCGGGCGAGTCAATAAATTTCATCCCCCAAGCGGAGTTTATTTATACAGATACAGAAGCTCAATCTCCAACATAGCTCATCACTTCCAGCAACAAAATTTCATCCCCAGCTAAATTTGTTCCTCCAGATCGGCAGGTCTACTAACAGAGTATCTCTTCCCCCAAAATTTGATCCTCCGCAGAGTTTATTCTCCAGCAGCTCTTCCTGACAGAATATTTACAAATCTCCAGCAACCGTCAGGGATTTATTTTCCCAGACGTGAGCATACCCTGATATTCTTTCATGAACATACATCATGACATACGCATACATATCATATACAGCATAGTCTCATTTATTTTGAGAACATCATCTCACCCTGCATTTCATGCATCACATATAACTAACCCTGATATCTTTTCAGGAAAATACGATTAGCTTCAACGAATCCAGCAGTTATACATATCACATCTACAAACAACTAATGGAAACTCAGTTCTCGAAATCAAACGGGTCAACTAATCTACATTATCGCTTTGAAGTAACCCTACAATCCAGGTTCCTTATCACAGCCCTACTATCCAGGATGTGATATCAAAATAACCTTACCCCGGTTCCTCCTGAAGTTTTACACAAACTTATAACCTTACCCCGGTTCCTCCTGAAGTTTTACACAAATATATAACCTTACCCCGGTTCATTCTGATGTTTTACACGAACTTATCACAAAGTAACCTTACCCCGGTTCCTCCTGAAGTTTTACACAGACTTAGTCCAAAGTAACCTTACCCAGGTTCCTGCTGAAGTTTTGCCCAAACTCCTCACAAAGCAACCTTACCCAGGTTCCTTCTCGGTTAAGATGCAGTTTTACCCAAACTCCTCACGAAACAACCTTACCCAGGTTCCTTCTCACAGCCCTACTATCCAGGCTTTCATATCGAAGTAACCCTACTATCCAGGTTCCTTCTCATAGCCCTACTATCCAGGCTTTCATATCGAAGTAACCCTACTATCCAGGTTCCTTCTCACAACCCTACTATCCAGGCTTTCAAATCGAAGTAACCCTACTATCCAGGTTCCTTCTCACAGCCCTACTATCCAGGTTTCATATTGAAGTAACCCTACTATCCAGGTTCCTTCTCACAGCCCTACTATCCAGGCTTTCACATTGAAGTAACCCTACGACCCAGGTTCCTCCTTACAGCCCTACTACCTAGGCTTTCATATCGAAGCAACCCTACTATCCAGGTTCCTTCTCATAACCTTACTATCCAGGTTCCTCCTCTCTTATCTCCAGACAGCAGTCCACAACACCGTAAGACCAGGACCTAATCGAACATGACTGGTTTCTCATTTCCCCAGTAGAGTAACGAACATCTGAAGCTCCTAAAACTCTATTTTTCGAGACAGACACCAATGTTCCTCAGCAGATTCCTCGTCGACAATAACAATAGGAATTCTCATAGAAGGAATGTCTCAGAAAATCACCACTATCTAGATGGCATCTTTAAGCCCATCTCCGAAAAGTTTCCATTATCGACCTCCAAATGGCATATGTAAGCCCATTCCCGATATCACAAATCAAGTGCCACTTCATGCGAGTGGAAATTTCTAGGCACTCTAGTGTTCAATCATCTTCCACCTTTAGATCACGAAAGGCAGACGGGCCAATCTACATCCTCAGGTTTGAAAAGATTGAACAGGGGCAATTGTTGTACCCCAAAATTTTCCCTCTCATTTTACTCAATACATGTCCATTGAGATCCTCAATTTGCTCAAGATCGCCCAAGAGTTAACCAGACAAACTCTCTCCTAAGGCAGTTTACCTCAAATTAGGGTTTCTATTTTCATCAAGATGGGTGAACCACAAAGGCCTCATATGCTCTCCATGGTCTTAATATGTTCTTAAGACCCTACATGTCAAGTTTCATGCCCTGCACAAGAAGTTTGCTCAGTCAACTGCTCAGATGCTTGAGAATCGACTATATTAGATCAAAAGTCAACGGTGGCCCACATACAGTCAAACTTCAAGCTTTTTGGTCAACATTAACATTTTTAAGTGACTTTCATCATTTGATCAAGGGTTGACCATGATTCCCTAAGGAATGCTCCAAATTCATCAAAACCCAAAAGTTGCTAAATTAGGGTTTCTCAGTAAAAGTCAACCAAACTTTGACCAAGCATACCTTCCACATGCTTTATCAGAAATTTTCCATCCAAAGCTCATTTTGAATAGGATGCAATTCCCTACAATTCATCTTCAGCTCACAAGTTCAAAATATGCACTCATAAAAAGATATGAATTTCAACATTATGGGTCCTTTTGAAAAGTCAACAAAATCACATTTTGGGTCAAAGCTCCATACATGAACATTGAAGACTCAATTGAGATGAGACCAATAGGGTTGCTTAGGGGACATCCTAATATTTATAAAAAGTCCAAGAACACCTCTCTAGGGTTAAAATTGGCAGAGATATGCCTTGTCAAAGTTGACCTTTTTTGGAAAATTGCCAAAAGTCAAATGTGCTCAAAAATGCATTTTTTGCTAAATAGGCCTAACTTTTTATGCTTGCACCTCACTTATAATGTGGCCCACGACTCAAATATTCATCCACCCATTATTTGCTTCATTTTTCAATTTATTTTGATTTTTTATTAATTAAAAATGGAATTAAATCAAATAATTGATGAATAATAGCAAAGATATGATTTGATTTGGTTTTTGGACAGGTTGGCAATCAAAATATGCTGAATAATCAAGGCCAAGACGAATCAAGAATAAATGGTACAAGAAAGTGAATATTTGGCTCAAAATAGCAAGTTTGCATATGGTTAAAGAATCAATTCAAATCTCATCAAACTTCAAGATTTAATCCAAGTTTGTAACCTTAATTCATCCCTACGTATTTATTGGACAAGAAAAAAGCAAAAAATAGGGGTTAGCAATCGTGAAAGAGGCAAAGCAAATTCAGAAAACTCAAGGAAAAAGTGTGAATCGGTTTTCACTCCACAGGCCAATTCAAGCCATTCCAACAATTCTAATCGTTTCTTGGACCTTCCCAGAAGCCAATTGGATCATTTGCAAGGCTTGAAATGCGCATAAACACGCATAATCACTCTCACGAGTTGCCCTTAAATTCAAAATTGATTACTGTATTCCTGGCATCTTTAGCATGTTTAAGTCATATATTTGTGATCCTCACCATGTTTGCAAGCTAACTGCATTATTTAATTGCGTTTTTGAAGCCTAACATGCCTTTGGCATTGTTTGGGTTTGCGTGTGCAATTTAGGGATTTCTTACACAAGTGAAATTAGCCCAAAAGAAGGGTACCATGGTGTTCACGAGATCAACACGAATGGGTCTATGTAGTTAGAAATCATTTATCGTGCGTATTATGCATTTTGGAAACTTGCAGAGGCTATGGCTATGATCATGTGACTGTAGGTAAAAGTCATATGTCTAAAACGACAGAGAAAGGAAGAAGACGGCTATGTGTCAGCCAACCATTCGCCCGTTTGAATCTCGTGCGCTTTTTGATCAGTTAATCACGTTTTCATATATTATGTTTTATTCTTGAAGTAATAACAAACAACGTAGGTAGCTCAGATGGTGAGGCATGCTAGTGGGGAGTATAAGGACTTGGGTTCGATCCCAGGTCCCAACAATTCTCCTTATGTTATTTTCTTTCAACCAATCTAGCGCGTCACTTGTCCTGGAGAACACCATACACCTCTGCGCTTCACCGTAAGGTTCTCTCTGTTCCAGATCCAAAGGCTTAGCAAGCAAGGTCTATGATGGACCTTCAGAGGATGATCATACAGAATCAGGCAGGCTGATTGGGCTTGAAGCATTTTGGGCCTAAAAATTCAGAATGGCACCCCCCAGATTTGCTATTCAACACAGTTTGCATTTTCTATTCTTTTTTCTTTTTTTAATTTCTTAAATTAATTTCTTTTTATTTGTTTTAATTAATTAACCCGAAATCATTATTTTTCTATAAAATCAAAAAATTACAAAAAAAATACATAAAATCTTTTTTTTAATAAAAAAAAATATGTTATTTCTTAATTAATTTAGTTTAATTTAATTAGGTTAACTTAAAATATTTATTTTTATAACTAAAAATAATTAGACCTAGGATTTAATTTGTACATAATTTAATTAATTTTCTATCAAAATACACCAAAAATTTTTTTTTATGGAAATATTTATTTTAATTAATTAGGTTAATTAGGTTAGCTTAAATGCTTTTTTTTCATAATTAAAAGTAATTAGAATTAGGGTTTTGTCGTACATAATTTAACTAATTCTTTTCTCGAAAAATAACTTAATCATTCTTGTAATTATATTTTAGGGTTTAGTTTATTCTTCAACATCCCTCGCATTTAATTTACCGCGCACACTTTTTTTATTTCATTATTATTGTAACTATTTCGAGGTTGTAATAGTTTTAATTAGGGTTTCAAATTTCGCATCTTTTATTTCCCATTAAAATAATTATGTAACTGTCAAAGCCTTGTAATAGCTAGGTTTATCTTCTCGCATTTTAATTCCTGCAAATATTTAACTCTCTAGATGTATGCTAATAGGATTTTATGGCAAGAATGTCTGGAAATTTAAAATGGTAGATCACCTAATGTGCAAAGATTAAATAACTAAAACAACTCATATGCACATATTCACTCCTAGGGTTTACCTCACTTTAGTTGCCTTTGGTAAACAATCGTTAAGCATAGGAAATTTTAGTGGTTTCCCTCTAGTCTAAAAGATCAAATTGTCCCATTCGAATGTTGCCTCGGAAATGTTGCCTCAGAAATGTTGCCTCAGAAATATTGCCTCGGAAATGTTGCCTCGAAAAGATTTTAAGACTCTAGGGTTACTACTAAAGTTTTCTAACTATTTCTTAGTGATTGTACTTGTCCCTTTCGAATGTCCCTTACAACTCCAACAACGACCTACTCCTTAATAGTAGGATAGAGTTGTCTAAAGGAAATAGAACGAACAATCTTTTTCGAGTAGGTAGAATCTTAAGTACTTGATCAATAAAAACTTTTCACACAAACACCTTTCAGAACAAATTTTCAAAACAACTTCGTCACATCCTTGAGGACTGATACAAGGGTTATCACGAAGCAAAACATTTTCAAGACAAGCACACACAAGCAATTTGAAAAATGAGCAAGTACCTAAAAGCCCATGGAAAACCATGGATATAAAGGGTGCTAACACCTTCCTTTTCTATAATCTACCCCCCGTACTCAGAATATCTCGAAAAAAGGTTTTTTTGTTCTTTTTCCTTTTCTGTGATTGGATGAAATAAAAGTCGGTGGCGACTCTTGCTTACAACGACATTTTGCAAACAAAAAACGGAAAATGCAAACCAGTAAAAACAGTCGGTTCTGCCACCGTATCACAGATAGTAACTCCTGTTTAGGGAAACTGATATCAACGCTTTGATTACCTCTACTCTGTGGGATGTGTAGATGTCACTGGGGCCCCTGTAATGGTGACCTTGTTTCAAAGCTATCTCTGCCCCTGTACCTACTGAACAGAGTAACTGTCAGGCTTGACATGATTTTTTTTAAAGTTTTTTCCCCTGTTTCTTAAGTTACCAGCAATTGTCTTTCCGTTTCCTATGCAGATATTTGTGAATAGAGATTATATTCAAATGCATATGTCAAGAATAAATCATTGGATGTTTTTGCGAAACAAAATAAAAAAGGAAAAAAATGGTTTTGTAAAAATGACTTATATTAATTTTCGAAATTGGCCTATAACAGGCATTTTTTGTACAAGGAAGCTGGCGCTCTAGTAAGAGAAAACCGCCGTGAAAATGAAAGCTATACAATATTGTGTACAACAAAAAGAAAACAACTATGTGCAATAATCCCGTTAAGTTTCAATTCTGCTATTTCCGCTATGTCTTCGAGCGTCTCATCACTTTGTTGCTTGTCCGAAGCTGATTAGATTGATCAGTGCCCTTCGAGCTTGACCATGATACTGATGTCTGGTCGCAAGGTGATCCAATGGGACATAGTGATACACTTTATATCCCTAAATTTTTCCTGGACCGCCCTTTTGGGTTTTCAGTCCACCGGGATACCCTTTTTTGCCCAAGCCGCCTTTTCAGGTTTTCGACTTGCCGGGTGTACACATTTTTCATTTTCATCCTTTATTTTTTCCCAAACCCTTTTGGTTTGCCGGGAAGCCCTTATTTTTGCCCAGGCCCGTCATCCTAGCGGGTCTTTAATCATGCGTAGTATCTTTTCACTATGTCCGCATTGACAGGGTGCGGAAGGTCATCACCGTCGATAGTGGTTAGAATCATGGCTCCACCCGAGAAAATGTTTTTAATCACAAATGGCCCTTCGTATGTGGGAGTCCATTTTCCCCTGGGATCACCTTGCAACAGTATGATGCGCTTGATTACTAGATCCCCGACTTGATATTCTTGGCGTCTGACTTTTTTATTGAAAACCTTGATCATCCATTTTTGATACATTTGACCATGACAGACAGCAATAAGTCTCTTCTCATCAATCAGATTCGGTTGATCAAGTCGAGTCTGGATCTAGTCGTGTTCGTTCAAACTCTCATCCTTCATGATCCTTAGAGAAGGAATCTGGACCTCAATAGGCAGGACAACCTCCATGCCGTATACCAGAGAGTAGGGTGTTGGCCCTGTTGACGTCCGTGCTGAGGTACGGTACCCATGAAGAGAAAATGGTAACATCTCATGCCAGTCTTTGTATGTCACCGTCATCTTCTGTATTATCTTTTTGATGTTCTTGTTAGCCGCTTCGACAATGCCATTCATCTTTGCCCGGTAGGGAGAAGAGTTATGATGCTGTATCCTGAATTGCTTACAGAGTTAGGTGATCATCGTGTTATTTAGATTCGTACCATTGTTAGTGATGATTATCTCCAACACACCGTAACGACATATTAGGTTATGCTTGATAAACCACGCCATAACATTCTTGGTAACAGTAGCAAAAGAGGCAGCTTCAACCCACTTCATGAAGTAATTAATGGCCACCAGGATAAAGCGATACCCATTGGAAGCAATAGGTCTAATCTCTTCGATCATGTCGATGCCCCATATTGTAAAGGGCCAAGGAGCCGTCAATACATTTAAGGGAACCGGAGGCACATGTATCTTATCAGCGTAGATCTGGAATTTATGACAAGTTCGGGAGTGCTGATAACAATCTGCTTCCATAGAGGACCAATAGTATCCTTCCCATAGGATCTTCTTAGCCATGGTATGTCTACTTGAATGGGTTCTGAAGGTACCTTCGTGTAGATCCGTCATAATCTTCTCTGCTTCGCTCTTGTCTACACACCATAGCAAGGTAGAGTCATGGTTGCGCTTGTAGAGTATTCCATTATTGAGGAAGAATTTTGCCGCAAACCTTCTCAGAAACTTTTTGTCGTTGACAGATGCCCCCTCGCGATACTCTTGAGCCTCAAGATACCTTTTTACTTCATGAAACCAAGGTTTATCTTCTACCTCCTTAGTATCCATTTCACAACAGTATGCTGGTTCATCCAACCTCTCAATGGTGATTCGGGGAGCTTCATTGTCCCACCTGACCTTGAACATAGAAGACATGGGAGCTAGCGCGTCCGCTAACTGATTCTCCTCCCGTGGGAAGTGTTTAAAGGTTACCTCCTCAAAGTGTGGGAGAAATGTCAGTACATGTTCCCTGTATGGAATAAGATTTGGGTGCTTCGTGTCCCATTCTCCTTTGATCTGACTTATCACCAAGGCTGAATCCCCGAAGATGCTCAAGAATTTGATCCTTAGGTCGATAGCAGCTTTGAGACCTATGATGCAGGCTTCATACTCCGCCATGTTATTAGTACAGTTGAAGCATAGTCGGGAGGTGAAAGTAGTATGACAACCCTCAGGATATATGATTATAATGCCAATGCCATTGCCTAGTGCGTCCAAAGCTTCGTCAAAAAACATAGTCCATCAGGATCCTTTTTCAGGTCCTTCATCCGGTCCAGGTTCTTCGTGGTATGTCACTAGCATAATATTCTTGTCCGGGAACTCAAAATTCATGGACTGGTAGTCATCCACGGCCTGATGAGCCAAATGATCAGCCAATACACTTCCTTTAATTGCTTCATGGGTTGTATATTGGATATCGTATTTGGTTAGGATCATTTTCCATCTTGCTATTCTTCCGGAGAGAGCAGGCTTTTCGAAGATGTATTTGATCGGGTCCATCTTAGATATCAACAAAGTAGTGTGGGTCAACATATACTATCTTAGTCGGCGAGCAGCCCATGCCAAAGCGCAACAAGTTTTCTCGAGCAGTGAGTATCTTGTCTCACAATCAGTAAACTTTTGCTAAGGTAGTATATTGCATGCTCTTTTCAACCAAACTCATCATGCTGCCCCATCACACACCCCATTGAATTGTCTAACACTATTAAGTACAATATCAAAGGTCTTCCTTCAATCGGAGGCATCAAAATTGGTGGTTCTTGAAGGTATTCCTTGATTCTTTTGAAAGCGGTATGGAATTCGTCATTCCATTTTACCACTTGATCTTTCTTCAGGAGCTTGAAGATTGGCTCACAAGTAGCAGTCAAATGTGAAATGAACCTGGCGATATAATTTAGGCGTCCCAAGAAACCTCTAACCTCCTTCTCAGTACGGGGAGCTGGCATCTCTTGTATGGCCTTCACCTTTGCAAGGTCTACCTGAATACCTTTGTCAATAACGATGACCCCATTAGTTTACCAGATATTACCCTGAAGGTGCACTTGTTCAGATTCAACCTCAACTTATACGTCTTCAACCTATCAAATAGCTTTTGTAGATGATCAAGGTGTTCTTCCTCAGTTTGGAACCTGGCTATCATGTCATCAACATAAACCTCTATCTCATGGTGGATAGTATCATGGAATAACACTTCCACGACTCGCTAATAAGTTGCCCCAGCATTCTTAAACCCAAAAGGCATTACCTTGTAACAGAAAGTGCCCCACTGCGTGACGAAGGTTGTCTTCTCCATGTCTTCGGGAGCCATCCTGATCTGATTGTACCCAGAGAAACCATCCATGAAGGAAAATATCTTGTGTTGTGCAGTGTTGTCAACCAGAACATCGATATGGGGAAGCGGGAAGTCATCCTTGGGGCTTGCCCTGTTCAGGTCTCTATAATCCACACACATCCATACCTTGCCGTCTTTCTTTGGTACCGGAACAACATTAGCAACATACTACGGATATGAGGTGACAGCTAGGAATCCAGCATTGAACTGTTTCATAACCTCTACTTTGATCTTCTCTGACATTTCAGGGCGCATACGACAGACTTTCTACTTAACCAAAGGACAATCTTCTTTAGTCAGAAGACGATGTACCACAATATCAGTGTCTAAACCAGGCATGTCTTAATATGACCAGGCGAAGATCTCAACATAGTCGTGTAACATCTATATCAGCCACTGTTTGACTTTAGTCTCCAGATTTCCGCCGATATTGACTTCCTTTCTGTCTACCTTTGTGCCCAAGTTTATCGTCTCAACTAGCTCTTCATGAGGCTGTATAGCCCTCTCTTCCTACTGTAACAGCCTAGCAAGCTCTCCAGGCACCTCATAATCTTCCTCACCTTCTTCCTCGACTTGGTTGATCGGATTTTCGAAGTTATAACTAGAAATAGCAGAACTCTTATCAATGGGATCCAGAGTGGATATGGATCTGCAGTTCGATATGTGAGTGTGTGTAAGAGCATAACTGCATTGATAAAGTGAAAAAGCAGAAAAGAAAAACAGAGAGCGCAAAATTTATATGCAAAAAACGTCCAATGTTTTATTGATGATATATGAAAATGACATATAATAACCCTCACAAATAAACCATTGTGCCTCGAGTAAGACACAAGGCCATAGAGTTTATATTGTTTATTACTAATTCGAAAAACAAGTAAGATAATTACTGCTGAACAAAATAAATTGGTACAAAATCTCTGGCCGTCCAGTTACTAGGTCCACCGTTGGTAGTAGGGTAGATCCAGCTGTCAATATCAGAATCCTCATCATTGTCTTCTATAGCATTAACCCCACAATTACTGATGCATAGGGGAGGTCCTCCAGCCCGAGCACATCAAACCGCCCTTTGAGCTCCTGAAGTAAAGCCCAAACCGAATTTGTCAGTTTTATGAGGAAAATTAGGGAGCTGTCCCCAAATGGTACAACCACCTTCTTCAACTACCGTTCCAGAGTCCTTGAGAGAAGATATCTTCAAAGCAGATTTGGCGATATTCAGTGCACTAGTGATGGTCTCGGTTGATGCCATAATCTGGGGAACCTCTTTAAAGTTATGACAAGGGGTCTCTATGAATTCCCCGTCCATCTCCACATACCTGAAAGAGTTCAGGTGGCTTACCATATACTCCTCTTCACCATGCACAGTGACAATCTCCGCTTTCACTGGATACTTCAGCATTTGGTGGAGCATAGAAGTAACGGACCCAACTTCATGGATCCAAGGGCGATCCAAAAAACAAGAGTATGATGGCCTGATATCCATCACGTAGAAGGTGGATTCAAAGGTCTGGGAACCCAATTTGACAGGGATGTCTACCTCCCCGTGCACCATTCTTTTTGACCCATCGAAATCCCTCGCCACAATGTTACTAGGCTTTAAGGTCAAGCCTTCACAATCTAGCCTATCAAGAGCCTTCTTAGGCAGAACATTCAGCGACGATCCAATGTCCACTAGCACATAAGCCATGGTAGTGCCCCTGCATTCGATCGAGACTTGCAGAGCATCATTATGCTTTCACCCTTTTGGTGTCAAATCGGCATCTAAAAAATCCAACCCATTATCAGCAGTCAAGCTGGCCACACAGTCCTTGAATTGGTCAGCGGAGGTTTCTTACGACATATGCGCAATCTTGAGAAATGCAATCAAAGCCTTTGCATGGGCCTCAGAACACAATAGCAGAGACAACATTGATATCTTCAAAGGGGTATTCCTCAACTGTTCGACTACATTGTAGTCGCTTTTCTTGATTATTTTTAAAATTTCCTCCATTTCTTGCTTAAAGGATTCCAAAACAACTTTTCTAGGTGCCTCCGTCTGGGCAGGCTTACCTATAGCTTCTTTTCCTCGAATCCCATATGACTCATCGGAAGGGGTAACAACTGGAGTAAGGATGGGAGTAGTAGCAGAAGTACTAGCAGGAACAACAAACAGAATAACAACATGCCTAGCAACAATCTTCGGGGAGATCTCGGGAGAGAAAATCCTTCCACTTCGGGTAACTTTGCTGGTCCCGACAATGTTACTGATATCAGGATCAACCTCTTCAATATTCAAATCCTGTTTGACACCATGATAGTAAACGTCGGCACCATAATTCCAAGGGATAGCTTTGTCCGAGGAGTACGGTACAGGACCAGGAAAAGTGATTATCAACATAACAATTCTTGGAGCAGGTGTAATCCTAACAAGTATTTTAGAGGAGACCTTGGAAGGATTGGCGGAAATAGTTATGATAGCAAAATCTTCATGTAGGACAGTCAGAATCGAAGTCTTTTCAAACAAAATCTCTCTACTATCCATCAGGCATTGAACACCTGCTTTTAGCAAATAACAACTATAAAGCAGAGATAGACACATGTGGCATCCTTTACCATAACCCGGAGATAAATGGGCTAGCAAGAAATTCTTCTTGACAGTCATGAGAGGAGTGGAAACTTCATCAACATAAGTAACAAATAGATCAGTACCAATGGCATTAACACCACACTTGTGCTTGGGCATGGGGGAATGTATGACATTAGGCTTCTCCGAAGCATCAAACTCAATCTCCTTGGCCTCAATTAGATCCTGTATCATGTTTGTCAGAGCCCAACAGTCATTTGTATCGTGGACTGGGCTCTCAGAATGGTAAGCACACTGAGCGTTTGGATTATACTGAGGAGATATGGTGTTAGGATTCTTGGGATCCTCCATTAAGGTTACCAAGTTAGATTTTAACAGATGGGGTAAAACTTCAGTCAACGTCATATTAATTCGGGTGAACTGCCTTTGTGGTCTTTCTATCCTTTGCTGATTATTTCGTTTTTGAGTAGCCATAGGCCTATGTATCATCACAGCCCCTACCGTTGGACGGATCTCAGCTCTGTTCTGACCTCTTGAGTTATAAATGGCACTGACATCCTTCTTATCCGTGAATGGCTTCCTCACTGTACTTGATGAGGTGTCTTTTTGGATCTTGCCACTCTGGATCCCTGGTTCTACCCTTTCTCCAGTCAATATCAGCTCGGTGAAACCAACTGAGGAACTACCAATCAAGTGATTGAAGAATGGACCAGACAGTGTACCAAGAAACATGTCGACCAACTCCCTATCAGATAAAGGGGGTTGGACTCTCCCTGTCAAATCTCTCTATTTCTGCGCATAGTCCTTGAACCCTTCGCTTGCACCCATGGACATACTTTGGAGTTGAGTACGGGTAGGAGCAAGGTCAGTGTTATATTTATAATGCTTGTAAAAAGCAGCATCCAAATCTTCCTAGTTGCGGAAATTTGTTCCATATAGCTGATAGAACCACTCAAGTCGAGTCCCGGACAGACTGTCCTGAAAGAAATGGACCCACAAGTTCCTATTAACAGTGTGAGGCTGGATCTTCCTCACATAGGAACGAAGACAAAGATTGGGACACGACACCCTATCATACTTCGGAAATACTAGAGCCTTGAACTTCTGCGGGATGACTACCCTAGATACCAAACTCATCTCTTCAAAATCCAGCCCTGGTATTCTTTGGATCTCCATTGCACTCAGATGATCCTCTAACTGTTTGTATCTATCTTCAGGAGGAGGATACTATTCATCATTGTAATTTGTGTCAGTATCAGAAATCTCAGGGCTAAGGTCCTCCTCCCTTGTCTCTCCTCCTTGATTCTCCCCTTCTTTGGACGAGGAGGTCAGATCAACCGGTTGCTTCAACGGTCCCTTGAATCTTCTGCCCAGATTCAGGGTACCAGCGGTTTTCTTCTTCTTCTTCTTCTTCTTCTTCTTCTTCTTCTTATTATTATTATTATTATTATTATTATTATCTTTTAGAATAAGGGCCTTCAGATCTTCCTGCCCTTTAGCCAAGGCTACGAACATTTGTTGAAATTAGGCATTTTGTGCCTGGAGGTCCTTAATACTTTGTTCAGACGACATTATTGCTGAAATAAACAGCGCAGAAGATGATAAACCTGTTATGAAACCTGTTTATGCAATGTCATGGATGATATGCGTATGCAATCATTTCAAGGACTCTTAAAGGCTCAAATTTGTGTAACCAAAAGAAACACATGTTAATTGTATTAATAAGTTTGAATTGTTACAAAGGGTGCCTTTTAGGCTTACAACAAAACACAACTTAAAGCAAAAAAAAAAAAAAAGAAAAAAAAGAAAAGAAAATTAGGTCTCCCAGGAGCGCATCCTCTTTGGTGCAATGTAGGCGTTTACATTCCTCTCTTCATGAAGTAGCCTAGTGAGTTCCAGGGCTTTCTTCTCACTGGCGTAGAATTGAGTTTCAAACGTATCCCGCTCCTCTTTAAGTTGAACCCAGGATTTTTGTAACTCCTTATGATCATTTGGCATGTCAGGATGGAGAACAAGATAAGAAGTGTCTCCTTCAGCGACCGGTTCCACAATCATTGGTAGGACAGCAGGGTAAGGCATCATAAGGCTTTGAGCACGGGCTCACACCCATTTGAGATAAGGATCAAGAGGGATCGAGTTCTTGTGCCCCAGTGTCTTGCTATCAATTCTATGTACCATGCCCCAAGCTCGCATGAACCTTATACAGTAACCCTGAGCATCATTCTCATAGTCGAAGATGATTCCTTGGATAAGTGTGTCATGAGGACCATCCCTTCTTGCATATCCAAACTGTCGCAGCGCCAAACAAGGGTTGTAAGTGATTCCTCCCATAATGCCTAAGAGAGGGACATTAGGGAATTCTCCGCATTGATCAATGATGGTAACATTCTCCGAGGATCGATGACACCAATGAATACCCGAATGTGTAAGAGTCATTAGCCTATAAGACCACTTCGAACCCTGTTCATTCTTCAGGACGAATCTGGGTAGGTGCGAAATAAACCACCTAGCCAAAAGAGGAGTGCAACACAGAAGGGTCCCTCTTCTCTTTATAGTGCGAGTATGCAGAGAATGTAGGATATCTCCAAGCAGAGTAGGTACCAGATTACGCGACAAGAAAACCTTAACCGCATTCACGTCAATGAGCCGGTCCGAATTGGGGAACAGTACCAACCCATAGATGAGAAGGGGTAATACCTCTTCAAAAGCTTGTAAGTCTAGGGTATCACAAAAATGATGAGCTTTCTCAAACAAGAACTTAGCCAAAAAACCCTTGACACCTCTCCTGGTTTCCCAATTTTCTACTACGTCAGACCGCTGTAAGGATAGAGCTTTAGCCAGATCTCCAGGTTTAGGGTATATTTCCATGCCATTGAAATATACCTTGTTAAGGATAGGCACCCCCAGTAATAGAGGAAACTCTTCCATAGTAGGCACTAACTGGTAATTCGAAAAAGTAAAGCAGTGATGTAGAGGGTCAAAGAACTGGAAGAGTACTTTTAGCATTTCTTCATCAGGGTTTGAGGTGACTAAGCTTAGAAGTAGACCATGTCTTTCAGTGAAGGGAGAGCTTTAAGGAACCCTTGATACCAATTCCTTAAGTTAAGGAGGTACCTTTACCAGACTGACTTGGATAGTGAATTTGCGGGCGAGGGCCATGTCCTACAAAACAAGACAAAAGTAAACCCTAAGAATCCTTGAAATGGTTAGTATGGTATGCTATGTTATGATGTCATGATTATGCTCA
Source organism: Vicia faba (assembly GCA_948472305.1). NCBI lineage: Eukaryota > Viridiplantae > Streptophyta > Magnoliopsida > Fabales > Fabaceae > Vicia > Vicia faba. The sequence continues at coordinate 1,350,214,606 of OX451735.1, forward strand.
GATATAGCAGATATAACAAACACATGCAAATCACACAAAGACCTTAGGTTTAAGGCTTGCATGGATTTTAAGGTATACCCTCTTGAAGTTGGATTGGTTCAACCTGTCTTAAATATAGTAATCGGGTTCTAAGGGCTCTCAATATCACCAATCTTTCCCCTAAATTTCATTCTGATAGACAATTGACTTGTCACCAAACAAAACTCGAGAGTCAAACCTCAATGAGTGTAGCACCGAGTATCAACCAACTTTGGGTTTACACCAAAGACGGCTATCTCACTATGTCCTAAAAGCCAAGTTGGTCAAATAAGGTGCTAAGATCAGTTGACACTTTATGATACCATGCAGCGGACCTGTATTCTCCTTGATTACTCAAGGGCTACCGGTACACACCAAAGTATCGCATCAACGTAGCTACTATTTCAACCGTGTCGGTATACGCCACACAACTCCCTCACAGTTTATTGCTACTTACCTAAAAGGAATTCCCCCGATTCGGGTTTAGGATCCAAATAACCCAAATAGATACCCTTAAAAATAAATCAAACAAGACAAACCAAAGAAGCAAATAAGAATGATCTAGACCCTAAGGTAACCCCACTTTTAAGTTTTATTCCCCAGCTGAGTCGCCAGTTCTGTAACGGGGTGGGAGAACTGACTTGGTTGTTTTGCGTTTGATCACAATTGTGCGGATAGCAAGAGTCACCACTGACTTTTCTTTTATCCAAAAGGAAAGGCTGAAAAGAACAAGAAAGACCTTTAGAGATGTTTTCTTGAGTTCGGGGGATAGATTATGAAAAGGAAAGGTATTAGCACCCTTTTCATCCGTAGTTATCTACAGGCTCTTAGTTGCTTGCTAGATCACCTACTTTTTGTTTGAATGTGCTTGTGATGTGGGTTTTGAAAGTATTTTTGTAAATGTCTTTGTAATAGTTCTCGTTTCTATAAGAACGCGTACAAAGTGTTATCTTTTGAAAATGGTTCAAAGAGGTGTTTGTGGAATGTGTTTTTGAAAGTGATTTTTGAAAAAGATGTCTTTGTAATGGCTCTCGTTTCTATAAGAATGCGTACAAAGTGTTTTTCTTTTGAAAATGTTTCAAGATGAAAGTGTTGGTGTATAAATGTTTTTGTTGTGAGCAAGAGAGCAACTAAGAGAAATCTACCTACTCAAAAGGTCTAGATGTCCTTTTCCTCCTCCTTTAGATATTGCTATCTTACCATGGATTTGGTAAGAAGCGCCATCATTGGATGTGATGGGATGGGCGTGGGACGTTTGTATAGTCATAGAAGGCAACCTATAGGATGTTTTAGCAATGTCGTTTAGGGACGAGATTGTTTACCAAAGGCAACATCGAGGGACTACACTCTTTTATCGAGGGTCTTTGCTAAAATGCCCATATTCGAGGGACATGACAATTTTCTGATAGGCAACAAAATGGGATTACCCATAGGATGCTAGTGTGCAAGGGTGTTTGATTTTCATGCATTTAGTCTTGATTAAGGTTATCTATTTATTGATTTTATGTCTTACCATACGCATCCTAATTACTAGCATTTATGTATGAAAGCAATAAATTGCAGAAATGTAAAGGTCGTACGCTATTAGATCATTTAGGGATGGGGGTACAAATTTACAAATGGGGGATTGCAAGAATTTAAATCCTAATTAACTATTACAACCATATTGAAATGTACAATGCAAGAAAGAAAAAGGACTTGTTTAGAAAATGGTTTTTTGTCTTAATGAATTAAGAAAAAAATAAATAAATAAATTAATAAAAAGAAAATAATTTTATGTCTTTTTTATATTAATAAAGAGGGTATTAATATTGAAAATGATAAAAAGGGAAATAATGAGAGATAGAATTAGCATGCTGCTGAAAGCAAAACAAAGGGGATCAGAAGTTCTGATGCCGGGCGCGCTGTGGTTCAGAAAGAAACATCAGAGGAAACCAAAAGTTCTGGATTGACACACTCTGAGGTCCTGCAAGAAACGTTAGAGGGGAAACACATAAGTTCTGGGTTGCTACGTGCTGAACTTCTGAGTGTTAGAATAGTGAGAAAGTCTTAGAAGTTCTGTGTATTAAAACAGTGAGGAGAACTCAGAAGTTCAGTGTGTTGAAACAGTAAGAAAAATCTTAGAAGTTCTGTGTGCCTTAAAACAGTGAGGAGAATTCAGAAGTTTAGTATATGCTAAGAGCGAGTGAAAATCAGAAGTTCTGAGTGTTTTAAAATGGTGAGGAGAACTCAAGTTTTGTGATACATTTCAACTCTTTCCTCATATTAATCAGCACATCAACAATTTATTAAGTTCTTAACAACAACATATCAGAAAGATAAAAGCACAACAATTCATAGAAGTTCTAATCCTAATTCCGAGCCTAACTTTATTCAAGAAGTTCTGATCCATAGTTTTTTTCTACTTATGCAATGATATGGACATCATCAATACTATAATATTTACATATTTAATGATGTTCTGAATGAAAAGATTAAAAGTCAGAAAGACTTACTTTAAACCTGGAACGTGTGTTTGGGACTTGAGTTGGTGCCTTCAGATGTTCTGGAGTCAGCAAGAACGACGGAAGAGAAAATGCTAAGTTCTTTGATTCAAAGGGAAGAACAAAGGTTTTGTTTAAGATTTGCAAAGGTTTTGTTACTGTTTCCTTTTCTCTCTTAGATAATTCTCTCTCTCTCTCTCTCTCTCTCTCTCTCTCTCTCTCTCTCTCTCTCTCTAAAAGCCAGCCCCTTGAACGTGTGATGGAGCAACTTATTTATAGATGGGTTTGTTGTGGTTTTAAGGGGGACAACAAATGGGATTTTAAACCTTTTTGACATACTGTTCCATTGCTTTTAAACACAGTTTTCGTATGCTAATTTGGTGCAATTATAGGGTTTGAGAAAGACGCAGGCGAGACTGGATCAGCAGCACATTGGAGTGTTGTGGAGGCTGGTGGCAGGACTGTGCTACAGCAGTGCAACAGGTTGCTCAAATGAGGTTTTGGGATTTGGTGATGTTCTGATTGCAGAAGACCAGAGTGAGATTCGAAGGGTGAGGTTCTGATCACAGAAGACCAGAATAAGACTCGAAGGGTAATGTTCTGACCGAAGTGTTGAACATAGCCTTCATATGCTGAAGAATCATGTTTTGACCAAAGAGCATCACTTCCACATGTTCTGATTCATGAGTCATATTCTTAACCATGTTTGCAAATTCTGATTATACTTGCGTGAAGGCTGGCCCATAAGTTCTGAAGTATCATATTCTCTTAACACTTAGAAAATTTTCTAAATGTTTAGAAATTTGATTTTTTTCAAAGTAGTTTCTGACTCCTGATTTTTGATGAACCAATTTCATGTCTTGATGAAATATAATTGTTGAAACTTGATTTTTGATCCAAAAGTCAAGTTTGACTTTTCAGTGTGCTTTTGACCATTTTGTCCTTGTGAATGACTTTATTGGAAAATTTTAATCCAATACTCGAACTTGATAGAAGTAAACCCGGGGGTCCAGGATGATCCTTTGAGAAATGAGAGGGCAAATTTTGGGGTAAAACTTCTACCACAACCTAGGGGATAGATACTTGAAAAGTGTTTTGGGTAATCAAATCGTAGATAGCTAGACCAAAGATAAGATCGAAGATTTACCGGTTGTGTCTGTTCTCAACCAAGGTATTTGTTTGTTTTATGGACCAAATAATCTAATGATGAGCCCCAAGAAAGTTCACAGTTTTAACCAAAGATGTGTTCTAGAAATGCCATGCATAATTCCCTAAGCTGATATGGAACCCAAAGTGTATATGCATTGAATTTTTTCTGTGTATGCCCCAAATGTTTATATATGCACCAAATGCTTGTTGTTGAATTTTTTTATGTTCTCTCCTTTTAAACCATTCGTTTTTGTGTCACCGATTCTCCAATGTTATATGTTGCATTTTCGTGGTATTTTGAATTGATTTGAATAAGATGAATAAGTGTTAGCAATATTTTGATATTTGTATCGCATGCGCAGGCGTGGACGTAATTGTGGACACATGCATGGATATGGCTATGATCGCGAGCGTGGATGTAGTCGTGGATGTAAGTGTTTGTTAGAGGAAATTTTGGTAAAACAATGACTTGTTAATGTTTTTCTAAATGTCTTAACATTTGGAGCAAAAATATTTTGAATGATGTCAAAGAAGATGTCTTGACATCTGCCTACTGAACTGATCTCAGCCCAACTTCAGTTAAGTATTTTGTTTCCTATTTTCATGCGTGGCATAATTCAGGATTTGTGACCTACAGCATGCAAAAAATATGGAGAATATTTTTCAAATTGCATAATTTTATCTTGGCCTGTTTTTATGGAAATATTCAAAAGATTTGAATATTTGATTTTAAGCCCAAGCCCACAGTTGCACATATATAAGCACTCGCTTCCTTAAGCATTGAATGATTGAAGTGTTTCAAACTTATTAATTTTGTTAAGTTCTTCACTGAAAGTGATTGAAGGGATTTGAGGATGGCCTCATACCTAGGTGAGTCTTAGGTAGAAGTTTAGCTTGGGTAGTGATTAAGTGATTAGATCGTAAACTGGTTGTTTACTAAGGGTCTATGAATCGATACTATTTGTGAACTTGTCCCTTGCTTGGTATCCCCCAGAGTAGGTGTTGTTGTACACTGAATTGGGTGAACAATCTCTTGTCTTTTTACTGCTTTAGATTTTACTGCACCTTACTTGCAAACAAATATTTGTGTCGTGACATCTCATTCGATATCACATATCTGATACTAGAATTTCAATTGGTATCAGAGCAGGCATCCTGCTCTTTATCTGGGTGATATCCAGGAAATATAATTTCTGGTACTATGGACAAGGAAGGAGAATTCGTGAATATACCATCCATTCTGGATGGAAGCAATTATGACTACTAGAAACCACGTATGATTTCCTTTTTAAAGTCCTTAGACAGCAGGGCTTGGAAAGCTGTCTTAAGAGGATGGAAACACCCTGTCAAATTGGGAGAAAATGGAAATCCTACTTTTAAATTAAAACTAGAAGAAGATTGGTCTAAGGAAGAAGATGAAATTGCTCCTGGAAATTCTAAAGCCTTGAATGCTATATCCAATGGAATTGACAAAAATATTTTCAGATTGGTGAATACATGTGAAGTTGCTAAGGATGCAAAGGGGATTCTTCAATATACTCATGTAGGCACATCCAAAGTTAAGATGTCAAGACTTTAGCTGCTCACCACAAAATTTAAGAATTTGAGAATGAAGGATGATGAAAGTATAAATGACTTGCATATGGACATTCTTGAAATTGCTAATGCCTCCAGTGCTTTAGGAGAGAAAATACCTGAAGATAAATTGGTGAGAAAGATGCTCAGGTCCCTTCCCAATATATTTGATATGAAAGTAACTGCTATAGAAGAAGCTCAAGACATTGACAAAATGAAAGTGGATGAACTTGTTGGATTCCTTCTAACATTTGAATTAAGCATTAATGAAATATCTGAAATGAAAAACAAAAGCATAGCCTTTGTATCAAATACTAAAGATGAAGAGGAGGACTGCGATCTGGATACAGATGGAGGGATATCAAATGCCTTAGTTATGCTTGGAAGATAATTTAATAAAGTGATAAAAAGAATGGACAGGAACCAAAGATCAAATGTCAAGAATATCTCATTTGACATTCATACGTCAAATGAGATGGAAATAAAAAGAGGTGAAGAAAAATCTTCTCAAGGGAAGGGAATACAATGTCATAAATGTGAAGGTTTTAGGCACATTAGAGCTGAATGTTCTACATATCTTAAGAAACAGAAGAAGAATCTATCTGTTAGTTGGTCTGGAGAGGACTCAGAGAGTGACCTTTAAGAATCTGCCAAAAATGTTAAAGAATTGATAGGAAAATATGTATCTGATGAAGAGTCTAGTGATAGGGAACTAACCTTTGATGAGTTAGCTGCTTCATACAAAGAATTATGTCTCAGAAGTGTAGAAGTGTGTCTTAAATGGAAGAAACAGAAAGCCATCTTAACTCAGCTGAAGGAGGAAAGGGAAGAGCATCTTAAAACTATTTCTGATCTAGAAAGTGAAGTGTCCTCTCTAAATTAAAATATTGATAGAATGGTCAAATCTCTTAAGATGCTGAATAATGGGTCTAAATCATTAGATGAAATTCTCCAAGCAGGAAGAGTGACATGAGATAAGAGTGGTTTAGGTTTCAATGAGAAAATGGAACCTAACTCAGAAGAGCCTTCATCTGTTTCCACTCATGCCAAGCCTAAACCAAAGATGTTGAATCAAATGTCTCAACATGTGGGAAAACATCATGGTAAGAAAGGACATCTTGGAAAACATCATGTGAAGAAAGAACATCATGGAAAACAACCTTCATCTATTTCCACACATGCCAAGCCTAAACCAAATGTGTCGAATCAAATGTCTCAACATCATGATAAGAAAGGACATCTTGGGAAACCTTATGTGAAGAAAGGACATCATGGCAAACATCATTGGAATAAAAAGCTTAATCACACTAGAGAGAACAACCCATCCCTGGAGATGTCGTCACTGTGGAAGGCTTGGACATATAAGGCCCTTCTATTTCAAGCTGTATGGGTATCCTAAAAATACTCCTCTCGAAAGTGATAAGATTCCCCAAAATAGAAAAAAGGAGAAAGAGTGGGTTCCCAAGTCCAAAGTTGGTAGTTTCATTGCTCACACCTCTCTCAGAGTATCAACCGAAGACGACTGGTACTTTGACATTGGCTGTTCTAGACACATGATAGGTGTCAAGAATCTATTGGTGGATGTCAAATCTTGTTCCACCAGTTATATGACTTTTGGTGATTAAGCAAAAGGAGAAATCAAAGGTGTTGGCAAGCTTGATCGTTCAGGAGTTCCTAAGCTTGATAATGTGTTACTTGTAAAAGGGTTAACAACTAACCTGATAAGTATAAGCCAACTATGTGATCAAGGATTGAAATTTAACTTCTCCAAGAAAGAATGTCTTTTGTGCAATGAAAATAATGAAGTTACCATGAAAGGAATCGGATCTAAAGACAACTGTTATCTATGGGTTCCTCAAGAGTTAAACCTCTCCTCGACATGTGTTTTAGCCAAAGATAACGAAGTTAAACTATGGCATCAAAAATTGGGGCACTTACATCTGAAAGGTATGAAGAGAATTATACCTGAAGAAGCAGTGAGAGGGATTCCTAAGCTCAAGATAGAAGAAGGAAGGGTATGTGGTGGTTGTCAAATTAGAAAGTAGTCTAAGATGTCACATCGGAAGATTCAACATCTTACCACATCAAAAGTTTTAGAACTTCTTCACATGGACTTGATGAGACCTATGCAGGTTGAAAGTCTTGGTGGTAAGAAGTATGCCTATTTTATTGTAGATGACTTTTCTAGATACACATGCATAAGTTTTATTATAGAAAAATCAGAAAATTTTGAAGTGTTCATGTCATAATAATAAGAAGTGATCATGGAAAGGAAATCCATGTCATAAGAATAAGAAGTGGTCATGGAAAGGAATTTGAGAACAACAAATTTGCTGAGTTTTGCTACTCTGAAGGAATCAGCCATGAATTCTCTTCTCCCATTACTCCTCAACAGAATGGGATTGTAGAACACAAGAATAGAACTCTCCAAGAATCTGCCAGAGCCATGATTCATGCTAAGAATCTACCCTACCATTTTTGGGCTGAAGCAATGAATACTACATGCTATATCCATAACAAATTCACTCTAAGGAAAGGCACTTCATCTACTTTGTGTGAAATGTGGAGGGGAAGAAAACCAACTGTTAAATAATTTCATGTTTTTGGAAGTAAATGTTATATCTTAGCTGATTGTGAACAGAGGAGGAAGATGGATCCCAAGAGTGATGAAGGAATATTCCTGGGTTACTCTACAAACAGTAGAACATACACAGTTTTTAACCCTCGAACCAAAGTTATGATGGAGTCAATAAATGTTACTATTGATGATAGAGGACGGAATGTTAAAGAAGATGTCTCAGAAGATGCTGGAACATCTTTTCCTAATAGTCCAACTGAATAAAATGACACAAGTATTGATTCTAATCCTCCTCAAGAAGATCCCCAGCCTAGTCACCTCAATAAAGGACCTTCAATTAGAACTCAGAAATTGAAGGAGTTGACTTTTATGAAACCTTTTCTCCTGTGGCTAGACTTGAATCAATCAGACTAATGTTGGGAGTTGCATGCATTTTGAAATTTAAATTGTTTCAAATGGATGTAAAGAGTGCCTTCTTGGATGGGTACCTGAATGAAGAAGTTTTTGTTGAACAACCAAAAGGATTTGTTGATCCAAGTTTTTCTAAACATGTTTATAAACTGAAGAAATCTCTGTATGGATTGAAGCAAGGTCCAAGAGCTTGGTATGAGAGACTGACAAAATTCCTTGGGGAGAATTGATATAGGAAAGGTCGCATAGAGAAAACCTTCTTTGTCAAATAAGAAGAAGGGAAGATTATAATTGCTAAAATTTATGTCGATGATATTGTATTTGGTGGGATTTCAAATGAGATGGTTCAACATTTTGTCAAGCAAATGCAATTTGAATTTGAAATGAGTCTTGTTGGTGAATTAACCTATTTTCTTGGTCTGCAAGTTAAACAAATGGAAGACTCCATATTTTCATCTCAGAGTAAGTATGCCAAGAATATCGTGAAGAAGTTTGGGATAGAGAATTCCAGTCACAAAAAAATCCCTGCTCCCACACATCTGAAGCTGACTAAAGATGAAAAACGAGTAAGTGTAGATCAAAGTCTCTACAGAAGCATGATAAGCGGTCTTCTATATCTCACAGCTAGTAGACCAGACATTGCCTCTGCTGTAGGGGTGTGTTCAAGATATCAAGCTGATCCTAAAATTATCCATGAAAACTATGTGAAGAGGATTATTAAATATTTGAATGGGACAAGTGAGTATGGTATGTTGTACTCTCATGGATCAAATTCTGCCTTAACTGGTTTTTGTGATGCTGATTGGGCAGGAAGTGCCAATGATAGAAATAGTACATCAGGAGGATGCTTCTTTCTGGGAAATAATCTCATATCTTGGTTCAATAAGAAGCAAAATTGTGTGTCTCTGTCAACTGTTGAGGCTGAGTACATTGCTGCAGGAAGCAATTGTTCTCAATTGGTTTGGATCAAACAAATGTTAATAGAATACAATGTCAAACAAGATGTCATGACATTATTCTGTTACAATTTAAGTGCCATAAACATGTCAAAGAATCCCATTCAACACAGCAGGACCAAGCATATTGACATCCGTCATCACTTCATAAGAGAGCTTGTTGAAGAAAAAACCGTTGCCTTAGAACATGTAGCCACTAAATTGCAACCGGCTGGCATCTTCACAAAGGCTTTGGAAGCTAATCAATTTGAGAATTTAAGAAGAAAATTAGGGATATGTTTATACGAGGGTTTGTAGCAATTAAAAGTGTGTGGGAATATCATTAAAGTGATATCATATTATTTGTGTTTCCAACAAATAAAATTTAGAAAACAATCATTACAAGACTGCCTCAAATTGTTTCCTACACGCTACAATAATTCTTCTTTCTACTTTCACAAACTCTTAATTCTCCTTCACATGAAAAGGACCCCTGCCATTCTTCATCTCCTTTCTAGAAAATTTTCAAACATGTCTCAACATCACACATCGTCTTCCTCAAAATCTACCAATAAAAATCTTTCCCTTGATAGAGTACTAGATGTTACTCCTCTATCAACGATCCCCCGCTTGAGAAAAAGGTCAAGAAACCTAGATCATCACCAGCTAAGAAATCTAAAGATGATAAAGGTAACTCTTCTACTGCTACTGATAATAGAACTGAAGAAGAAATTATTAATGTTGATAGAAGCATCAGAAGGCTTGTGGACAGAGTATTAAATGAAGGATTTGTTGTTCCTGTGATTTATACTCCCGTTGCTTGCATGCCTCCTCCTGTTGACAAAGGAAGTAATCCTAAAAATGATGTTGCTGAATCATCCAAGAAAGATATTGCTGAAAGAAAACTTGAGAAGCTTTCTACCTCTGCCCTAAAAGAAGTGGATGAAGAATATGTTTATCAAGATGTTGAGGAAAATGTTGAACAAAATTTTGAAGAAAATTCTCTTCTAAAGAAGATGCTTCTGCCTTCAAGGATGGAAAAGGTCAAAATGCTGACAATATAGTTAATGTAGAAGAGCTGTTTGACAATGAGCTCATAACTAATGTTGTACCTGGTATTGCAAGAAGGATAAATTACAAGAAAGCGAAAGATGCAGGTGTCACATCCCCTCCCAAAACAATCAATAAGAAAACCATGTATGGACCCCCAAAAGCAGGAAGTAAAGTAGTCCCCCCTTCTAGAAAAAGTAAAGCTAGACATGTTAGCTCTACCGATGATGATGAGGATGCTGTAAAAAGATCCAAGAGTAAGAAGAAAGTTGTTCTAGTTGAAGAGACTGACTCTGAGTATGATGTCGAGCAAGATGTCAAGGACATATCTCCTATCAAAAAATCTGCAAGTAAGAAACTGTCTGTTAGGGTTCCTGATGCCCCACTTGACAACATCTCCTTTCACTTTGTTGGGAATGCTTAAAATTGGAAGTATGTGTATCAAAGAAGGATTTTCCTGGAGAGAGAACTAGGAGCTGGTGCTTTGGAATGCAAGGAAATCATGGAGCTGATCTCTTATGCTGGACTGATGAAAACAGTTACCAGGTTTGAAAATTGCTATGAAACTCTTGTTAAAGAGTTTATTGTTAATATTCCTGTTGACTGTGCTGAATATAAGAGTAAGGAGTATAAATAGGTTTTTGTTAGAGAAAAGTGTCTAGAATTTTCTCCTGCCATTATAATCAAATTTCTAGATAGGTCTGAAGATGTCTGTTGTGAGCTGGAAGTAACATATAATCAAGTGTGTAGAGCCATTACTTCTAATCAAGTAAGTGAGTGGCCAATGAAAAATAAGCTTCCTGTCAGCAAACTGAGTGTAAAATATGCTATTTTACATAGGATTGGAGCTGCAAATTGGGTTGCCACTAATCACACTTCAAGCATCTCTATTGGTTTAGGAAATTTCATTTATGTTGTAGGAAACCAAAAACTTTTTGATTATGGAACTTACATATTTGATCAGACCATCAAACATGCAGGAACTTGTGCCATTAAGATGCCAATTGCCTTTCCCTCCCTCTTATGTGGAATTATCCCAAATCAGCACCCTGGAATCCTAAGTGGAAATGATGTTGTGTGCAAGAGGGAGTCTTCCTTGACCCTTCATTTTAAGCTCTTTTCAAGAAAACATGTCCCAGACATTGTTTTAACATATGCACCTGTTGAAAAGACCTCCACCAAGGATGATTTGATCAAAGAGTTAAGAGAAGCCTGCAAGTAATTAGATGATGTGATCAGGGTGAGCTCAGCTAGGAAGCTAATCTTTGAAAAGATAATCAAGGACCTGCAAAAGGACAACAACCTTGATGATACAGTGAACTCTGAAGGTGAAGACTCTAGTGAGGAAGAAAGTTCTGGCTCAGACAAGTCAACTGGTCCTGATGAGTTAGACTAATTGATGTGATCATTTTGTTCCTTTTTTTGGCACTTGCATGTGCTTGACATTTGAATTATATGGTTTGTACCCTAATACTGATATTATCTTGAATGCATCCTTTATTTGGCATATTATGACTAAAAGGGGGAGATAAAGTGAGTGAGTGAATGACTAACCACAGACCACTGACTGACCACTGGTTATTGATTGAGGGGGAGCATAATACTTGAGGGGAGCCTCATGTCTCAGAAGATGTTTTGACATCTTCCTTTGCTAACATCTAACTGCTAACTGAATGAATGTTTTGATTGCTTTGCTTATGCTACTGCCCTGATAATGCTTTGATAATTGTGTTGCTGCTCTAATAATGTTTTAGCAAAAATTAGCCAAGGGGGGGGGGGGGGGGGTTGTAAGTGTTTGTTGGCAGCAATTTTGGTAAAAAAATGACTTGTTAATGTTTTGTTAAATGTCTTAACATTTGGAGCAAAACTGTTTTGAATGATGTCAAAGCAGATGTCTTGACATCTGCCTACTGAACTAATTTCAGTCCAACATCAGTTAAGTCTTGTGTTTCCTATTTTCGTGCGTGGCATAATTCAGGATTTATGACCTACAGGCTGCGTAATATATGGAAGAATATTTTTCAAATTGCATAATTTTATCTTGGCCTATTTTTATGGGAATATTCAAAATATTTGAATATTTGATTTTAAGCCCAAGCCCACAGCTGCACATATATAAGGACTTGCTTCCTTATTCAAAGACATGCAACTTTTTAAGAAGAATACTTTCTTTTGATTATAAGTCTAGGCTTTTTATTTTTAATACACTCTAAGTATTAGTTTAAATACTTGAGTTGTTATTTTGGTTGTTAATTGTGTATCATTCATAATCTTTTAAGCATTGAATGATTGAAGTGTTTCAAACTTATTAATTCTGTTAAGTTCTTCACTGAAAGTGATTGAAGGGATTTGAGGATGGCCTCATACCTTGGTGAGTCTTAGGTAGAAGTTTAGCTTGGGTAGTGATTAAGTGATTAGATCGTAAACTAGTTGTTTACTAAGGGTCTATGAATTGATACTATTTAGTGAACTTGTCCTTGGCTTGGTAGCCCCCAGAGTAGGTGTTGTTGTACACTGAACTGGGTGAAAAATCTCTTGTCTTTTTATTGCTTTTGATTTTACTGCACCTTACTTGTAAACATATATTTGTGTCGTGACATCTCATTCGACATCACATATCTGATTACAGAATTTCAGTGGACATAAGCGCGGATTTTCTTTCGTCTTTTTTCTAACCAAAATTCTTTTTGATATTCTATCAAATGCTTCTATTTGTTTGTTAAATCCCTAAAATTGTTTCAACGTAGTATTCACAAGAAATAACCGTAGTATTTCTTGATAAATTTTTTACAAGTATTTACAAGTAAATGTTTTATTGATAAATATGCCTCTGAATAGGAGAGAGTAAAAGATGTAATACCTTGAAATAGGTAATTACAAAAAGTTTTGAAACTGAAAAGGGAAATGAAAATGATAATTGCTATGGCTGTTTCTATGATGTCCTTTTGATAGCTCGAATCTCCTTTGCTTATGACTCAAATAATTTAGATCAATCTCTCTCCATCATGGTCGTAGCTGTGGTTCTTAGATCGTAGTCTTTTTGTTCTTTATTTCTGAGTAAGATCCCTAACTTTTTCCTAGATCTCCCTTTCGAGTTTTTAATCCACCGAGATAAATTTTTTTGTGTATGTCCCTAATTTTTTCCTGGATCACCCTTTAGGGTTTTAAATCTATCGGGACACTCCTTTTTGCCTAAGTCGTCTGTTTAGGGTTCGAACTTAGTGATATTTTTATACATATTATTTTTTGATTACGCCTGAATTTTTCGGGTGTGGCAGTTCTTCCCCATCTATTGTTGTGAGGATAAGACCACCACTCGAGAATACTATTTTACCACATACAGACCTTCAGAGTTGGGTGTCCATTTACCATGTGAATCAAGGCGAGCTAGTATAATCTTCCTGAGCACCAAATATCCTTGTTTGAACACTCGAAGGCGAACCTTCTTGTCGAATGCTTCTTCATCCGCTGTTGGTACAACTAGCCATGGCACAAAGCTGTCAAGCGTTTTTCTTCAATGAGGTTGAGCTGATCAAGTCGCGTCTGAACCCACTCTACCTCTTCAAGCTTTGTTTACATTAGAATTCTAAGTGATGGAATCTCTACCTCAACAGGGAGTATTGCCTTCATGCCATACACTAGAGAGAAAGGAGTTGCACCTGTTGATGTACGTGCGGAAGTATGATAGTCATGTAGAGCAAAAGGAAGAATTTCATGCCAATGTTTGTATGTCTTCACCGTTTTCTGAATGATTTTCTTGATGTTCTTATTTGCAGCTTTAACGACCCTGTTCATCTTAGGTAGATATGGTGAGGAATTGTGATGCTCAATTTTGAAGTCATCGTATAACTCTTTCATCATTTTGTTGTTCAAATTGGACTTGTTGTTTGCAGATTCTTCTAGGAGCCTCATATTTTCATATAAGATTTTTCTTGATGAGCCGAGTAACCATCTATCTTGTCACATTTGCATAAGACACAGCTTCCACCCATTTGGTGAAGTAGTCGATGGAAACTAGTATGAACCGATGTCCGTTAGAGGCTTTCGGTTCGATCATTCCTATCATATCAATTCCCCACATCGAAAATAGCCAAGGAGAACTTAGGACATTTAAAGAAGTTGGTGGCACATGCATTTTGTCGGTGTAGACTTGGAATTTGTGACAAGTCTTTGTATAATGGTAGCAATCAACTTCCATCATCAACCAATAATAACCTGCTCACAAGATCTTTCTAGTCATAGCATGTCCACTTGTATGAGTTCCAAAAGTACCTTCATGGATTTCTCTCATAAGTATATCTGCTTCTTATTTCTCCATGCACCTGAGTAACACTATATCGTAGTTCCTTTTGTACAACACATCACAATTTAGAAAGAACTTTGAGGCTAGCTTCCGCAGAGTTTGTTCGTCAATCATAGAGGCATTTTCGGGATATTCTTGCTTCTCGAGATACCTTCCGATGTCATAGAACCAAGGTTTGTTATCTGGTCCTTCTTCACTACTAAGGCAATGTGCAGGTTCTTCAAAATGTTTGATTGTAACACGTGGTTTATGATTTGGCCAAGTTACTTTGAACATGGCTGATAAAGTTGCCAAGGCGTCCGCCATCTGATTTCTTCTCGCGAAATATGGTTAAATGTAATCTCGGTAAATTCCACAACTAGCTTTAAAACATGATCTCTATATGCAATTAATTTCGGGTGTTTAGTGTCCCATTCACAGTTGACTTGATATATGACTAATTATAAGTCTCCAAACACTTCGAAATGTTTAATTCTTAGATCGATGGCAGCTTCCAGATCCAAGATACAAGCTTCATATTTGGAAATATTGTTGGTGCATTCAAAACATAACCTTGTAGTATAAGGTTTATGAAAATCTTCGGAGAAGTCAATACTTCCCCAATACCATGCCCTAGTTAATTTTAAGCTCCATCAAACACGAGTGTCCAACGTGCCCCTGCTTCAGGTCCTTCGCCAGGCTCTGGTATTTCGTAGACACCTATAGCCATGATATCTTTGTCTGGAAAGTTGAACTTCATTGGTTGATACTCCTACAATGGTTGATGAGCTAGATGGTCATCTAGTACACTACCCTTGGTGGCCTTTTGAATAATGTATTGGATGTCTTACTTGGATAGTAACATCTTCCATCGGGAAATCCTTTCTGTAATAGCTGATTTTTCGAATACATACTTTAAAGGACCCATTCTTGCTATTAACCACGTGGTGTGAGTTAACATATACTGCCTCAATCTTTTATTAGACCAAGCCAATGCACAACAAGTCTTTTTGAGAAGTGAGTACATGGTTTCCCAGTTGGTGAATTTCTTGCTGAGGTAATAGATTGCGTGCTCTTTTCTACACATTTCATCATGTTATCCTAACACACACCTCATTGACCCTTCAAGCACTGTTAAATACATGATGAGCAATCTTCTAAGAACTGGTGGAATTAAGATTGGTGGCTCTTGTAAATATTGCTTTATTGTCTCGAATGTTATTTGACAATCATCATTCCACACTAGTGTGTGATCTTTTCAAAGTAATTTTAATATAGGCTTGCACGTAGCAGTTAGGTGCAATATGAACCTTGAAATGTAATTCAATTGTCCTAAGAAACCACAAACCTCTTTTTCTATCCTTGGAACTAGCATTTCTTGTATGGCTTTCACCTTGTCAGGATCTACCTCAATACCACACCGACGTACAATGAAACCCAATAACTTTCCTGACCTGACACCAAATGCACACTTGTTCGGGTTCAATCTCAGTTTGAACTTTCGCTGACATTCGAATAATTTCTGTAAGTGTACGATGTTATCCTCCTCTATATGAGATCTGGTAATCATATCATCTATGTATATTTCCACTTCTTTATGAATCATATCATGGAATAGTGTGACCATAGCTTGTTGATAAGTTTCCCCTGCATTCTTTAGACCGAAAGGCATTACCTTGTAACAGAAAGTTCCCCAAGGAGTCATGAAAGTAGTCTTTTCCTTATCCTCGGGTGCCATTTTGATCTGATTATAACCTGAGACCCCGTCCATGAATGATAAAACCGAAGCTTGAGCTGTATTATCTGCCAAAACATTTATGTGAGGTAATGGGAAATCGTCTTTTGGACTTTCTTTGTTCAAATCCCGATAATATACATACATCTGAACTTTTCTGTCCTTTTTGGGTACTGGTACAATGTTAGCTATCAAAGGTGGATAATCTACCACCGCTAAGAACCCTGCATCAAATTGTTTAAGAACTTCTTCTCAAATCTTGCTAGACATGTCTTGACGAGTTCTTCTGAGTTTCTGTCTAACTGTAGAGAAATCTTCCTTGAGAGGTAGTTAATGAACCTTAATATTTGTATCTTATCCTGGCATGTCTTTGTAAGACCAGGAAAATATATCCAAATATTCATATAACAACTTGATCAGTCTTTCTTTGACACTTTCCTCTAATGTTTCCCCTAGCTTGATCTATTTTGGGTCTTCCTTTGTGCCAAGGTTAATGGTCTGAATAGATTCTTGGTATGGTTGTATATTCTCAACTTTTTGCTCTATCTCCCTTGCCAATTCTTTGGAGAGTTCAAGATCTTCGTCATCCTCCTCTTCTGCTTGGTTGATGGGTGCATCAAAATTATATCTGATGATATTAGTAATGTTATCGGTGATTTTAGGCATGGATATGCACATTTATCATGTTTTTGTGCATTTTTAGTATGTGAATTTCAGAAAATGCATATGAAGAAAAGTATTGCGATTTTAAAATGTAAGAGATAAATGCAAGAGAAAGAAATGAATCTTAATATAATGAGAAATATAACTTTTATTAATTATGAATACTGTATGAAGAAAAATGGGGGACCCTTACAAGCTACCCCTATGCCTCGGGCTTGACATAGGTTCTTTCAAAAAATAAGAAAAAATACTTTGGAAGGAAAAAGATCTCTAGAATTTCCACGACTGTCCAATTCTTGAGCTCTTTTCCTGGAGCATATTTAAGGATAAAGTCAAATATTCTCTTGGTGTTGTTCTTGTTAGATATCATTTCCACTTGTCCGCCATGCTCTGTTCCTTTATTGATGAAGGTCTCCTGGGTAGGAGGAAACCGCGCCTTGCCTTTCAGGGTAGCCTTTGATGATTCATAGCCTAAACCAAAATTATTCTTTTTCTTGGGTATCTCCACAAGTTTACGCTAACTTTTTGAGGTACCATCTTCCATAGTTGTTTGCAAGTCTCTCCATGAAGTCACAATAGGTTTCTCGATCTTCTCCACTCGTAGGGTTACCATTGAAGCAACCTGTAAGACTTAAAATGGTGTTGATATGCAGTCGTCATCCCCAATGATATATCTGTAGGACTCTATGTGACTCAAAAAGATGTCCTCTTCACCGTTGATTGTAACCAATTTCCCTTCGAATTAGAACTTCAATTTCTGATGTAAAGTTGAAGTAACAGCCCCCGCTGCATGAATCCAAAGTCGTCCAAGTAAACATGTATACGCTGGTTCTATATCCATTACTTGAAAAGTGATATAAAACATATGCGGGGCGATCTTGACAGGAAGATCCACTTATCCAAACACTGTACTTTGAGAATCGTCAAAAGCTTTGACTATCGTGGAACTAGGCCTTATTACAACACTATCCAATGTTAACTTCATCAAACTGGATTTTGGTAACACATTGAGAGCGGAACCAGTATCGGTGAGCACCCTGGACAGGATGGTAGTACCTATTTGAATAGAAATATGCAATGCTTTGATGTGAGCTTTGCCTTGTGGAGGCAACTCTTCGTCATTAAATCCTAGATACGATCCAGATATCTGATTCAATACAACATTGTTAAATTGATTCACAGTAATCTCTTCTGCGACACGAGAAAAACTTAGAACCTTTATTAGAGAGTCTTAATGCGCTTCTGAGTTGAGGATCAATGAGAGTATTGAAATCTTGGCCGAGGTTTTGTGCAGCTGATCCACCGCCCTATAATCACTTCTCTTGATTATTTTTAGGAACTCTTCCGCGTCTTGGTCAGTAAAATTCATTAGCGGAGGCTCTTGTTCTTGGCTTTCCTCCACCACAACCTTCCCTTTATCCTTAACTACAACATCATTCTTATTTTATGGCTCGGGACCATTGATCCGACCACTGTGGGTCATGCCCCCTGTTCCATCTATATTTGTGATCGTTGGACCTTGACTTTTCGGTGGTTCACATTCTTGCTTTAAACCATTAACATATATAGTAGAATCATAAATCCAAGGTAATGCTTTATTACTTTTATAAGGGGTAAGAGATGCCCCCCCTAATCACCATCGTAGTATTTGGTATCACTGGTATTCTCAGAGTCTATCTTGGTATCATCACTAGTGCTTCTGTTGACTCTCCCCATGGAATCACAAGAGTCTTCTTATTAAGGCTCGACCCTTGACAAGGAATTACTAATGGCTTCTTTGTACTTCCATCGATCGCAGGTACATATTCTTCTTTAGGGTATTGCCCGAATTGGACTAACCCCTGATCCACCAATTTTTGTAATGTCCTCTCGAATGCTTTATTGTGTTCCAAGAGGAACCTACACTCTAGCAGATATTCTTTCAAAAGGTTTATCGGGGCCTTTACTTGTCTGGATGCCTAAAAGTCAGTGACTACTTCAATTGCATTCACAGTTGGCCCACCACGCGGAGGCACATGGTTTGTTTTGATGTTCGGTTTATCGAAAGTGATATCTTGAGAATCCAGCAATTCCTGAACCTTGTGTCTGAAGGACCAACATTTCTCTATGGTATGCCTTGGAGAATTTGCATGATACTCGCACCTGGAATTTGCATCGTACTTTGGTGGGAGTGCCCCAATTGGAGGAGCCAGAGGCTTTAGCTCAACTAAAGATTCTTTGATTAAGTGTTGCAACAATTGACCATGCGGCATGGGGAGAGGATCAAATCTTCTCGGAGGCCTCTCAAACTTGTTTTATTGTTGTTCTCATGGATTTATTAATGGTTGTTGTCCCTTCGGATGCGATGATATAACATTAATTTCTCCTTCCTTATTTTTTGATAAGTTAGGAACATGTCTTTATTCATTATAAGGGGTACTAGATGTTTCCCCTTGTATCTTCCCGCTTTTTACACCAACTTCAATTCTTTCACCAATAGTTACCAAATCCGAAAATCCGGAAGAGACGCTTCCCACCATCTTATAGTAGTATAATCCTTGTAAATTGCTCATGAACATATCGACTAGTTTTTTCTCCAAGAGCGGTGGTTGTACGCAGGCTGCCATTTCCCTCTGTCTTTGAGCACACTCCTTAGAAGATTCCTCCTTCTTCTAAGACAATTTTTGGAGTTTCATGCGGTTAGGCGCCATGTCTAAGTTATACTTGTACTATCTCAAGAAATCATTGGCAAGACCTTCCCATGTATGAATATGAACCCACTCCAATTGCATGTACCAATCTAAGGATGCCCCACTCAAACTGTCTTGGAAGCAACAGATCATCAACTTTTGGTCTTGATCATATGCATGCATCTTTCTATAATACCTGCATAGACGGTTCCTCAGACATGTAAGCCCCTTATATTTTCCAAAGTTAGGCACTTTAATTTTTGGAGGGATCACTACATCAGGAACTAGACCCATTTCGAGAGCGTCAACATCGAAAGTATTGTAACCCTCCACAACCTTTAACCTTTCTTCAAGAGCTTTGTACTGGTTGAGTGCCAAGGGATTTTCAGTGACATGGGTTGAGTGGTCCTTTGAGGTGCTTGATTGACGTCCGCTAAGTCATGGTCTCTGTACTGCAAGTCTATGTAGTTCTCCGTGTTTTTTACCAAAACTTTCAAGGTATGAGATGCCGCTACTTTCGGTGGAGGTGGGACAAACCCTTCAGTATCAACTTCTCTGACCCCTTGTTGAGCCATAGTTTATTTTTGAGGTCCTGATGCTGGTTCTCTTCTTGGTTGGTCACCGCTCGATGCACCAATAGTCTGGGCTACTTCTTCAAAGGCTACCCTAGGAATCTACTCTTGCCTCTTAATATCTCCTTTCATTAGGTCAATGTTTCTTTTTACCTGATCCAAATCTTCCCTGAATGCGGCTTGGTTCTCTTCGATTTGTTCCATCACTTTCCTTTGATGGACCCTTGTTTGATATGGTGGTCAGAGAGGTGGTGCTTTTTCTACCAATGGTTTAACTGGAGATGATTTTTAAAATTAATGAGTTTTTTGTTATGAAATATGAAATGATGCGATGTTTGCGAATGCACGGACGCGTATGAATATGCTAAACGCTTTTGTTTTTGAATTCCTTATTCACTAGGATACACATACATTTATTTTTTTAAGTTTTGCTTTTTTAATTGCGAGCATCTTAAAAATAAATACAAAAATGAGATACGGAAACAAATGCCTTTATTGAAATAGTAATTCTCTTTTAATAGAAGAGAATACAATTCAGATATTGAAAAATATTCAAACTAAAACATGGGAAACAAAATCTTTTAAGCGTGCCTGCGGACTTCTACTCTGAACCTATCAACCATAGTCCTACAAAGCTTGAGGAAGTGTTCAACGTCTTTTGGGAGCAGAACCATCACATTTTCTGCGTCTCTCAAACTCCTAGGGATGTCACCAATGAGATTATTGGCTAAGAAGGCGAGTTTTGCATGCTTGTGTTTGTAGAATCGATACTTTTGGTAGAGGTCCAAAATTATGTTATGATTATCCTTTATTTCCTTGTCGATATTTGCATACTACTCTTCCCAATATATTTTTCAGCCCTTATCTCCGTATAGAGTTTCCATTGTATTAGAAAATTCCTTCGGAGGACTTATAACTCAAGGCATACTCGCTCGTATTCATCAGTCTTTTATGTGAGAAATCTTTCTGCCATCATCCTTTTGAGGCGTTCCCCTACCTCCGTTTCTTGGTTATCTTAGAGCCTCGTAGTAGATACTTAATTTTTCCTTCTTGATCTAAAGAATCTTGTGCCAAACTTTGAATTTGAACCCTAAAATCTTCTTCCATCTCCTATTTGTCTTGCATTGCCTTTTTGTACCACCAACTTAGTTTCCCGATTTCACTGGTGAAACAACCAGCTGAAAATCATCAAAAATGAAGTAGCAACCGAACGTATTTTATTCCAGATGAAGGGAAAGGAGAATTTTGTACTCCAAAATTTTCCCTCCCAATATTCAAGAATATTCTCCTAGGATTGTCATTTGCTCAAGGTTGCTCAAGAATTGATCAGACAAATTCTTCTCCCAAGCAATGGATTTAAAACTAGGGTTTTACTTTTTTCAAGGAAGATTGGGTTTCTGATTCCTCAAGTGGATTTCATAGTTTCTTATATGTCTCCAAGAATTATCATACCAAGTTTCATACCTTGCATCACAAGTTTGCTCGGTCAGTTGCTCAAATGAATAAAAATCAATTGTATTGAACAAAAAGTAAACTGTGGTCAACATATAGTCAAACTTCATGATTTTGGTCAACATCAACATTTTGAAGTCATATTCATCATTTGATCAAGGGTTGATCAGGATTCATCAAGAAAACTCCTAAATTATCAAAAGTCAAAAGTTGCCAAATTAGGGTTTTCTTAAGGAGAAGTCAACTGAACTTTGACCAAGCATAGCTTTCACATGCTCCATGATATTTTCCTCAACCAAATATCATTTTGAAGGAAATTTAATTCTCTACAACTTTGTCTCCTTAAGCTCAAGTCCAAAAAATGCTTCATTTGAGAGTTATGGACCAATACATTATAGGTAATTTCAAAAGTCAACAAAAAGACACTTTTTGTTAAGGCAACTTACATCAAGATAAAGTCTTCAAATGAAAATATGATCAAAGTAGGGATTGTAGAGGACATACTGATATTTCCAAAAAGTCCAAGATCACTTTCAAATGATGAAAATTGAGAGAGTTATTACTAGTGCAAGTTGGGAAATTTTGAGCAAATGCATGAAGTTCAAATTGAGCAAATTTAAACTTTTGGGCTAATGAGCTATTGTTTCAAAGTGCAAACGTGTTTTTCAGCTTATACTGAACCTCACATATTACTCATACACCCCTTGACATTTTATTCTATTTATTTTTATTTTTTATTCATTGTTAATTCAAAATAAATAAGATAAAAGCCAAGGGTTTTCATATAAAGTCCAAGCCCATGTTTGGCTGACCTAAATTCAACTTATATATTCTCAGCAATTCAGAAAAAGGCACACACGAAACCCTTGTGCAAGAACATCTTCCAAAAAATAAAAAAAAGTCACTCAAAACTAGGACAACCTTAGAACCCTATTTACAGCCGTTTCCAAAGCAAACAAACCTGTTCATTCACTTCCAGCAACCCTGCATTGTTAGAATGGATCAAACCTGATGATCCAAAGCTCACAAAGTCCGCATGCATACATCTCCATTTCATATATTTTTGCAAAATTCATATCTTTAGTCCCTTCATGTTTCATTGCGTACTAACCATATTAACGTGTCCATAAGGTCTCAATATGCAGGAAAAGTCAATCGCATGACCTCCATGCTACCAGAACCATGCATCACCATAACCACACTGATCCATAACATTTTTGAAATATCTCATAAACCAGCATAATTCAGCCCAAACTAACCGTTCCATTGAATTTGCAGGCCTTGATTTAGGGGGGTAGGGTCCCTCTGGGTTTCTAATATTTGTTATTTTTGCAGGAACAAAAATAGACTCACCGGAGAAGACGACCGGAGCTAGGGCTTCGATGCCTCTCCGGTCCAGGCATGGATTTTATGTTATATTTAATTTGTTTCATCAATAATACTGGATGTATCACCACCCCAGTGGTCTAAACGCGCGCGCTAAGGTATACTTGTACCTGGGCACGAGTTTGATCCATACCTTTTGGTGTTTTGATTTATTTTCATATTTTTATGTTTTGCAGGAATAACAAAATGCATTGGTTTTCGTTCTCAATCACAAGCGCGCACTTGGCGCAATGGTGAACTGGTTGGCTGAGGAAGCTAAGGGTGTGGGTTCAACACCCACCCCTAGCAATTTTGGTTTTTTCCTATTCTTCTTACTCTTTCTTCCTTTTCCTTTAAACCCTAATTTCACAAAAAACCTTTTTAACAAACCTAATTAGTTTTCAAAATCTTTTTACAAACCCTAATTAAATTAGGTTTTTAAGGTTTTTAATTTAATTAATCAACTTTTTTTAATTAAAATTAATTATACTTTTAGGTTTATTTAATTAATCGTCAAAAATCTTTTTATCAAAAAATCACCAAAAACGTTTTCGTTTTCCTTTTCCTATTCTTACATTTTTTCGTGTAGTTTATTATTCTCGCATTTTTCCGATTCTGTAATTGTTTCCAGGTTTGTAATAGCTTAGTTTTTATTTTCTGCTTTTCTTATATATCTCTCCCAAAGCGATGTAATAGTTTTAGGTTTATTCTCCGCTTTTACTTTCCGCATATTTACCGCTTTTCTATTTTACTATCTTACTGTTAGTAATTATGTCTTGTATGGTAAGATAAAAACAAGTGATAGCTAACCCTAATCTCAAATTTAAACATAACTGAACACAAAACACCTCGCACATTCACACCTCTAGGGTAACCTCCCTTGTTGCCTTTCGGAAAAAGTCATGTCCCTCGAATGTGGGGATGCTTTAGCAAAGTCCCTCGATTCAAAGATCATAGTCCCTTGATGACCCTTTTGACGCTGCCTTCGGTAAATGATATAGTCCCTTAATGAAAATTGCTAAAGTATCCTTACGAGTTACCTTTGATGACTGTACGATGATCCACACCTGTCCCTTCACATCCAATGATATGGCTTTCCTACTAACTAATGGTAGGATAACACTATCTAAAGGAGGAGGAAAATACAAGAACGACCTTGATTAGGTAGAACGCTATTAATCGCTTGCTCATAAAGCTTTTTAAAACAAAAAAACATTTCTCACAAACACTTCCAAAATATTTTCCAAACACTTTGTACGTGTTCTCGAGGACAGATATGAGAATCATTTAAAATTTCGCCTTATAGTTGGCATTTTCAAAAATATTTTCAAACACATAACACAAAGCAATTTTTTAAAGAAAGTGAGCTAAGAGATTAAGATCCCGTAGATAACTACAGATAAAAAGGGTGCTAACACCTTCCCTTTTCATAACCTACCCCCCGAACTCAAAATCAACAAAGGTCTTTCCTGTTCTTTTCACCCATTCCTTATTGGATAAAAGAAAAGTTGGTGGAGACTCTTGCTATCTGCAACATTCGCAACAAAATGCAAAACAAGTCAGTTCTTCCACTGTATTACAGAACTGGAGACTCTGCTGGGTAACTACTAAAAGAGGGGTTACCTTAGAGTTAGATCACTTAAAATTGTTTACTTTGTCTGCTTTATCTTTATTAGGTTGTTTGGGTTTACTTTTCTTGCAAAGATCCTACACGCAGATATGGGGAACTGTACAGCATAGATCGATATGGTTGAAGTGATGGCTATGTTAGGTTGACACTTTGGTTTGTACTGGTATCCCTTAAGTCAGTCAAGGAGAATACTAGGCTGCCGCGTGCTGTCATAAGCACTAGTTGACCTTTAGAACCTTAATTGACCCAACTTAGCCATTAGAAGGTAGTGAGATGTATAACTTTGGTGCAATCCAAAGTTGGTTGATACTCGATGCTACACTCATTGATATTTGACTCTCGCGATATTTCGGTGGCAAGTCAGTTGCACTGCTGAAACAATGCCTACAAGAAAGATCGGTGATATGGGACTCCTAGAACCCAGTTACTATACTTAGGACAGGTTGAGCCAACTAAACTTCAAGAGGGTACTTACCTACGAACCCTATGAAAGCCTTAAACCTAAGGCTCCTATATGCTTTATGTGTGCTTGTTATCTGTTCAAACATAACATCATACCATATCATTCTAACTGATCATTTCAAGGATCTAAAAGGCATGTGATGCGGGTTTATTATGAACTAGACGTCTAGCAAGAGGTAAGGGGATTTATTTTCCTCTAATGCCATCAAAGATCAAAGTACTTTTTCTTGAGTCAAAGGCTAGGACCCACTTGACATGGTGATCTTGATTCTCATAGAAGGACGTTCAAAGACGCAAAGTTCTCCAGTCAAAGCTACAACCAGACTCAACTTCTAACATTTCCTTTTGTTTATACCGCGAGATCCTTGAAATCATTGCATCCATATGTCATGCATGTCATTACATAACAGGTATTTCCCAAGACAAGTTTTCTCATCTTCTTGCTGTTTATTTCAGTAAAAGATGGATCTTGAACAAACTGTGAAAGACCTTCAAGCTCAAAACACCCAATTCCAAGAGACACTCTTGAATTTAGCCAAGGGGCAGAAAGAATTGACGACACTCAACGCTAAGAAGAAGAAGACTAGGAAACCGGATGGTATCCTCAACATGGGGAGAAGATTCAAAGGTCCCATAAAACAGGTTTAAGCTTCTAACATCCCATCAGATGAAGATGACAATCAAGAAGAAGACGGCCGAAGTATCAAAGCTGAGGGGGGAAGCAACTTTGGTTATGGTAAAATTATTGATGAAGAAGACTATTTTGTTGAGAAATATCCTCCTGCTGATGACAAATAAAAACAACTGGAAGATCGTCTGAATTCCATGGAAAACCAGAAAGTGCCTAGGCTGGATTTTGAAGAGTCTAGTCTTATCTCGGGGGTTGTTATCCCTAACAAGTTTAAGGTCCATACTTTTGCTAAATATGATGGTGTTTCTTGTCCTAAGCTTCATCTGAGGTCTTATGTCTAGAAGATCCAACCCCATACTGCTGACATAAAGTTATGGGTTCACTTCTTTCAAGAGAGCTTATCCGGGACACAACTGGAATGGTTCTATAAGTTGGAAGGAACCTGTATACGTACTTGGGAAGACCTGGCTCCCGCTCTTTACAAGCAGTATCAATACAATGCTGACCTTACACCAACTCACGTGTAACTACAAAGTATGACTATGGGCTCCCATGAAGGGTTTAAAGAGTATGCCCAAAAGTGGAGAGATTTAGATGGAAGGGTTCAACCTCCTCTGTCTGATGGAGCTGGTTGACATGTTCATGGGAACTTTAGCAAGACCTTTCTTTAATCATCTGATTGGAAGCTCTTCAGCTGGTTTTACCAAGTTGATACTTGTTGTACCCCAATTTTTACCCATAAGATTCCTCTATCATATCATATCAACTCAATCCCAACAAGATCACACACTAGGGTATGACTCTTCTCCTTATCTTTAGCTTTTCCCATGGGGAATCACCAAACATCTTGATTTATATCTTGTTATCATCTATGTTTTGATTAACTTTTCACTAATAAATATAATGTATGTTTTCCCTAATTATTGTTATCATAGGTGAAAGAACAACACATTCTAGCAAGTTGATCCATATGTTTATAAGTTTATTTCCATGCCTTCTTCAACAAAAGCTTCATTGAGATTCAAGCTTCATTATTGAAGATATTTTGAAGTAATATCATGACAAAGTCTATTATTATTCATCATGCCTCAAGTTGTCAAAAATAGTTCAAAGGTACAAGGGTTGATTGAAGAAGTTTGACCTAATTGGACAAGTTCTTGATTCATTGATCACAAGTGCATATTTCCCTCAATTCTAAATATTTTGAAGTGGTTACGGTTTCTATGATTCCTCATTATCATCCTCAACAACTTATATTTATACTACAAAAGTATTTGTGCAAGAAAGTTGATCAAAATTGTAAAAGGATTTCTAAGGTATCTTGTTGCTCTAGGAGCTAAGGTTTTGAACTTCAAAGGGGTATATCTTGCTCATATTTTTTTATTTTTGAGTGATTAAAAATACATCATTCTCTTTAAATGGTTATCAACAAATCACTTCAAAATTTTCAAGGAAATTTTTTGTGGAAGGTACCTAATGATGAAGAAAGATTACAAGTCTTCTAGATGGATCGTCAAATTCCCTTATGTGACTTCAAAAGATCATAAGTTGGTCAATTTTTATCTCATTGAGCCTATTATTTTTCCATAATTATCTTAAAGATATGGACTTCAACCCTTATTTTAAGTGCAAAGTGTGAAAATGGATGGAAGATTCCTTATGGATGCAAAATATTATAAGTCATTTAATGAATTTTTTCCAACTTCAACAAGTCATAACTCTCTCAATTTTTGGATTTTTTTAATTTGTTCAAGTATCAAAATTACATTCAAGAGATCTACTTCATTCCATCATTTTTGGTCAAGAGAAAATTTCAAGTGGAAGGCCATGTTTGGATGCAAGACATTATAAGTCATTTTTGATGAAAAAACTTAGATATTTTCTAAGTATAGAAAGTCAACCTCTTTTTCTCATCTTTGACTCATTACGATTTTCAGCTTATGCATCCATTTGATGCCATTCTTTGCACATTGTAAAGATTGTAATCTCATCTTTCTAATGCTTCAAGAATCATGTCCTTAGACTCCTTGAGCTGAGAGTGCAATTGATTTAAATTTGGTAACTTGAAACTGAAGTTTCTTCATAAGTCAGAATTTTAAATTCATGTTTTGGCTTCTAAACATCAAATTAGCATGTGTTTTTTGGTCTAAACATGTTTAACCAACTTGCCAAAGTGGATTAGAGCCTTAAAACGCAAGGATTGGAGGAGTTTTGATGCAAAACAGACCACACCTTACTAGTGTATCATGTTCACATGATTTCCCTCCAAACTTCATCATTTCACACGCTTGAACATTAAATCAGCTTCTCTATAAATAGAGGGTCATACCTCATTCATTTTCTCAAGCTTAGAGAGCCAGAATCACCCTGCCAAACTCCCTCTTGAACCAAATTTTCTGCAACTTCGAATTTTCTCTTACAACCTTTCTCAATCATTTTTCTTTGTCAATTCATCTTCCTTGAACCTCACTGAAGATAACAGAAAAAGAATTAAGCTTTAAAACTCCTTGAATCGTGCTAGCCAAGTCAAGTTTCAGAGCTCTGCAACTTAACTTCAATAGATAGATTCCTTCACCAATTCTCTCAAACTTTGATACTATTATGAAGCTCTCATCGTCCTAATTCTAATCGTAACAATTGTTTTCAATTGGCAGTACGTTTTGACCATGAAATTTCAAATCCCTTTTCAAAACTTCTCTTTCAAAACGACTGAGCTACAACTTATATACATTTTTCGCAAAGATACCATTGGAATTGTCTTGAAGAGACGAAGCGAATGGTACCGGTCTCGTCTTCTAATTTTACAGTTTCTGAAACCTGCAAATTTTGTTGGTTGGAGGTTGAAGATGACCAACGTGTCATCTATCAACCAATGAAAGTGTGCCACGCTTATTTTTCAAAAATCTGATTTAATTAATGATCTTGTGTTTATTCCACAAAAGACCATGATAAGCACAACGCATATGATCCATTGGATTAGCTTACTAACGCGTTTTGACTCTCATCCATTGGTCCACAGTTTTTGACTTTATTTTTTTATTTCTGATTTTTTATATTTAAATTGTTTGAAACTTAAAAAAATCATAGAAAATTCATTTTTGATTCAAAAATCATGAAAAAATTCACAAAAATATTTTCAAATATTCTCTTTCTGAATTTTATTTTTTCATAATTTTATTTTTAGATTTGATATTTTTTATAATTTTTCTTTGTTTTGGTTTATTTTTAATTACTTAAAATATACTTTTGAACATTTTTAAATTCTGAAAAAATTCATCAACATCATTTCCATTATTTTTGACCTTCTGAACTTTTTTTTAGAATTTTATTGACTTATACTATTTTTTATCTTTTTTTTCATTTATTTGAGCAATTTTAATTAGTTTAAAAATAGTTTCTGACTTTAAAAAATTACCAAACTTTTTATATAAACATTTGAGTATATTTATGATTTTTCTAAGGCCTCATTTGATTTTTCCTGGTTGATTTGAATATAATTTACATTTTCCCCTTTTATTTTCATTTTAAAACATTTTTAAAAACCTTTTTCTTTATTTTAAATACAATTTTATTTTTTGTATATATTCTGGCTGATCTTGGACTATGAAATTTTGATCACGAGCTTTATTAACATCATTGGATCCATGGTGTTGAGTCTACCTCCATAAAAATGGATGAATAATTTTAATAATAGTTTGATTAATTTTTTGGTTCAAATGTGGTTCAATTCTTCTCCCATTCCTCTTCATCTTATCCCCTTTTTATTGTATCATCTCTCCAAGCATAGGACACATAAATTTCTATTGAACGACCTCAAAATAGGTGCGACTTCTATATAAGTCTACTTACGATTGCTTAACATGGTGCTAAATTTTGTCCCGATTCGAGAAATGATGATTCGTGGCCCAAACCCATGTTTGTAAGCCCAAGCATATTGATTTGAATCCTTTGGTCCAATAACTTTAAGATTAATTGTTAGGAGGCTTTGGTCTTATCAACCCTCTAATGAATCTTCATAAACTTTGGTCAAAGTGAATCACTTAAACATCATTGATCATTTATTGTTACCTTGAGAATTTTGAATGGATGCTATACTTGACAAAAAGCAAATGAAACTTGTTGTTGAGAGGCTTTGATTTTATCAATTTTCTAATGAGTTTCAAATGCAAGTTTCAATATGGTCATTCAAATAACCTCTAATTTCTAACAATTGACTTTATTTTGTGCTTTTATTTTATGCTTTTACCTTAAGCACATTTATTTTAGCATTTACATTTCATGCTATTTTTATCTTTGCTCATTTGAGCATTTTTATTTTATGTGATTTTTATTTTGATCATTTGAGCTTTTCATTGCTTTTTTGAAGATACTTAATAATCAACTTGAACCCTAAAAAAAACATTAATGTTACTTGGACTACTTGGTTACTATCCTTGGCATTATGGAGATTGTGGACTCCTTGGACTTAGGATTAAGACCTTAAACTACCTTGAGACCTTGTGACCTCAACTGTTATTTTTTATGGAGTTCTTAGGGTTTACCCCAAGACATTGGGTTGTTTGTTTGTCATGTGTGCAGGTTATTGTGATTACATGCTTTGTCTGTGATCTGGAATTCATCTATATACAGACGTTACTCTGCCCAATTTTTGCGAAGACTTAATGCAATTTAAGCTTGGTTTCTTAAGAGGTTTAGTATCTTTTCTTGCTTGGTTTCAATCCAAAGGATGGAAATTCTACATTGACTCATTATGTCAAGTGTTGACTTCTTGTTGGTTAGACGATTATTTTCCCCTATCTTTTACTTTATGCCTTAGGATAGTCCCTTCATCTCTTCCCATCTTCTTTAATTTCAAAAAATCTTCCCCCTCCTTTTGAAAACTCTTCTTGTTTTCTAACTTGAACCGCTTTCGCAATAAACTTGGACTTAGGTCCATGATTTTTCAAAATTATTTTCTTAATCTAATTTTAACCAACTTAATCATACTTTGACATTTTTTTGAGAAGACTAAAAGTCAATAAATCTCATTCAAACCATTTTGCCACTTTGGCTTTTTAATTTAAAATTTTCTCGAAAGATTAAACTCTTGTCAGTCCTTGTAGTGATGCGAACTACTATACATCTACGATATGTATTGAAGTGAGATATTTTCCATTTGGGTGTTGAGGGAAGCTTTGTTGATTTTTAAAATCCAAGCCATATCCTCCACTTTGAGATGACACAAATTCTCCTTTCTCATAATTTTGGGTAGTAAGTATGTTTTCCACTCGGATAAGACGATGATGTCCTGTCTCTTAAAATTAAACCAACACGCTTGTGTTTTAAAATTTTCAAAGGTGAACTACGTGTAGCCTGATCCCCTATTGCACAAAAGATGGTACGTAGGCACTAAAGGTTCGCAACTGTGGCGGGTACAAAAATTATAAAAAGATACTTCTTTTTCTCATCTCCATAATCCATTTATTTTATACAACATTTATAGCCAAAATACACAAATTTTTAAAGAGGTTCCTGCAGAGTACCGTAGATGTTTAGGGTGCTAATACCTTCCCTTTGCATAACCAACCCCCGAACTTAGATTCTCTCCCCCTCTTTTTGGGTTATTCGCTCTTTTCCCATTCATCTGGAAAAAATAAAGCACGGTGATGATTTTTATTTTTGATCTGTGCGAGTTAAGCCAATCCAATGGATTGGCCTAAACATTTCTACCGCTACAGAAAAATGGTGACTTCACTGGGGAAAGATTGACCTCTTGCTGGTCCATCCCTAAGTGGGTTGAGCCTATCTTTGTTTATATTTGTGTATGTGTTATTATTTGTTGTATATTATATGTTGTGTATATGTTTGTCTAGATTTTCTTGGTTCTCAGGGTGCTTGATGATTTCTCATAAGTCCTATACCCAGACTTGGGAAAACTTAAGATAGGACGAGCGGTATAGTCATGTTAACTTTGAGGGAGTGTTGTACCCCAAAATTTTCCCTCTCATTTTACTCAAAATGTGCCCATTAAGGTCCTCAATTTGCTCAAGTATTCCCAAGAGTTGACCAGACAAACTCTATCCTAAGATAATGTATCTCAAATTAGGGTTTTCATTTTCATCAGGGTGTGGGAGCTCCAAAGATACCAAATGCTTTCCATGGTCCTAATATTTTCTCAAGATCATCCATGTCAAGTTTCATGCCTTGCACAAGAAGTTTGCTCAGTCAACTGCTCAGATGCCTGAAAATCAACTGTACTAGGTCAAAAGTAAATTGTGGCCCTCATACAGTCAAACTTCAAGGTTTTTGGCCAACATCAACATTTTGACGTGATATTCATCATTTGATCAAGGGTTTCTCAAGAAAAGTCAACCAAATTTTGACCAGGCATAACTTTCTCATACTTTATTATAAATTTTCCATCCAAGGCTCATTTTGAAGAGGATGCAATTACCTACAATTCATCTTTATCCCACAAGTTCAAAATATACACTCATCAAAAGATATGAATTTCTACATTATAGGTCCTTTTGAAAAGTCAACAAAATCACCTTTTGGGTCAAAGCTTCTTACATGAACATGGAAGACCCAATTAAGATGAAACCAAAAGGGTTGTTTAGGGGACATGCTAAGCTTTCTAAAAAGTCCAAGAACACCTCTCTAGGGTTAAAATTGGAGGAGATATGCCTTGTCAAAGTTGACCATTTTTGCAAAATTGCCAAAAGTCAAATGTGCTCAAAAATACATTTTTTGTCAAATGTGCTCAAATCAGCATCTACACTTTATTTGCTTCATTATTTATTTTATTTTGATTTTTATTATTTAAAATTCAAATTAAATCAAATAAATTGCAAAAAATACAAAAGATTGATTTTTGATATGATTTTTTGTAGGAATCAAATCCAATTAGGCCGGAAAATCATATCAAATCATATCAAGGAAAATTGAAGCAAAATTGGCATGATTATGCTTGTTTTAGAAACATATAATATAAGAACAACATCAAATCCAATTGACTTGATTGACAAAGATTTAACTCGTTTTTGTTAACCTAATTTATTCTAATATATATACTGAACAAGAACAATGCATAAAAACAAGGATTGAAGCCGTGCAAGGAGGAAAACAAAACTGAAAATTTTGACAAAAAGTGTGGATCCAATTTCTAATCTAGAGGAAAATTCAAGACCCTTCAAAGCCACAAATCCCTTCCTGTGTATCTCCTGAAGCTAACAGGACCATTTGCACACTTCAAAGCTCCAGGAATCGTCACATATTGCTCTCACAGTTTGTCACTTTTTCCAAGATCGTATCAATTCATTCTTGCATTGTTAACATGTTTTGATTACATATTTGTGTTCACATGACTGCCTGGAAACTTTTTGTATACTTAATTGTTAGTTTTGACGAATAAATGATGAGTTGCCATTATTAGGGTTTTATCCTCCGTTTTAGGGCTTTATTGTACATGTAAAATTAACGCCAGAGAAGGATGCCATCTAACTCGTGAGGTCAAAACGAGTTTATTGGCGTAGCTAGAATTGATTTATCATGCTTGTTGTGGATTTTTGATGTTTGTAGGTCTGTAGCTATAGAGGTTGTCCGTAGGTAAAAGTGTTATACCTAATACAACAGATCTGTGAAGAAGACGATAATGTGGCTGAACACCGTTGGGAAATTCAAATTTCGCGCATTTATTTACCACATTGACCCATATTTTATTATATTATTGTTGCTTCAATATTATAACAACTAAGCATTACAGCCCAGCTGGTTGAGCACGCGTATGTCGAGTGGGAGGACCTAGGTTCGATCCCAGGTCCCAGTATTTTGCTATTTTAACAACATTTGATTACAGATCTAGCGTGTTACACTGCCAGGCGCCCACCATGCGCTTCCATCATCCATCCATAGGATTCATCTCTATTCAGATCAAACGCTCAATCAAAGGGAAGTCCATGGTGCACCCTCCAAGTGTGAACTACACAAGATCAAGCAAAAGGCTGGGCTCAACAGCTAATGGGCTTACAAAATTCAACTTACACCTCCCTTTTTCAAAAATGCAGGCCCGTATCTTTTCTTTTCTTATTTTATTTCTTATTGTTTTATTGTTTACTTAATTTCTTTTTTCTTTACAAAATAACAAAAATCATTTTTTTATTAAATCAAAAAATCACAAAAAACCTAAAAAAATATTTTTTTCATAAAAAAATATTTTGTTTCTTTAATTAATTAATTAGTTTAATTATTTAGGGCAATTTAATTGTTTTTCTATATAATTTAAATTAATTAGAAATTAGGGTTTTAATTTGTACATAACCTAATTGATTTTTTCTCAAAAAATAATAATAACCTAAACATTTCTTTCAATCAAATTTTTAGGGTTCTTTAATTCTCGCAACTAATTCGTCGCACACATTTTAATTCTTTTTTCTATTATTGTATCTGTTTCTAGGTTGTAATAGATTAATTAGGGTTTTAAATTCCGAATTTTTATTTACAGTCAAGATAATTATGTATCTGCGAAAGCCTTGTAATAGCTAAGACTTTAAACATTCCCACATTTTAATTTTCGCAAATTATAAACTGCTTAGATGTATGTTAATAGGATTGTATGGAAAGACTAACTGAAAATTAAAATAGTAGATCACCTTAATTGTGCAAAGATTAAATAACTAAAATCAAACACATGCACATGCTGACTCCTAGGGTTTGCCTCACTTGGTTACTTCGGAAATAATGGTCGCGTCCCTCGAACGTAGGGATACCTTAGCAATGACCCGCGATTCAAAGTCGTCGTAAAGATCATAGTCCCTACTTTTACCTCGAGTTGCCTAAGAATTGATCTTATGGCGATAGTCCCTTCGAAATGCTAAGGTATCCTTACTTGTTGCCTTCAGAGACCATTTCTTCCCTTCGAACGTCCCTTTAAAACTCCAACGACGGTGCTACCTATTCCTCAATAATAGGATAGCTATGTCTAAAGGAAAACGAATAGTCTTTTTCGAGTAGGTAGATTAGTTCTTAAGTACTTGCTCAAACGAACAAACTTTTTCACACAAACACTTTCCAAACAATGTTTTCAACAATAATTTTGTAACACTCTTGAGGTCAGAAACAAGGGTTAAAACGAAGTAAAACAAAACTTTTCAAAACAAGCACACACAAGAAATTTCAAAATGAGCAAGTAACTAAGAGCCCATGGAAAACCATGGACAGAAAGGGTGCCAACACCTTCCCTTTCTATAATCTACCCCCCGTACTCAAAAACATCTTGAAAAAGGTTTTTTTTGTTCTTTTTCCTTTTCCTGATTGGATAAAATAAAAGTCGGTGGTGATTCTTGCTTACCGCGACATTTTGCAAACAAAAAACGTAAACCAGTATTAACAGTCGGTTCTTCCACCGTATTAAAGAACTTGCGACCCTGCTGGGGAATATATAAAGTGGGGTTTACCTTAGGACCTAGGTCATTCTTTTAATTGCTTTCTTGTTTGTTTTGTATGCTTTATTCTTAAAGGGTTTTGCTTGGGAATTGTTAAATATCCTACACCCGGATCTGGGGACACTTTTTAGGTAAACAACAATAGATCGCAGAGACTGTATGGCGTAGACCGATATTGTTTAAGCGATGGCTGTGTTGGTGTGACACTTTGGTCGGTACCAGTATCCTTCGTATGGAAACAAAGAGAATACGGGGCCTCCGCGTGGTGTCGTGAAGCACTAACGGACCTTAGAACCTTAGTTGAACAAACTTGGCCATTAGAAAGTAGTGAGATAGCCGGCCTTGGTATAAAGCTGAGGATTGGTTGATACTCGATGCTACACTCATTGAGATCATACTTTCGGGATATTTCGGCTGCAAGAAAAGATTGCTTGAGCTGAAATAATGCCCGATAAAGGATGACCAATGATATTGAGAATCTTTAGAACCCGATTACTTTTATAAGACAGGTTTGAAACCAACTAAACTTCAAGAGGGTACTTACCTTTAACCTCATGCAAGCCTTTGAACCTAAGGTCTATTGTGTGTTTTTCTTATATGTGATTTATCCTGTTTGAACATGACATCATGCATCATAACATAACATCCATTCTTATTGCACTAACAATTTCAAGGACCAAGGGAATTTATCTTTGTTCTATTTTGTAGATCATGGCTTCCGCTCGTAGTAACACTATCCGAATCAACTTTATGAAAATACCTTCCCAACTCAAGGAGCTAGTATCAAAGGTCCCTGAAACTTCTGCGTTCACTAAGAGACATGGTCGACTTCTCAACCTGGTTACTTAAAACTTTGATGAAAATATAATGAGTGTATTCTTTCAGTTCTTTGATCCCAAGCACCACTGCTTCACCTTTCTAGACTATCAGTTGGTTCCTACCATGGAAGAGTTCTCTCAGTTATTGGATATACCCATTCTTGAACAGTTGCCTTTCATAGGTCTGGAAGAAGTTCCTAAGCCATATGTCATTGCGTCAGCCTTGCATCTGAAACGAGCCGACGTGGTATCCAATTGGGAAACAAGAAGCGGAGTCAAGGGTTTTCTAGCCAAGTTCCTGATAGACAAGGCCCAGCTGTTTTCGGATGATATGGATTTTCAAGTTTTTGAGGAGGTCTTGGCTCTTCTAATATATGGGTTAGTACTATTCCCTAATCCAGACTCATTCATAGATGTGAATGCCCTTAAGATCTTCCTCTCTCGCAACCCCGTTCCTACCTTGCTCAGAGATATTCTGCACACTCTCCATACTCGTACCATGAAGAGAAGAGGGGTTCTTATGTGCTGCATGCCATTATTGTCAAGGTGGTTTATTTCTCACCTCCCTAAGTCCATACTGAAGAATGAAGAAGGTTTGGGTTGGTCACAAAGGATAATGTCACTCGCTCACACAGATATTATTTGGTGTTCCCGAGCTATGGAAAACACTACTATTATTAACCGTTGTAGGGAGTACCCTAATGTCCCATTACTTGGCATCAGAGGGGGCATAACCTACAATCCTTGTTTAGCTCTTTGAAAATTTGGTTACGCTCGAAGAGATGGTCCCCATGAGTTACTTATTGAGGGCATTGTATTTAACTATGAGGATTATGTTCAAGGGTATCGCCAGAGGTTCATACGAGCTTGGAGCATGGTAAACAGATTCGGCGCCAAGGCTTTGGGGCCAAAGGCTTCCATTCCTATGGAACCTTATCTCCAATGGGTACGAGATTGCACCCAGAAACTTAAGATGCCCTATATGCCCGCTTTACCAGTGATTGTGGAACCCAATATTGAAGGGGGAATTCCTTACACGGTTCTCTATCCTGATATGACCACTGATCTTGGAGAATTACAGAGGTCTTAGATTCAGTTGAAGAAAGAGCGAGATACTTACATGGATCAGTTCTATGCCCAGGAGAGGAAGGTTTTAGAGCTCACAAAGCAGCTCAATGAGGAAAGAGGACTTAATGTCTATCTCGGCACAAAGAGGAAGAATCCATGGGATTTTTGATTTTTGATTTTTTCTAGTTTTTAGAATTGTTTTAATTGTAACGCCTAAAAGGCAACTGAACTTTGAATTCTACTAATAAAATCTTTATTTCATTTTGGTTCGCAAAGTTAAATTTCCCAAAGTCTTTGAAAATATTGCATACATATCATACATATCATTGCATAACAGGATTCATAACAGGTTTCTCATCTCCTCCGTTGTTTATTTCAGCAATGGCTCTTGAACAAACTATGAAAGATCTTCAGACTCAGAACACGCAATTCCAACAAATGATTGTGGCTCTGGCCAAAGTATGGGAAGAGCTGAAGGCTCTGATTGTTAAGAAGAACAAGAATACCAAGAAGACAGCTGGTGTGGCACATATGAGCAGAAGGT
This sequence comes from Vicia faba, assembly GCA_948472305.1. Lineage (NCBI taxonomy): Eukaryota > Viridiplantae > Streptophyta > Magnoliopsida > Fabales > Fabaceae > Vicia > Vicia faba. Next base: position 1,350,252,118 of record OX451735.1, read on the forward strand.
TCAGAGGGCCGCCAAGACGGGTTGTTGATTTAGCTTCTTCATCTAAAGAGGGAGAAAACCAAGAGGTTGAAGCCAGAGAAGAGGACCCTAATCCTAAAGAATCTGACAATGAAACTGATTATAATAAGGAGCAGTACCCTCCGGCTGATGAAAGGTATAAGCAGTTAGAAGAGCGTCTGAGCGCTAGGGAAATCCAGAAGGTTCCTGGGCTGGATTTTGAAGAGTTGGGTCTGGTCTCCGGGGTTGTCATCCCCCCAAAGTTCAAGGCACCGATATTTGCGAAGTATGATGAGGTCTCTTGTCCCAAAATGCACCTCCGTTCCTATGTGAGAAAGATACAGCCTCATACTGCTGACAAAGACTTATGGGTTCACTTCTTCCAAGACAGTCTGTCTAGAACACAACTGGATTGGTTCTATCAGCTGGAAAGAGCCAATGTTCGTAACTGGGAAGACCTTGCTGCTGCATTTTATAAGCAATATCAGTATAATGCAGACCTCGCTCCCACCCATACACAACTCCAAAATCTGTCTATGGGTTCGAACGAGGGTTTCAAGGATTATGCTCAGAAGTGGAGAGATTTTGCTGGAAGAGTTCAACCTCCCTTGGCTGACAGGGAGCTCATAGATATGTTTCTGGGGACTTTGACTGGGCCTTTCTTCAACCACCTAATTGGAAGTTCATCGGCGGGCTTTATCGAACTAATCTTAACAGGAGAATGAGTGGAAACTGGAATCCTAAGTGGAAAAATTCAGAAGGATGCCTCTTCTAGTGCTGCAAGGAAACCGTTTGCAAGTAAAAAGGAATTCAGTGCTGTCTACAACCAAAAGAATCAGAATCGAACCGAGCACCGTCCAACGGTAGGGGCTATTATGATTCCTAACCCTGCACCTGCTCAACAAAGAAATAATCAGCCAAGAGAAGAAAGGTTAGCCAGACAGTTCACTCAGATCAACATGACGTTGTCTCAGGTGTTACCACAACTATTGAAGTCTAATCTAGTTACTCTGAGAGAAGCTCCGAAGAATCCGAACACCACCTCTCCCTACTATAAATCGAATGCTCGTTGTGCTTATCATTCGGAAAGTCCAGGCCACGATACCAATGACTGTTGGGCTTTGAAGAACAAAGTACATGATTTGATTGATACTAAGGAGATTGAATTTGATCCCCCGAAGGCTCCCAACGTTATCACTGCTCCCGTGCTAAAACATGGTCGGGGTATTAATGTCGTTGAAGAAGATGTGTTTGTAAATTCTGTGGAAGAATTGGTGACCCCACTCATGACTATCAAAGAGAGTTTGTTGAAGGACGGTTTATTTTCGGGTTATGGTGAAGGTTGCCACTTCTGTTCAATTCTACCAATTGGTTACCCTTTGTTGAAGGCAGGTGTTCAGCGCGTGATGGATGACAAAGAAATCCTATTTGAGAAGACTCCTGTTCCGACTGTTTCATGTGAAGACATTGCTATCATAACTATTTCCGCCAATCCTCTCAGGGCCTCCGCTAAGAGACCCATCAGGATTACATCAGTTCCAAAGGTAACTCCGTTGATCATAATCATGCCAGGGCCAATCCCATACTCCTTGGACAAAGCTGTTCCTTGGAACTATGGGGCTGACTTCTATTACTACGGCGTGAAGCAGGACATGCTAGCCATCAAAGACAAGATTGCTGAAAATGTTGATTCCGACATCGTCAATATTTCCAGAGCCAGTAAAATAACAAGAAGTAGAAGAGTGTTCTCCCCTGAGATTTCTCCTCCAAAGACTGCTACCAGACCTGTGATAATTCATGCTGTGGTTCCACCCAAGACTACTACTACAATTCCAGTAATCACTCCTGTTGACCCTCCCATCACCGAGTCAATTGAGACTCGAGGCAAAGACATACTGATTGAGCCTGTCCTGACAAAGGCTAATTCAGTAACCCTACCAGAAGCTTCCAAGAAATAAATGGAAGAAATTTTGAACATAATAAAGAAGAGCGACTACAATGTGGTCGAGCAGCTGGGACAGACCCCATCCAAAATTTATATGCTGGCTTTGTTGTTGTGTTCCGAGGTCCATGCGAAGGCTTTGGTTAAGTTTCTGAAGACGACTCACATGCCACAAGAAACATCTGCTGATCAGTTTGAAGATTGTGTGGCTAGTCTGACTGCTGATAATGGTTTAGGTATCTCTGACCCGGATCTGACACCAAAGGGGAGGAAGAATAATGATGCTCTTCATGTTTCTGTTGAATGCAGGGGCACGACTCTGGCCCATGTTTTGGTAGATCCTGGCTCCACGTTGAATGTGCTACCTAAAAAAGCTCTAGAAAAATTGGATTACGAAGGCTTGACCCTAAAGCCTAGCAATATAGTAGTGAGAGCTTTCGATGGTTCGACGAGGATGGTACACGGGGAAGTGGATGTCCCTATCAAAGTTGGTTCCCAGACCTTCGACTCCACTTTCTACGTAATGGATATCAAACTATCATATTCTTTCTTGTTGGGACGCCCTTGGATACATGGGGATGGGGCTGTTACTTCTACTCTCCACCAAATGTTGAAGTACCCAGTAAGAGGAAATATTGTCACTGTGCATGGTGAAGAGGAGTACATGATCAGTCACTTGAACTCCTTCAGGTACGTATAGATGGATGGCGAGTTCATCAATACTCCTTGCCAGAACATTGAAGAGGTACCTCAGATTATGGCTACAACAGAAACTACTGACAGTCCTCCGAAGGTCACCAAACCTCCCTTGAAGATGGCTTTTCTCAAGGATGCATGAGCAGTGGTTGAAGAAGGTGGGTCTACCATTTGGGGTCAGCTCGCGGTTATTCATTACAAGTCTGACAAATCTAGTTTGGGCTTTACTACAGGTGCTCAAAGGGTTGTTCATCGTGCTCGGGCTGGAGGACCTCCCCTACGCATCAACAATCCTGGGGTCAATTCACTTGAAGACAATGATGGTGATTCTGACATTGACAGCTGGATCTTCCCGACTACCAACGGTGGACTCAGTAACTGGACTACCAAGGACTTTGTGCCGATTACTTTTGTTCTAGAGTAATTGTCTTTTTAATTTTTTTGGATATGTAATTTAAAAATAATATAAATTCTATAGCCATGTGTCTTACCCGGGGCATAATGGTTCTATTTGTGAGGGTTATCATGTTTCATTTTCATATGACATTAATAAAGCATTGGACATTTGCATACAAATATTGCGGTCTTTGTCTTTCTTTTCTTTTATTCTGTCTATACAGCTATGCTCTTACATACACACTCATGTATCCAAATGAAGATCTATATCCACTCAGGATCCCATTGATAATAGTTTTGCTATTGCTCATTGCGACTTTGAAAATCCGATCAACCAAGTCGAGGACGAAGGTGAGGAAGATTGTGAGGTACCTGAAGAACTTGCTAGACTATTATAGCAGGAAAAAAGGGCCATACGACCTCATGAAGAGCCGGTTGAGACAGTGAATTTCGGTATAGAGGAAGATAAAAAATAGGTTAAGATAGGTGAAAATCTGGAGCTTAGTGTCAAACATCGGTTGGTACAGATGTTGCATGAGTATGTTGAAATCTTCGCCTGGTCATATGAAGACATGCCAGGACTAGACACGGATATAGTTGTTCATCGTATGCCGACTAAAGAATACTACCCTTCGGTAAAGCAAAAGGTCCATCATATGCCCTGAGATGTCAGAGAAGATTAAAGCAGAGGTTATGAAGCAGTTCAATGCAGGGTTCTTAGCTGTCACCTCCTATCTGTAGTGGGTGGCTAATGTGGTTTCGGTACCTAAGAAAGATGGTAAAGTATGAATGTGTGTGGATTACAGAGACCTGAACAGAGCAAGCCCCAAGGATGACTTCCCGCTTCCCCACATTGATGTTCTGGTTGACAACACCGCACAACACAAAGTCTTTTCCTTCATGGACGGTTTCTCTGGATATAATCAAATCAAGATGGCACCTGAAGATATGGATAAGACAACCTTTGTTATACAGTGGGACACTTTCTACTACAAGGTGATGCCGTTTGGTTTGAAGAATGCCGGGGAAACTTATCAGCGAGTTATGGTAGCTATGTTCCATGACATGATTCACCATGAGATAGAGGTTTACGTTGATGACGTGATAGCCAGGTCCCAAACTAATAAAGAGCATCTTAATCACCTTCAAAAGCTATTTGATAGGTTGAAGAAGTACAAGCTGAGGTTAAATCCGAACAAGTGCAACTTCGGGGTAAGGTTTGGTAACCTTATGGGATTCATCATCAGTGACAAAGGTATTCAGGTAGACCCTGCAAAGGTGAAGGCCATACAAGAGATGCCGGCTCCCTGTACTGAGAAGAAAGTTAGAGGTTTCTTGGGACGCCTAAATTACATTTCCCGATTCATTTCACATCTGACTACTACTTGTGATCCGATCTTCAACCTTCTGAAGAAAGATCAAGTGGTAAAGTGGAGTGACGAATGCCAGGTCTCCTTTGACAAAACCAAACAATATCTCCAAGAGCCTCTTATTCTGATACCTCCGACTGAAGGAAGACCATTGATAATGTACTTAACAGTGCTAGATAATTCAATGGGGTGTATGCTGGGGCAGCATGACGAGTCCGGTCGAAAAGAGCACCCAATATACTACCTTAGTAAAGAGTTTACCGACTGTGAAACATGATACTCACTGCTCGAGAAAACTTGTTGTGCTTTGGCATGGGCTGCTCGTCAACTGAGACAATATATGTTGACCCACACTACTTTGTTGATATCTAAGATGGATCTGATTAAGTACACTTTCGAGAAGCCCGCTCTCTCCGGAAGGATAGAAAGATGGAAAATGATCTTAACCGAGTAAGACATCCAATACACAACTCAAAAGGCAATCAGGGGAACTGTGTTAGCTGATCATTAGGCGCATCAGGCCGTGGACGACTACCAGTCCATGAATTTCGAGTTCCCGGATGAGAATATCATGTTGGTAACTGACTGTGAAGAACCTGGACCGTATGAAGGACCTGAGGAAGGATCCCGGTGGTCTATGTGTTTTGATAGAGCCTCAAACGCACTAGGTAACGACATTGGTGTTGTAATCATATCTCCGGAGGGCTGTCATACTCCGTTCACTGCCCGATTATGTTTCAACTGTACCAACAACATGGCGGAGTATGAAGCGTGCATCATGGGTCTTAGAGCTTCTATTGACCTAAGGATCAAGTTCTTGAGTGTATTCGGGGATTTTGCTTTGGTGATAAGTCAGATCAAAGGCGAGTGGCATACGAAGCACCCGAACATTATTCCTTACAAAGAGTATGTACTGACACTGCTGCCGCATTTTGAAGAGATCACCTTTGAACATTTCCCACAAGAAGAGAACCAGTTAGCGGACGCGCTAGCTACTATGTCGTCAATGTTCAAGGTTAGGTGGGACAATGAAGCTCCCCAAATCACTATTGAGAGGATGGATGAACCGGCATACTGCTGTGAGATCGATATTGAGGAGGTAGCCAACAAACCTTGGTTTCATGAGGTGAAAAGGTATCTCGAGGCTCAAGAATACCCCGAGGGGGAATTTGTCAATGACAAGAAATTTCTGAGAAGGTTTGCTGCAAAGTTCTTCCTCGGTAATGGAATCGTCTATAAGCGCAATCATGACTCTACCTTACTACGGTGTGTAGACAAGAGTGAAGCAGAAAGGATCATGACAGACCTACACGAAGGTACCATTGGCACTCATTCCAGTGAACATACCATGGCAAAGAAGATACTTTGGGAAGGATACTAATGGTCCACTATGGAAGCCAACTGTTATCAGCATTCTCGAACCTGTCACAAGTGCCAAATCTATGCTGATAAGGTGCATGTACCTCCAGTTCCCTTGAATGTTTTGACGGCTCCCCGACCCTTTGCAATGTGGGGCGTTGACATGATCGGCGAGATCAGACCTACCGCATCCAATGGGCATCATTTCATCCTAGTGGCAATTGATTACTTTACGAAGTGGGTTGAGGCTGCCTCCTTTGCTACGGTTACTAAGAATGTGGTGGCACGGTTCATCAAGCATAACTTGGTTTGTCGTTATGGTATCCCTGAGAGAATCATCACGGATGACGGTACTAATCTCAACAACTCGATGATCACTGAGCTCTGTATATAGTTCAAGATTCAGCATCATAACTCTTCTCCTTATCGGCCGAAGATGAATGGTGTTGTTGAATCCGCTAACAAGAATATCAAAAAGATCATACAGAATATGACGGTGACATATAAAGACTGGCACGAGATGTTACCGTTTCCTCTTCACGGGTGTTATACTTCAGCACGTATGTCGACAAGGGCAACACCCTACTCTCTGGTATATGGCATGGAGGTTGTCTTACCCATAGAGGTCCAGATCCCTTCTCTACGGATTGTGAAGGATGCGGGTTTGAGCGAAGACGATTGGATCCAGACTCGACTTGATCAATTGAACTTAATCAATGAGAAAATACTTATTGCTTTCTGCCATGGTCAAATGTATCAGAAACGGATGATCAAGGCCTTCAACAAGAAAGTCAGACAACAAGCATATCAAGTAGGGGATCTGGTAATCAAGTGCATCATACTGCCGCAAGGTGATCCCAGGGGCAAATGGACTCCCACCTATGAGGGACCATTTGGAGTCAAGAACATATTTTCTGGTGGAGCCATGATTCTGACCACCATGGATGGTGACGACCTTCCACACCTTGTCCATGCGGACATAGTGAAAAGATACTATGCATAATAATGACCCGCTAGGTTGACATACCTAGGAAAAAATAAGGGCATCCGATGAACCAAAAGGTTTAGGGCAAAAATTAGGGATACAAAATGAAAAAATATGTACACCCAGCAATTCGAAAACCCGAAAGGGCGGCTTGGGCAAAAAAGGGTATCCCGGTGGACCGAAAATCCGAAAGGGCGGTCCAAGCAAAAGTTAGGGATTAAAGCGTATCACTATTTCCCATTGGAGCACCTTGCGATCAGACCTCAGTAATCAGATATCAAGCTCAAGCGATACCAATCAATCCAGTTAGTTTCGGACAAGCAACAAAGTGATGAGATGCCCGAAGACATAGGGGCAATAGCAGAATTGAAACCCAATAGGATCACTACACATAATTGTTTTCTTTTTGTAAACAATTTCTGTAATAATTTCCATCTTTACGGTGGCGTTCTCTTACTAGAGTGTCAGCCTCTTTGTAAAAAAAAGCCTATTATAGGTAAATTTCAAATCAATACAAAGTATCTTTTGAGTACAAAACTTTGTTTTTGTTTTTTCCGTTTTCTTTTTTGTTTGGAAAAAACATCCAATGTTTTATTCTTGACATATGCATTTGAATATGATTAATGTTCACAAATATCTGTATATAAAATGAAAAGACAGATACTAAGAACTCAAAGAAACTGGTACAAAACCTAAATATCGACAGTTACCCCGTCCAACATGGTACAAGGGGCAGAGATAGTTGGAAGAAAAGTCACTATCACATACAAGCCAGTGATATCTATATTCCCCACAGAGCCGAGACAACCAAGGTCCGACCTCCGTGTCCCCAAGCAGGAATTCCTTCCCTAGCAAATTCCTTCAAAAAGCTAATATCTGCATTCCCCAGCCAAGTTTTATAACCATGAGCAGGTTATAAAGATATCTCTCAAGCAGAGTTTATTTCTCTGACAACGGAAGCTCAAACTCCAATAGAGCTCTTCTCTCCAGCAATGGAAGTTCATCCCCAGCTGAGCTTATTTCTCTAAATCAACAGATCTTCCAATAGATTATCTTTCTTCCCCATGGAGTCATTCCCCCGCAGGATTATTCTCAGATAGAGTCTCCCCCAGCAGAATATTCTCAAGCAGAATGGATGTTAATCCCCAGCTAATCATCTTCGTTCACTATCCCAAGTGGAAATGAATCACTCAACTCCTTATACTCTCCAGCAGCAGTCAGGATTTATTTTCCCCCGTTAGAGAATATTGTAATAGCATTTCATATCCATACATCACGGCATGCACATACATATTATACAACACAATCTCATTTATTTTGAGAACATCATTACTCAATACATCTCATACATCATGGCGTTGCATACGACTAACTCTTTACCTTTCAGGGAAAGATGCAATCAAGTTCTCACGAGTTCTCTCTGGTTCAGTCAAACCGACACCAAGGTTTCTATTCCAGTTAAAGACATTCCGACATTTTTTCTGGTTCAGTCAAACCGACACTAAGGTTTTTATTCTAGTTGAAGATGTTTTATTACTTCCGTCTGGGTCATCCGAATCGCTGCTAAGATTCCCTTGATTTCTATGCCAGTCAAAGTTAATTCGAGACCTCTCCTGGGATCAGTCAAATCGATACTAATATTTCTCTCCAAGTTGAAGTTCTCAAAAGTTTTCCCTGGTTCAGTCAAATCGATACTAAGATCTCTATTCCAGTTCAAGCTATGAAGCCCGAAAATTGACCGGATAATAGCTTGATTTCTCCAAATACCACAAAGCCCGAAATTGACCAGATAGTGGTATATCTTAAATTCAAGCTATGAAGCCCAGAAATCGACCAGATAACATCTTAATTTCCCCATCATATTGTGAAGCCGGGAAATCGACCGGATAACAGTGCAAGATACTATGAAGCCTAGAATCGACCAGATAGTAGTATATCTCAAATTCAAGTTGTGAAGCCCGTAAATTGACCAGATAATATCTTGATTTCTCCAAAATACTATGAAGTCTGGAATCGACCAGATAGTTGTATAAGACACCGTGAAGCCTAGTGCACGACCAGATAACGGTATAAGACACTGTGAAGACTGAAGCACGACCAGATAGCGGCAAGCGACATTGTGAAACCTGTAGCACCACCAGATAACAGTATGAGGTACTGCGAAGCTTGGAATTCGACCAAATAGCGGTTTAATCGAACAATTACTATGAAGCCCGGAAATCGACCGAATATTAGTATGCCTCAAATTCAAGTTGAAACCCGGATGCGATCGAATAACCACTTAATTCCTTCTGAAGCCTGGAGCACGACCAAATAAGAATTGAGAAATTGCAAAGCCTAGAGAACGACCAGATAAGAAGTTTATTCTCATCTCCCTAATAAGTCACTGTGAAACCTTGAGCACGACCATATAGCAGTTAATCTTATTATCCTCAGCAAATCACTGTAAAGCCGGGATCCCGGCCAGATAGAAGTTCACTTTCACCTCCTCGACTAAGAGATGATTCCCCAGTAGAGTAACGGATAACTAAAGCTCCTAAAATTCTATTTCTCCCAAAACAGAGACCAACATTCCTCACCAGATTCCTCCTCAACGACAGGAACAAAAATTCTCATCAAAGGAATATCTTGGGAAATCAACATCCTCTAGATGGCATCTTTAAGCCCATCTTCGATGATTCTCCGTCATACTTTCCCAATGGCATCTGTAAGCACATTCCCGATACTACCTACACAGTCCAGCACCATCTCGAATGAGCACAAATTTATGGGTACTTAGTGTTCAATCATCTTCCACCTTCAGACTATGAAAGGTAGACAACCAATCTACATCTTCAAGTTTAAGAAGATTGAACAGGGGCAGCTGTTGTACCCCAAAATTTTCCCTCTCATTTTACTCAAAACATGCCCATTAAGGGCCTTAATTTGCTCAAGTATGCCCAAGAGTTGACCAGACAAACTCTATCCTAAGACAATGTATCTCAAATTAGGGTTTCCATTTTCATCAGGTTGTAGGATCTCCAAAGGTCCCAAATTCTTTCCATGGTCCTAATATGTTTTCAAGATCATCCATACCAAGCTTCATTCCTAGCACAAGAAGTTTGCTCAGTCAACTGCTCAGATACCTGAAAATCAACTGTACTAGGTCAAATGTCAATTGTGGCCCTCATACAGTCAAACTTCAAGGTTTTTGGTCAACATCAACATTTTGAAGTGATATTCATCATTTGATCAAGAGTTTATAATGATTCCCCAAGGAATGCTCCAAATTCATCAAAACCCAAAAGTTGCTAAATTAGGGTTTCTTAGGAAAAGCCAACCAAACTTTGACCAGGCATAAATTTCTCATACTTTATTATAAATTTTCCATACAAGGCTCATTTTGAAGAGGATGCAACTCCATACAATTCATCTTCATCCCACAAGTTCAAAATATACGCTAATCAAAAGATATGAATTTCTACATTATAGGTCCTTTTGAAAAGAAAACAAAAACACCTTTTGGGTCAAAGCTTCTTACATGAACACGGAAGATCCAATTGAGATGAAACCAAAAGGGTTGTTTAGGGGACATGCTAAGATTTCTAAAAAGTCCAAGAAAACCTATCTAGGGTTAAAATTGGAGGAGATATGCGTTGTCAAAGTTGACCATTTTTGCAAAATTGCCAAAAGTCAAATGTGCTAAAAAATACATTTTTTGTCAAATCGGCCTAGTTTTTCATGATTGAATCTTGCTTGTGACATGGTCTACGACCCAAATCAGCATCCACACTTTGTTTGCTTCATTATTTATTTTATTTTGATTTTTTATTATTTAAAATTCAAATTAAATCAAATAAATTGCAAAAATTACAAAAGATTGATTTTTGATCTGATTTTTTGTAGGAATCAAATCCAATTAGGCTAGAAAATCATATCAAATCAGATCAAGGCAAATTGAAGAAAAATCGGCATGATTATGCTTGTTTTAGAAACATATAATATAAGAACAAAATAAAATCCAATTGCCATGATTGACAAAGATTTAACTCGTTTTTGTTAACCTAATTTGTTCTAATATATATACTGAACAAGAACAATGCATAAAAACAATGATTGAAGTCGTGCAAGGAGGAAAACAAAACTGAAAATTTTGACAAAAAGTGTGGATCCAATTTCTAATCTAGAGGACGATTCAAGACCCTTTAAAGCCACAAATCCCTTCCTGGGTATCTCCTGAAGCTAACAAGACCATTTGCACACTTCAAAGCTCCAGGAATCGTCACATATTGCTCTCACGGTTTGTCACTTTTTCCAAGATCGTATCTATTCATTCTTGCATTGTTAACATGTTTTGATTACATATTTATGTTCACATAACTGCTTAGAAAATTTCTGTATACTTAATTGTTAGTTTTGACGCATAAACGATGAGTTGCCATTATTAGGGTTTTATCCTCCATTTTAGGGCTTTATTGTACAGGTAAAATTAAGGCCAGAGAAGGATGCAACCATACTCGTGAGGTCAAAACGAATTGATTGGCGTAGCTAGAATTGATTTATCATGCTTGCTGTGGGTTTTTGAAGTTTGCAGGTCTATAGCAATGGAGGTTGTCCGTAGGTAAAAGTGTTATACCTAAGACAATAGATCTGTGAAGAAGACGATAACGTGGCTGAACACCATTGGGCAATTCAAATTTCGCGCATTTATTTACCATATTGACCCATATTTTATTATATTATTGTTGCTTCAATATTATAACAACTAAGCATTACAGCCCAGCTGGTTGAGCACGCGTATGTTGAGTGGGAGGACCTGGGTTCGATCCCAGGTCCCAGTATTTTGCTATTTTCACAACATTTGATTGCAGATCTAGCGTGTTACACTGCCAGGCGCCCACCATGCGCTTCCATCATCCAGCCACAAGATTCATCTCTATTCAGATCAAACGCTCAATCAAAGGGAAGTCCACGGTGCACCCTCCAAGTGTGAATTACACAGGATCAAGCGAAAGGCTGGGCTCAGCAGCTAATGGGCTTACAAAATTCAAAAATGCAGGCCCATATCTTTTCTTTTCTTATTTTACTTATTATTTTTTATTGTTTACTTAATTTCTTTTTTTCTTTACAAAATAACAAAAATCATTTTTTTATTAAATCAAAAAATCACAAAAAACCTAAAAAAATCTTTTTTTTCATAAAAAAATATTTTGTTTCTTTAATTAATTAATTAGTTTAATTATTTAGGGCAATTTAATTGTTTTTATATATAATTTAAATTAATTAGAAGTTAGGGTTTTAATTTGTACATAACCTAATTGATTTTTTCTCAAAAAATAATAATAACCTAAACATTTCTTTCAATCAATTTTTAGGGTTCTTTAATTCTCGCATCTAATTCATCGCGCGCATTTTAATTCTTTTTTCTATTATTGTATCTGTTTCGAGGTTGTAATAGATTAATTAGGGTTTTAAATTACGCATTTTTATTTACAGTTAAGATAATTATGTATCTGCGAAAACCTTGTAATAGATAGGACTTTAAACATTCCCGCATTTTAATTTCCGCAAATTATAAACTGCTTCGATGTATGTTAATAGGATTGTATGGAAAGACTAACTGAAAATTAAAACAGTAGATCACCTTAATTGTGCAAAGATTAAATAACTGAAATCAAACACATGCACATGTTCACTCCTAGGCTTTGCCTCACTTGGTTGCCTCGGAAATAATGGTCGTGTCCCTCGAACGTAGGGATACCTTAGCAATGACCCACGATTCAAAGTGTTCGTAAAGATCATAGTTCTTACTTGTCCCTCCTGTTGCCTAAGAATTGATCTTATGGTGATAGTCCCTTCGAAATGCTAAGGTATCCTTACTTGTTGCCTTCAGAGACTATTTCGTCCCTTCGAATGTCCCTTTAAAACTCCAACGATGGTGCTACCTATTCCTCAATAATAGGATAGTGTTGTCTAAAGGAAAACGAACAATCTTTTCGAGTATGTAGATTAGTTCTTAAGTACTTGCTCAAACGAACAAACTTTTTTCACACAAACACTTCCCAAAAAAAATTTTCAACAATAATTTCGTAACACTCTTGAGGACAGAAACAAGGGTTAAAATGAAGTAAAACAAAAATTTTCAAAACAAGCACACACAAGCAATTTCAAAATGAGCAAGCACCTAAGATCCTATAGAAAACCATGGATAGAAAGGGTGCTAACACCTTCCCTTTCTATAATCTACCCCTCATACTCAGAAAAATATCGAAAAGGTTTTTTTTGTTCTTTTTCCTTTTCTTGATTGGATAAAATAAAAGTCGGTGGCGATTGTTGCTTACCGCGACATTTTGCGAACAAAAAATGCAAACCAGTATTAACAGTAGGCTCTACCACCGTATTACAGGGAGTAATCCTAAAAAAGGAGGCATGAGATCCCCCACTCAGTGGAGGCCCCTTTGACTGTACTGTCGTTTACCGAGTAATCGAGAAGACATGCTGCTTTCGACCTGGGAGCCTACTGAAACTGAGGACCGTAGAACCTTTAACCCATCATGGCCTTTTAGGTGTAGTGCGGAAGCTATGATGGAGTAATCCGAAAATGGTTGTCACGCGATACTACGTTCGGACGAGTTTTTCTTGAGAATATTACTAATTATCGAGTGTGATACGGTGGCTGAATCGACTGTTATACTGGTTATGCGTTTGTGTTTTCAAATGTTGCGGTAAGCAAGAGTCACCAACGACTTTTTTTTATCTAACCAAGGAAAGGGTGAAAAAAACAGAAAAAGACCTTTTCGAGAGTTTTCTGAGTAAGGGGGGTAGATTATGGAAAGGTAAGGTGTTATCACCCTTTCCATCCGTAGTTTTCTACGGGATCTTAGATGCTTAGCTCATTTTTTAAATACCTTGTGCTTTGTGTTTTGAAAAAGTATTTGAAAATTCTTTAGTGAGGAGATTCACTTTATGATAACTCTTGTATCAGTCCTCAAGAGTGTTGACAAAGCGAATGTTTTTGAAAGTGTTTTGAAATGTTTATGTGTAAGTGTGAAAATTTGTTTTGAGCAAGTCTCTATGAATTATCTACTTGTACTCGAAAAGGTCCATTCTTTTCCTCCTATCCTTTAGAAAGTTCTATCCTACTATTAGTGAGTAGGTAGCCAACTCCATTGTTGGATGTTTGAGGGACATTTGAAGGGACGTAAAATCATAAAGGCAGCATGTAGAGACACTTTAGAAATTTTGTTTAGGGACTAGATCATTTACCGAAAGGAAACTGTAGGGTCATCGAGGGACTATGATCTTTTGATTTACGAGTCTTTTGCTAAAGCGTCCCTATTCTCGAGGGACATGACTGTTTTATTTCCGAAAGGAAACCAAAATGGGCGTACCTTAGAGGTGTATATGTTCAAATGTGTTGTATTCAATTATTTTTGTCTTTTTTGTTAGGTTTACTAACGTTTTGATTTTAATCTTTTCCATACAATCCTATTAGTCATACATCTAGCATTTAATATGAAAGCAATAGAAAATGCGGAAAATAAGTGTCCTACGCTATTAAAACCAAATTGAAAGGCAAGAAAATGTAAAAATAAGAACAAAATAAAGAGAGGAAGTGAGTCCTTCGATCCAAGCAGTAGACTCTTTTGGTTCACCCTTCTTTTGCTTTCTCTCGATTGAGCTTGGGAGTTGGCATGAGCAACCTACGAGTGCACCTTTTCCTGTTTCTTTCGATTGAGTTTGGGATTTGGTATGAGAAACCTTCGATTGCACCCTTTCATTTTCTTTCGATTGAGCTTTGGAGTTGGTGTGAGCAACCTTTGATTGCAACCTTCTCTGATTCTTTCGATTAGACTATGAAGCAATATGGACCTGCAGAGCAGTATGAGTGTATATCCTTCGTTCACACCCTTTTTGTCTTTCATTTGAGTCTGTATAGGTTAGTTCCAACATATATTTGGACAAGAAAAGAAAACAAACAAAAAGGACAGAAACGAAGAATATAACTAAAAGGCTATTTACATGTTATGCTGAAACAAAAAATAAGTGAAAGGCTATTTACATGTTATGCTGAACCAAAAAAAAACAAGTGAAAGGCTATTTACATGTTATACAGAAACGAGAGATGTAAGGTCAAGAGGAGTTACCTTACTTGAAACTGAAACTTGTGTCTGGATTGGAGTTGTTGGATGCTCTTGGATTTGAATGGAGAGAGGCAAGTATGGCGTGATCTTGTTGAATTTTGAGATTTTTTGGTATGCTTCTCTTAGGCTGTGTATGCGTGTAAGGCAATATATGTGTAGTTCCTGGGCCTCTGTCTCTAGTCTCCTGGCGAATGTCCCTTTGTGTATGTGTCTGGCTTTGTATTTATAGGTATGTGAGGGTGCATGGAAATGGCAAGGGACAACCATTAACTAGGCTTTGAAGGCCATGAGACAAGAATCCAACACATTGAAAGTTGGCCATATTTGGATAATTCTTTCCATTTTGAAATCTTGAGTGAATTTGGACACATTTGAATCTTTCAAATACCTTCTAGCCTTGCTCTTTTATTTTCCCTGAGTTGCCTCCTTCGAGTGGCTCTGGTTTCGTTCTTATAGCTCCTTCGATTGAGTCCATCCTCATCAATTCGAATTGCTCAGATCTTTGATGACTCTGAATTCCAATTGTTCAGAGTTTTCCCTTGTAAGAGTTTCTTCAATTAATTCACCATTTGCATCAATTCAATTTGCCCAGAATTCTCTTCGTCAGAGCATTGTTATTTTTTATGATTCTGAATTCCAATTAGAACCTGTTCAGAGTTTCCCTTATCAGGGATTCTTCGAAAGCCCTTCAGATCTTTACTTGTCGATTGACTTTGGATCTTGATTCTAATTGTACAAGGCCTCAACATCCAGACTTCTTTGATCAGCCCCTAAGTTCTCTCTCTTCGATTGCTCTGACACTACTCAACTAGCCCAATTGAAAGACATCATTCTGGCCAGTCGAAGCTTCCTTTGGCAGGAATGTGCTTGTGCAGGGGGCTTGGGCTTGGCAGCATGAAGGATTTTGGCCAACAAGCATCTTGGACCAAGACTCATCAGAAAGCAAACTTGTTTTCAATAATCATGTGTCCTTCGAATGGACCAATGGATGCTTCTTCGAAGGGACCACATGAACGCGCCTTCGAAGGGACTATCATGCGTAATGAAGTGTGGAAAACTGTGCGTCTTTTGATTCATTGAATCGATACTGTTTCAAAGGGGACCATTGCACAATCGAAGTTGGACAAAGGCATCCAATTCCTTGTGGGCGCTAGCATGAGGGAGGCCATAGAAAGCATAAAAGAGGCTATTCCCTAGTGAATCGAATCAGGAATTGAGGAGGTATTTGCCTTGTGGGTCGAAGGAAGTTTTCTGCCTAGTGGGTTAAAGGCAAATCTGAATAAGTCTTGGCCTTGTGTTCCTTGCAAATTGAATTTGATCGAAGGGGCCTCAACACTTAATTGAAGTTGATGGACCAAAGCTTGATCGAAGGGTTTTAAATGCCCAATCGAAGCTTGTGAGACACATATCTCTCGAAGGGTCCCAGACACCCAATTGAAGCTCTTTGTCCAGATGCTAATCGAAGGACACCCTGTTCAGATGCCAATAGAAGACATCTTTGTTCATCTTCAAAAAAAAAATATTTTCTTCCATCAAGTGTTTGTAACCATATATGTAAGAGACAATCTTGGAGAACATGAGAGGGAAAATTTTGGGGTACAACAGTTACCCCTATTCAATCTTCTTAAACCAGAAGATTTAAATTGGCTTGTTTGCCTTTCGTGATCTGAAGGTGGAAGATGATTGGACACTAGAGTCCCCAAAAATTTGCACTCGATGATATGATGGTTGACTGTATAGGGAATGGGCTTAAAGATGCCATTGGCAGAAGACTACTGAGAGTTGTCAGAGATGGGCTTAAAGATTCCATCCAGAGTAGGTGCTAACTTTATAAGAGGTCCCTTTGTAGGGAATTCATGTTCCTGCTGTCTGAGGAGGAGTCCACTGGGGAATGTTGATTTTTGTTGTTTTCCTGCTTAAGGAAAACTCTGCTGGGAATAGAGTCTAGGAACTTCAGTTGTCCATGGATCTACTGAGGAGTTATCTCTGGACTGGAGAGATGAAAGTTTTATGTTTTTTGGTTGAAATTCTGGCTTCACAGCAACTTGTTGGGGAGGATAAAGTTAACTATTGTTTGGAATTGTGTTAGAAATAGCCTGTCTAGGGTTGTTTCAGGATGAGTCTGTATTAGACTGTTGCCCTGTCTTGTTTCGAGAATTGATCCATAATCAGCTGTTTCATAGATAGTTGTGTTGTCTGGTTTCAAGTATTAATCTGAAACTTGCTTTTGTCGGTCATTGAGATAGTTGTCCTTGTTGGTTTCAGGTATTAATCTTTGACCTTAGTAAGAAAGATAGTTTTCCTGGCTTGTTACAGGTATTAATCTTCAATTTGATCATGTAGATAGTTTTCCTGGCTAGTTATAGGTATTAATCTACAATCGGACGTCCACAAATAGTTGTCCTGGCTTGTTACAGGTATTAATCTGGAACTTGTTTGTGTCAGTCGTTGAGATAGTTGTCCTGGATGGTTTCAGGTATTAATCTCTGACCCAAGAAAGAAAGATAGTTTTCCTAGCTTGTTACATGTATTAATCTTCAATCTCCTTATGTAGATAGTTTTCCTGGCTTGTTACAGGTATTAACCTTTAGTCGGTCGTCCACAAATAGTTCTCCTGGTTTGTTACAAGTATTAATTTGGAACTTGAAAATTATCGGTCATTGAGATAGTTGTCCTGTCTGGTTTCAGGTATTAATCTCTGACCTGAGAAAGAAAGATAGTTTTCCTGGCTTGTTACAGGTATTGATCTTCAATCTCCTCATGTAGATAGTTTTCCTGGCTTGTTACAAGTATTAACCTACAGTCGATCGTCCACAGATAGTTGTCCTGGCTTGTTACAGGTATTAATCTGGAACATGGCAATGTTGGGCACATAGAGTTTTCCCGTCCGGTTTTGGGCATTAATCTGTGGCCTACTGTATTTGTTGGTAAACTCGTCTTGCTTCGGGAGTTCATACCACTTGGTTGTGTAGATAGTTTCCCCGTCTAGTTTCGGGCATTAATCTTTGACATGATGCATAAATTGACAGTGTATGTCTATTTTCCAATTTAACATGAAAAGGTAAAATCAGTTTCATGCAATGTCATGATGTATGAATTGCATGATGCTCTCAAAATAAATGAGATTGTGATATATGCATTTGTGATGCATATTCTATGATGTTTGTAAAATGATGTATGAATGCAATCTATGAACGTGCCAGTCGTTCCACTGCAACACTATTGAACTAGGGAAAATAAATCCCTAATTTTTACTGGGGATGAAGAATGTAGGTCTTCAGATTTTTGTTCGAAGTTGAATGCTGGGAGACAGATCTTCCGTTGTTAGAGAAATAAATTTTATTGGGGAATGAGAGCTCCATGAACTGCCTGGGGATTTTGTTGAAATCCTGCTGGGGAATCCTGAGACGCTTGGTGACTTCAATGAGGACTCTTTTGTTGGAGCAGTAGTTTAGAGATTTTACTCTGCCAGGGATATGAGAACCTGGCACCATTAGGTTGCACGCTGAGAATATGGAAATGACCTTGTAGTAGGATGTCTCTGCCTCTATATCTGCCGAAGAAGGTATCTGCTGGGAGGAAATATCTACGGCGATTTTGTGGATGGCCCTTAGATATTTTCTCGTTTCTTAAAGCCATTAGTAACCGTCTTTCTGTTTTTATGCGTATATTTATAAGCAGTAATCACATTCAAATTCATATTTTCAAAAATAATCACTGGACGTTTTTGCAAACAAAACAGAAAAATAAAACAAATAGTTTGGCACTTTCAAAGAAATAACTCTGTATTAACTTGGATAAGTGTTTCAGTACAAGGATATGGACATCCTAGTAAGAGAATGTCGTCATAAGAATGGAAACTATAAAAAATAGTGTACAAAGAAAAATATCTTTGTGCAATAATCCCATTAGGTTCCCATTTTGCTATTGCCTTTATGTCTTTTAGCGTCTCACCTCTTTCGGTGCTTGTCTGAAGCTGACTGGATTGATTAGTACCGTTTGAGTTTGATAATTGATACTAAAGATTGGCTGAAAAAAGTGATCCAACGGGACATAGTTATACACTTTAAATCCTTAACTTTTTCCTGGACCGCCTTATCGGGTTTCTAGTCCACCGGGACCTCTTTTTTTCCCAAGCCGCCTTTTCAGGTTTTCGACTTACCGGGTGTAAAGATTTTTTTATATATGTCCCTAATTTTTGCCCGAAACCTTTTGGTTCGCCGGAATGCCCTAATTTTTGCCTAGGCCAGTCGACCTAGCGGGTCTTTGTTCATGCATAGTATCTTTTAAATATGTCCGCGTTTATCGGGTGCGGAAGGTTGTCACTGTCCATAGTGATTAAGATAATGGCTCCACCAGAAAATATGTTCTTAATCACAAATAGCCCTTCGTATGTGGGAGTCCATTTTCCCATGGGATCACCTTGTGGCAGTATAATGCGCTTGATTACTAGGTCACCGGCCTGATATAACTGACGTCTGAACTTCTTGTTGAAAGTTTGATCATACGTTTTTGGTACATCTGACCATGGAAGACATCCCCGAGCCTCTTTTCGTCAATTAGGATTAATTGGTCAAGTCGAGTCTTAACCCATTCGTCTTCTCTCAGCCCTGCATCCTTCATGATTCTCAAGGAATGGATCTGGACTTCTAT
The DNA here is from genome assembly GCA_948472305.1 of Vicia faba. Lineage (NCBI taxonomy): Eukaryota > Viridiplantae > Streptophyta > Magnoliopsida > Fabales > Fabaceae > Vicia > Vicia faba. Next base: position 1,350,271,639 of record OX451735.1, read on the forward strand.
GGGTAGGACAACTTCCATCCTGTATACCAAAGGGAAAGGGGTTCCCCTATTGATATGCACATTGTGGTTCTGTAACCATGAAGAGCAAATGGTAACATGTCGTGCCAGTATTTGTATATCACCGTCATCTTTTGTATGATTTTCTTGATATTTTTATTAGCATCTTCTACAGCGCCATTCATCTTCGACCGGTAAGGAGAAGAGTTATGATGCTGGATCTTGAATTGTATACAAAGATCGGTGATCATAATGCTATTGAGATTGGTACCATTATCCATAATGATTCTTTCTGGAATACCGTACCGACAGATAAGGTTATGTCTGATGAAACGGGCCACAACGTTCTTGGTAACAGAAGCAAATGAAGTTGCCTCAACCCACTTCATAAAGTAATCAATGGAAACCAGGATAAAGCGGTTTCCATTAGAAGCTCTAGGTCAGATCTCTCCAATCATGTCGATGCCCTACATTGCAAATGGCCAAGGAGCAGTCAGGATGTTTAGAGGAACCCGGGGCACATGTACTTTATCAGCATAGATCTGGAACTTGTGACAAGTTCGTGAATGCTGATAACAATATGCTTCCATAGTGGACCAGTAGTATCCTGCCCGTAGGATATTTTTATCCATCATGTGCCCACTGGAATGAGTGCCAAAGGTACCTTCGTGCAAGTCAGCCATAATCTTTTATGCTTCACTCTTGTCTACACACTGAAGCAAGGTAGAATCATGATTTTGTTTATAGAGGATTCCATTACTAAGGAAGAACTTACAGAGAACCTTCTTAAGAACTTCTTATCATTGACTGAAGCTCCCTCAGGATACTCTTCCGCTTCGAGATATCTTTTTACTTCATGGAACCAAGACTTGTCAACTACTTCTTCAGTACCAATCTCGTGACAGTATGTTGGTTCATCCATTCTCTCAATAGTGATTTGAGGAGCCTCATTATCCCACCTGACCTTGAACATGGATGACATCGTAGCTAGCATGTCCTCTAGTTGATTTTCCTCTCATGGAAAATGCTCAAAGGTAATGTCTTCAAAGTATGGAATCAGTGTTAACACATATTCTTTGTACAAGATGAGATTAGGATGCTTTGTGTCCCATTCTCCTTTAATATGACTGATTATTAAAGCTGGGTCTCCAAATACACTCAAGAATTTGATCCTCAAGTCGATAGCAGCTTTGAGACCCATGATACATGCTTCATACTCATCCATATTGTTGGTGCAATTGAAACATAGCCTAGCAGTAAAGGAGTATGACAGCCTTTAGGAGATATTATCACAGCGCCGATGCCATTTCCAAGAGAGTTGGAAGCTCTGCCAAAAACCATAGTCCATCGAGATCCTTTTTCAGGTCCTTCATCCGGTCCAGGTTCTTCATAATCAATTACTAACATGATGTTCTCATCTGGGAACTCAAAATTCATGGATTGGTAGTCATACACAGCCTAATGAGCTAAATGATCAGCTAGTACACTTCCCTTAATTGCTTTTTGGGTTGTGTATTGAATGTCGTATTCAGTCAGGATCATTTGCCATCTTGCTATTCTTCCAGAGAGAGTGGGCTTCTCAAAGATGTACTTGATAGGATCCATTTTAGATATCAACAAGGTAGTGTGAGTCAACATATACTATCTTAGTCGGCAAGCAACCCATGCCAAAGCGCAACATGTTTCCTCAAGCAGTGAGTATCTTGTTTCACAGTCGGTAAACTTTTTGCTAAGGTAGTATATTGCATGCTCTTTTCGACCAGACTCGTCATGCTGTCCTAACACACACCCTATTGATTTCTCTAATATCGTTAAGTACATAATCATAGGTCTTCCTTCAACTGGCGACATCAAGATTAGAGGCTCTTGAAGATATTCCTTGATTTTTTCAAAGGCATTCTGGCAGTCATCATTCCACTTCACTGCTTGATCTTACTTCAGTAATTTAAAGATTGGCTTACAAGTAACGGTCAGATGGGAAATGAACTTGGAAATGTAGTTCAGACGTCCCAAGAATCCCCTAATTTCCTTCTCAGTGCGAGGAGTTGGCATTTCTTGTATAGATTTAACCTTTGCAGGGTCAACTTCAATGCCTTTGTTGCTGACGACGAAACCCGAGAGCTTACAAGATCTTACTCCAAAGGTGCACTTATTCAGATTCAGCCTCAGTTTGTACTTTTTCAGTCTTTCAATTAGCTTCTGCAGGTAATCGAGGTGTTCCTCTTCAGTCTGAGACCTGTCTATCATATCATCAACTTAAACCTCTATCTCGTGATGGATCATATCATGAAACAAAGCTACCATGGCACGCTGATAGGTTTCCCCAGTGTTCTTTAACCCAAATGGCATAACCTTGTAACAAAAAGTGCCCCATTGTGTGACGAAGGTTGTTTTCTCCATGTCCTCAGGTTCCATTTTAATCTGATTATACCCAGAGAAGCCATCCATGAATGAGAATACCTTATGTTGTGCTGTGTTGTCAACCAGAACAACGATATGGGGAAGCGGAAAGTCATCCTTGGGGCTTGCCCTATTCAGGTCTATGTAATCCACATACATACGTACCTTACCGTCCTTCTTAGGTACTGGAACAACATTGTAGACCCATTGTGGAGAAGATGTGACAGCTAAGAAACCAATGTTGAATTGTTTCATGACTTCAGCCTTGATCTTTTCTGACATCTCTGGCCGCATACAATGAACCTTTTGTTTCACTGGAGGGCGATCCTCTTTTGTCGGTAGGCGATGAACCACAATATCATTGTCAAGCCCTGGCATGTCTTTGTATGACCAGGAAAAAACTTCAACATAGTCATGTAGCATCTGTATTAACCGTTCTTTGACATTATGCTCCAAATTGGAGGCTATCTTGACTTCTTTCTAATCCTCTTCAGTACCCAAGTTCACTGTCTCAACCTGCTCTTCATGAGGCTGTATTTCCCTTTCTTCCTGTTGTAACAGTCTGGCAAGTTCTCGTGGTACTTCACAATCATCCTCACCTCTGTCCTTGGCTTGGTAGATCGGATTTTCAAAGTCATAACTGACAATAGCAGAACCGTTATCAATGGGATCCAGAGTGGATGTGGATCTGCAGTTTGATATGTGGGTGTGTGTAAGAGCGTCGCTGTATATTTTTGATAAAGTAAAGAGGCAGAAAAGAAAAACAAAGAGCGTAAAATTTGTATGTGAAATGTCCAATGTTTTATTAATGACATATGAGAATGAAGTAATGACCCTCACAAATAGACCATTGTGCCTAGGGTAAGACACAAGGCTTTAAAGTTTTAATTGTTCAAATATTACATATCCTCAAAAAAAAGACAAATTACTCTTGAATAAAAGTATTGGGAACAAAATCTTTGGCCTCCCAATTGCTGAGTCCACCGCTGATGGTTGGGAAAATCCACTTGTCCAGGTCATAGTCACTATCATTGTCTTCCAGAGCATTGACTCCATGGTTGCTGATCTGTAAAGGTGGCCCCCCGGCGTGAGCACGATGAACAGATCTCTGGGCTCCTGAAGTAAAATCCAAACCAAATTTGTAATATTTGTACAGAATATCCGAAAGTTGGCCCCAAATGGTATACCCACCTTCTTCGACTACTGCCTTGGTATCCCTTAGAGAAGCGATCTTTAGTGGAGGTCTGGTAATCTTTAGGACCTTGGAAACAGTCTTGGTTGCAGCAACCGTCTGTGGAACCTCCTCAAAGTTCTGACAGGGGTCTCAATGAACTCGCTGTCCATTTCAACATACCTGAAAGAGTTCAGGTGGCTCACCATGTATTCCTCCTCCCCATGGACTGTGATAATTCCCCTATTGACTGGGTACTTCAGCATCTGATGTAGGGTGGAAGTAACAACACCAACCCCATGGATCCAGGGTCGACCCAATAAATAGGAGTAAGATGAGCGGATGTCCATCACATAGAAAGTGGAATTAAAATTATGAGTACCCACTTGATAGGGATGTCCACCTCCCCGTGCACCATTCTTTTAGAACTGTCGAAGGCCCTCACCATAATGTTACAGGGCTTTAGTGTGGGTCCTTCACAATCTAACTAGTCAAGAACATTCTTGGGTAAGACATTTAGCGATGAACCTGTATCCACCAGAACATGGGCTAATGTAGTTCCCCTGCACTCAATGGAGACATGCAGAGCATCATTGTGTTTCCTTCCCTTGGGAGTTAGGTCTGTATCAGAGAATCCCAGGCCATTGTCAGCTGTCAAACTAGCCACATCATTCTCGGATTGATTAGCGGAGGTCTCCTGAGGCACATGGGAAAACTTCAAGAATTTTACTAAAGCCTTAGCATGGGCTTCAGAGCACAGCAGTAGGGCCAACATTGAGATTTTTGAAGGGGTCTGCCCAATTACTCCACGACATTATAATCAATTTTCTTGATTATCTTTAATATTTCTTCCATCTCATTTTTATAAGCCTCAATGATGACTTCTTTGTGCGCCTTCGTCTGGACATGCTCAACCAATACCTCTTTGCCCCTAGTCTCGACCGACTTGGTAGCAGGGATAACAACAGGACTAACAGTAGGAGTATCAATGGGAATACTAACAGGAGCAACATGAATAATCACAGGAGTAGCAACGAGAGTACTAGCAGGAGTAGCAACAAGAATGATCACAAGAGTAGAAACATTTTTTGGAGAGATCTCGGGAGAGAAAACTCTCCCGCTTCTCGTAATTTTACTAGTCCCAACGATATTGTTGATGTCAGGATCAGTACCTTCAGCAACTTTGTCTTCAATAGCCAACGGGTCTTTCTTGACGCCATGATAATAGATGTCAGCCCCATAATTCCAGGGAACAAATTTATCCAAGGAATACGGTATTAGCCCACGAAGGGTGATGATCAAGGGAGCAAACTTAGGAACAGATGTAATCCTGACTGGTCTTTTGGTGGAGACACTGGGAGGATTGTCGGAAATGGTGATTATCGAAACATCTTCACATGAACTTCTTGCAAGAGGAACTTTATCGAACAAGATTTCTTTGTTAACCATCAGGCGCTGGACGCCCATCTTCAATAACAAACAGCCATCTGGTAGAGACATACATAAGTGGCAACCTTCACCACAACCCGGAAATAAACTGGCTTACAAAAAATTCCTTTTGATAGTCGGAATAGGAGTAGCTAACTCATCCATATAAGAAACAAACTGATTGTCATCAACGGCATTGACACCTTGGCCATGTTTGGGCATTGGTGCAGTTATTACGTTAGGTGTCTTGGGAAGTTCAAACTCAATATCCTTTTCCTCAACGAGATCCTGTACCTTATTCATTAAATCCTAACAGTCATTTGTATCATGCCCCGTAGTTTCAGAGTGGTAGGCACATCTAGCATTTGGGTTGTAGCGGGGAGAGGTAGTATTAGGATTCTTCGGGGCCTCCTTTAGGGTAACCAGGTTGGACTTTAGCAGGTGTGGCAAAACCTGGGATATGGTCATGTTAATCCGAGTAAACTGTCTTCTGGGTACATCCAACCTGCGCTGATTGTTTCATTACTAGTTTGATGCAGGATTGGAATTTATAATAGCCCCTACAGTCGGACGACGCTCAGTTTTGTTGTGATTTCTTTGGCCATAAGCAGCACTGACCTCCTTTTTCTTGTGAAAGGTTTCTTTGCGGTATTGGAGGATGCATCTCTTTGGATTTTACCACTTTTAATGCCAAATTCTACTCGTTCACCATTCATGATCAATTCAGTAAATCCAGCAGACGAGCTTCCAATCAGAAGGTTAAAGAATGGACCAGACAACGTGCCCAAAACATGTCTACCAGCTCCCTATCAGACAATGGAGGCTGGACTCTTCCCACAAGGTCTCTCCATTTTTAGGCATAATCTTTAAAACCCTCGCCGAAACCCATAGTCATACTTTGCAATTATGGACGAGTTAGGGCGAGGTCAGCGTTATATTGGTACTTCTTGTAGAAAGCAGCAGCCAGATCATCCAAATTACGAACTTTGGTTCTTTCCGGTTGATATAACCATTCCAGTTGAGTCCCCGACAAACTCTCCTTGAAGAAATGTACCCACAGATCCTTATCAGTAGTGTGGGGTTGAATCTTCCTGACATACGACCTTAAATGAAACTTAGGATAGAAGACACCGTCGTACTTAGCAAATGTAGGGACCTTGAACTTTCCCGGGATGACCACCCCTAACACCAGTCCTAGCTCCTCAAAATCCAACCCGGGTACCCTTTGGATCTCCATAGCATTGAGACGATCCTCCAGTTGTTTGTATTCATCACCAGCAGGAGGATACTGCTCCTTAGAATAGTCAGGTTCATCTTCCTCAGACCCTAGGTTATTTTTTTCTTCAGTGGGCTTTTCTCCTTGATTGTCCCCTTCATCCGACGTGGTTGTGAAATATAGAGCTCGCCTAGCTGTCCCTTTGAATCTTCTACCTAAATTCAAGACGCCAGCTAGTTTCTTTGGCTTCTTGGTCTTCTCTTTGATGATTAAAGATTTCATATCTTCTTACCCCTTGGCCAGAGCTATGAACATTTGCTGAAACTGAGCATTTTGAGCTTGGAGGTCCTTCACTGTCTGTTCAAGAGCCATTTCTTTTGCTAAAATAAACAACAAAAAGAAGTAAGAAACCTGTCTTGAAACACCTGCTTATGCAATGAAGTGTATGATATGCTTATGCGATGTTTTCAAGGACTTCGGGAAATTTAAATTTGTGAACCAAAATGAAACAAAGATTTTATTAGTAGAATTCAAAATACAATTGCCTTTTAGGCTTAAAATTGAAAGAAAATTCTAAAATCCAAGAAATCAGGTTTCCCACAGGCGCTTCCTCTTCGTGCCGAAATAGACATTAAGAATTTTTTCTTCACAAAGTTGCTTTGTGAGCTCCAACACTTTCTTCTCATTTACATAGAAATGATCTCTAAAGGTATCCCGTTCTTTCTTCAACTGAATCCAGGATCTCTGCAGCTCTTCAAGATTAGTGGACATGTCAGGATGAAGAGTTGTATAAGGAACATCTCCTTCGGTGACGGGCTCCACAACCACAAGTAAGATGGCTATATACAGCATTATAAGGTTCTGAGTGCAAGCTCGTACCCATTTGAGATAAGGTTCCATAGGGGTGGAAGTATTAGGCCCCAAAGTCTTGGTATCAAATATGTTTACCATGGCCCAAGCTCATATAAACCTCTGACGATACCCTTGAATATCATCCTCGTATTTAAACATAATCCCATGGATAAGCATATCGTGGGGACCATCCCTTCGAGAATAACCAAATTATCGCAGAGCCAAAGAAGGATTATGAGTTATGCCCCCCATAATGCCAAATAGCGGGACATTAGGGAATTCCTCGCAATGGTCAATGATATAAATATCTCCCATATATTGGGAATACCAAGGAATATCTGAATGAGAAAGTGACATTATCCTTTGCGACCAACCCAAATCTTATTCATTCTTCAACACTGATTTAGGAAGGTGAGAAATAAACCACCTTAACAGCAATGGCACGCAACACATAAGAATCCATTTTCTCTTCATTGTGCGAGTGTGGAGGGTATACAAGATGTCTCTGAGTAGAGTAGGCACAGGGTTACGAGAGAGGAAAACCTTGATAGCATTCACATCTATGAGTATGTCTGGATTAGGGAAAAACACTAAACCATAGATTAGAAGGGCCAAAATATCCTCAAAAGGTTGGAAATCCAAATCATCCCAAATCAGCTGAGCCTTATCTAATAGGAATTTGACTAGAAAACCCTTGACTCCGCTTCTTGTTTCCCAGTTGGATACAATGTCGGGCCGTTTCAGATGCAAAGTTGTTGCAATGATTTCTGGCTTTGGAGCTTCTTCTAAACTGGTGAAAGACATCTGATCAAGAATAGGTATACCCAATATTTGAGAGAATTCTTCCATGGTGGGTACCAGCTGATAGTTTGGGAAATTGAAGCAATGGTGTTTAGAGTCAAAGAATTGAAAGATTAAGCTCATCATCTTCTCATGAAAGCCTGAGGTAACTAGATTGAGAAGTCGACCATATTTCTTGGTGAACGAAGAAGTCACAGGAACCCTTGATACTAGCCCTTTGAGTTGGAGAGGTATTCTTACAAAGCTGATTGAGATAGTATTTCTACGAGCGGGAGCCATGATCTACAAAACAGAACAAAAATAAATTTCCTTGGTCCTTGAAATGGTTAGTGTAATGAAAAATGGATGTTATGAGGCATGATCTTATGTTTAAGCAAATTAATCACACACAAACAAAACACACAAGACCTTAGGTTTTAGGCTTGCATGGAGTTTATAGGTATATACCCTCTTAAAGTTTAGTTGGTTCAACCTGTCTTAGAAAAGTAACCAGGTTCTAAGGAATCTCAATATCACTGATCTTTCTTTATCGAGCATTATTTCAGCTTAGCAATCTTTTCTTGCGGCCGAAACATCTCAAAAGTCCAATCTCAATGAGTGTAGCATCGAGTATCAACCAATCCTCAGCTTTACACAAAGGCCGACTATCTCGCTACTTTCTAATGGCCAAGTTTGTTCACCTAAGGTTCTAAGGTCCGTTAGTGCTTCACGACACCACACGGCGGCCCCGTATTCTACTCGATTCAACACAAGGGATATCAGTACCAACCAAAGTGTCACACCAACACAGCTATCACTTTAACCATATCGGTCTATGCCATACAGTCTCCACGATCCATTGCTGTTTACCTAAAAAATGCCCCCAGATCTGGGTGTAGGATCTATAGTAACAACCCAAACAACCCTCCAAGGATAAAGCATACAAAGCAAGCAATTAAAACAGTTTTAAAATAAAATAACTCTTAAGGTAACCCTAGTTTTTATTCACTATCCCCATTAGAGTTGCCAGTTCTGTGATACGGTGACAGAACCGACTGTTATACTGGTTTTGCGTTTGTCTTTTCAAATGTTACGGTAAGCAAGAGTTGCCACCAAATTTTCTTTTATCCAACCAAGGAAAGGGTGAAAATAACAGAAAAAGACCTTTTCGAGAGTTTTCTGAGTAAGGGGGATAGATTATGGAAAGGGAAGGTTTAGCACCCTTTCCATCCGTAGTTTTCTATGGGCTCTTAGATGTTTAGCTCATTTTTAAAATACCTTGTGCTTTGTATTTTGAAAAAGTATTTGAAAATGCCTTAGTGCAGCGATTCTCTTTATGATAACTCTTGTATCAGTCCTCAAGAGTGTTGACAAAGCGAATGTTTTCGAAAGTGTTTTGAAATGTTTATGTGTAAGTGTGAAAATTTGTTTTGAGCAAGCATCTAAGAACTATCTACTTGTACTAAAAAAGGTTCGTTCTTTTCCTCCTATCCTTTAGACAGAGCTATCCTACTATTAGTGACTAGGTAGCCTCATCGTTGGATGTTTGAGGGACATTCAAAGGAACGTACAGTCATAAAGGCAACATGTAGAGACACTTTAGAAATTTTGTTTAGGGAATAGATCGTTTACCGAAAGGCAACTGTAGGTTCATCGAGGGACTATGATCTTTTGATTTACGGGTCTTCTGCTAAAGAATCCCTATTCTTGAGGGTCATGAGAGTTTTATTTCTGAAAGGCAACCAAAGTGGGCGTACCTTATAGGTGTATATGTTCAAATGTGTTGTATTCAATTATTTTTGTCTTTTTTGTTAGGTTTTCTAGCGTTTTGATTTTAATCTTTTCCATACAATACTATTAGTCATACATCTAGCAGTTAATATGAAAGCAATAGAAAATACGAAAAATAAGTGTCATACGCTATTGCAACCAAATTGAAAGGCAAGACAATGTAAAAACAAGAACAAAATAAAGAGGGGAAGTGAGTCCTTCGATCCAGGAAGTAGACTCTTTCGATTCACCCTTCTTTTGCCTTCTTTTGATTGAGCTTGGGAGTTAACGTGAGCAACCTTTGATTGCACCTTTTCCTGCTTCTTTCTATTGAGCTTGGGAGTTGGTATGAGCAACCTTCAATTGCACCCTTTCCTACTTCTTTCGATTGAGCTTGGGAGTTGGTGTTAGCAACCTTCAATTGCAACCTTCTCTGCTTCTTTTGATTAGACTATGAAGCAATATGGACCTACAGAGCAACATGAGTGTATATCCTTCGCTAACACCCTTTTTGTCTTTCATTTGAGTTTGTATAGGTTAGTTCCAACATATATTTGGACAAGAAAAGCAAGCAAACAAAAAGGACAAAAACAAAGAATATAACTAAAAGGATATTTACATGTTATGCTGAAACGAAAAATAAGTGAAAGGTTATTTACATGTTATGCTGAAATGAAAAAACAAGTGAAAGGCTATTTACATGTTATGATGAAACGAGAGATGCAAGGTCAAGAGGACTTACCTTGCTTGAAACTGGAACTTGTGTGTGTACTAGAGTTGTTGGATGCTCTTGGATTCGAAAGGAGAGAGGCAAGTGTCATGTGATCTTGTTGAATTTTGATAATTTTTGGTATGCTTCTCTTAGGCTGTGTATGCGTGTAAGGCAATATATGTGTAGTTCCTGGGCCTCTGTCTCTAGTCTCCTGGTGAATGTCCCTTTGTGTATGTGTCTAGATTTGTATTTATAGGGATGTGAGGGTGCATGGAAATGGCAAGGGACAAACATTAACTAGGCTTTGAAGGCCATGAGACAAGAATCCAACACATTGAAAGTTGGTCATATTTGGATAATTCTTGCCATTTTGAAATCTTGAGTGAACCTGGACACATTTGACTCTTTCTAATACCTTCCATCCTTGCTCTTCGATTGGCTGAGTTGCCTCTTTCGAATGGCTCAAGTTTCGTTCTTATAGCTCATTCAATTGAGTCCATCCTCATCAATTCAAATTGCTAAGATCTTTAATGACTCTGAATTCCAATTGTTTAGAGTTTTCCCTTGTCAGAGTTTCTTCAATTAATTCACCACCTGCATCAATTCGAATTGCCCAGAATTCTCCTCATCAGTGCATTGTTCTTTTTGATGATTCTGAATTCCAATTCGATCTTGTTCAGAGTTTCCCTTATCAGGGCTTCTTCAAAAGCCCCTCAGATCTTTACTTTTTGATTGACTCTGGATCTTGATTAAAATTGTACAAGGCCTCAACATCCTGGATTCTTTGATCAACCCCTAAGTTCGCTCTCTTCGATTGCTCTGACACTACTCAACTAGCCCAACCAAAAGACTTTATTCTGGCCAATCGATGCTTCCTTTGGTAGGAATGTGCTTGTGCAGGGGGCTTGGGCTTGGCAGCATGTAGGATTTTGGAAAGCAAGCATCTTGGACCAAGACCCATCACAAAGCAAACTTGTTTTCAATAATCATGTATCCTTCAAATGGACCAATGAATGCTTCTTCGAAGGGACCACATTAATGCGCCTTCGAAGGGACTATCATGTGTGTCGAAGTGTGGAAAACTGTGCGTCTTTTGATTCATTGAATCAAAACTGTTTCAAAGGGGACCATTGCCCAATCGAAGCTGGAACAAAGGCAGCCAATTCCTTATGGACGCTAGCATGGGGGAAGCCAAAGAAAGCATAAAAGAAGTTATTCCCTAGTGAATTGAATCAGGCATGAAGGAGGTATTTTCTTGTTGGGTCGAAGGAAGTTTTCTGCCTAGTGGGTTAAAGGCAAATCTGAATAAGTTTTGGCCTTGTGTTCTTTGCAAACTGAACTTGATCGAAGGGGGCCAAGCGCTTAATTGAAGTTAATGGACCAAAGCTTGATCAAAGGTTTTTAAATGCCCAATCGAAGCTTGTGAGACACATATCGCTCAAAGGGTCCCATACGCCCCAATTGAAGCTCTTTGTCTAGATGCCAATCGAAGGACATCCTGTTCAGATGCCAATCGAAGACACCTTTGTTCGTCTTCAATTTTTTTTTTATTTTCTTCCATCAAGTGTTTGTACCCATCTATGTAAGAGACAATCTTAGAGAACATGAGAGGGAAAATTTTGGGGTATAACATCGAGTCAATTAGGACATTGGTAATATCCGAAGGAAGGATGTAGACTCTGGGAAGCTCTAGAACCTTGTTCGAAAGGTGATAAACTTTTAGATCATACCTTATGGGTAGTACCTTCAATCTCATGCTCGTGATGTTGAACCTATGAACCCTATGTTTGTGATCTTGTGTGTGATTGTTGCATCATGCATTCATGAACCCATGAGAATCTTCTAAAGACATTCTGTTTCAAGGGACTTAAAAGTTGACTCTTTGTGAATATCTCAGGTGCTTTTGACCATGGATTATGGAAAAAGAAAGACTCGGAAGTACAGTTTAAAAGATCCCAAGATAGATGAGCTGATGAGTCTAATACCCGAGATCGAGAGTTCTACAGATTTTTGGAGGAAGTATGGGTCCATCATTTCTCTTATGAAGATCAGGATGAAGGAGGGTATTCTCTCAACTTTGGTCCAGTTCTATGATCCGACATATCGATGCTTTACTTTCCATTATTATCAATTGAAACCTACATTAGAGGAGTATTATTATTTGTTGGGTTTACCTATTACCGATCGTATTCCTTTTACTAGTTTGGAGGGGGAGCCAAAATCCCACGAGATTGTTGCTTTGATCCACTTGGGGAAGTATGAGGTTGAATCCCACATGACTATCACATGAGGGATTAGAGGATTACCAGCTTAGTTCTTATTGGAGAAAGCTCACTATTTTGCAAGAATGAAGAGTCTGGTTTCTTTTGAGGCCATCTTTGCTCTACTTGTTTATGGGTTGTTCTTATTTCCCAATGTCGACAAATTTGTGGATATCAATGCCATCAGAATTTTCATGATTGGGAACCCAGACCCTACATTGTTGGGTGATGCTTATTAATATATTCATCTTCGGGATTCTTATCATGGAGGGATGATTATATGTTGTACGCCTTTGTTGTATTAGTGGTTTATTTCTCACTTGCGTCGATCTGATGCTTTCTGGGATGTCCAGAAGGAACCTCGTTGGGATCCAAAGATTATGTCACCCACTTATTCAGATATTGTTTGGTATTATCAGACACACTATGATGTGGAAATTTTCGAGAGTTGTGGTAGTTTCCCTAATGTACCTCTTCTTGGTACAAAGGGAGGAATTAACTACAATCCTGTTCTTCACGACGACAACTTGGATATCCGATGAGGGATAAACCAAATAGTAATCATATGAGTGGTGTATTCCTTAAATAGGGAGAGGTTCATAAGGAAGCTAAAGAGGAGATTGCAAAGGCTTGGCATCATATTCACAGGAAGAGTAGGAAGGACTTGGGACCTAGGGGGTTGTTTCTTTGGAGCCTTATCTCTAGTGGGTACAAACAAGAGCTATTCAGTTGAAGATGCCATATTCCTGTGAAGCACCTATTCCTGATATGTTTGTGAAGACCACTCGTCCCCTACTAGATAATGTGGAAGAGATTCAACTTTCCCTAGTTAGGATGTAGCAGGAAAAGGAGGCTTGGAATAATAAGTGTCAGACTTTAGAGGTTTCCTATCGAGCAGACCTGAAGGAGAGAGATAACCTGATCAAGATTCTTGAGAGTCATTCTGTAGAGATGATGGAAAGGTAAGAGGATTTATTTCCTCTAGAGCTCAGTCAGGACCTAGTTGCTCACTTCCTGACTCTAGTGATTGTAAAGTGTTCACCGATAGGTATACATAAAAAAATAGGCAGTTGAAGGCTCAGATTGTAAGACTCACGGGAAAGTGTCAGTGTGTGGAGTGATCTTCATCAGCTTCGCTTTCTTAGGATCTTAGATTTTTATCTTATCTTGTACTTGGGATTATTCAAACTTATACTAAAAATTGTAATTCGTTTTGAAGTTATTATAATGAGATTTTCAGTATTTCAAATATGTTAGTACTTTAATATTTGCAAATTGTCTATAAATCTTTGAGTTCCTTGAAATATTAATAATAAAATAAATCATGCACATTGCATATCATGCATCATATTGTACATACTTATTGCATTTTTGTTCATATCCAGGTGTCTAATTGTGCTTCTTTACTTTATTCATCAAGTTGTCTCATCAATACAATACTCGGGCCAATTTCAGAAGGAAGATGGATAATCTAGAACAAGAGAATCACGAGCTACGCGAAAAATTTCTGCTCTGAAGGCCGGTATGGCCAATCTGACTGCTCTGATGGAATCTTTGGTGGCTGCTCAAAATCAGCCACTACTTGCTCAGCCTCAACAGAAAATAGTTACTACTGAAGCTCCGATTGTTCCTGTTTCTGCTACTCCAGCTGTTGTTGTTCAAAATTGTTTGCCTCAAGGTTATCCCTGGGGAATTCGAGAGAACTTTATGCCAAAAGGTTTTAATCAGGATGCTCAATTTTCTTTACTTTCTCAGGCCACTGCTGCTCCTGCACCTCCTATGGTGCATATTACCCCTGTTGCTAGAAATGAGATTCACCATGTTGCACCTCCCTCGGTGAATGTTGTACCATTTTCTAATAAGAAGTGCATCACCCTATTCCTGCACCAAGCGAAAGCTTGGGTTTCTATGATCGGATGGACGATTTTCAGGATCAGTTTGATAAGATGCAGAAAGAGTTGAAGGCCCTTAGAGGAAAATAAGTGTTTGGGAAGAATGTGAATGATATGTGTTTGGTTCCAAAGGTGAAAATACCTGCAAAGTTCAAAGTACAAGAGTTAGAAAAGTACAAGGGAAACACTTTCCCTCGTGCTCACTTAGTGATATATGTGAGGAGAATGTCTACTCATATCGATGATCAACGCTTGTTGATTCATTTGTTTCAAGACTGTTTGACTGGTGCAACATTGAAATGGTACATGAGCCAGGACGGTTCCAATAGTCATTCTTTCAATGACTTGGGTGAAGCATTTATCGGAAAGTACAAATACAATATGGACATGGTGCCTGACCGTGATCAACTCAGGGAAATGGTCCTGAAGGACAAGGAGCCAGTTAAGGAATATGCACAGAGATGGCATAAAGTAGTTGCCTAGGTGATTCCTCCAATGGAAGAAAAAGAGATGACAAAGATTTTTCTGAAGACCCTA
The DNA here is from genome assembly GCA_948472305.1 of Vicia faba. Taxonomy (NCBI): domain Eukaryota; kingdom Viridiplantae; phylum Streptophyta; class Magnoliopsida; order Fabales; family Fabaceae; genus Vicia; species Vicia faba. The sequence goes on from OX451735.1 coordinate 1,350,286,655, forward strand.
GGTGCATTCTATTATGAAAGAATGGTGGCGAGTGCACCCAGTGATTTTACCAAGATGGTGGGAATGGGTGTCCATTTGGAAGAAGCTGTAAGAGAAGGTTGTATGATAAGAAGTGAAAATTCTGGAAGTGTGAAGAAACCATCATATGGATTTGCTAAAAAGAAAGAAGGAAAGAGAAATGATGTTATTCAAGAGAGAAGGGTTAATCCTCCTAGGAGAAATCATCAGCGCCATCAACAGGTTGCCTCGGTAACTCCAATTATTAATACAACTCCGACTATAGTCTCTTATCAAAGACCAGCCCCTCAAGGAAATCAAGGGCAGAATCAGAGGAGAGAGACTTTTGACTATATCCCTATGAGTTATGCAGAGTTACTCCCAACATTGATCCAGAAAAAGTTGGTCCAGACTAGGCCACCCCCTACTATGTCATCACCTTTGCCTTGGTACTATAAAGCATATCAGATGTGCGCTTTCCATCAAGGTGCACCAGGGCACAATATGGAAAAATGTTATCCCCTGAAATCGGAGGTACAGAAAATGGTGAGGTTTGGCCTTTTGTTATTTAAGGATGTCAGCCCTAATGTCAAAGATAATCCCCTGCCAAAGCATGGAGGGGCGAATACTGTCAACATGGTTGCTAGTTATCCAGGGAACTTTCACATTTATGATATCAACTTGGTCAGAGGAGACATGGTAAAGATGCATGCAAACCTTTGCGAGTTTAGTTACTATACTCATGACCATGCTGGTTATGGTATCTGCAGTACTGATATACAAGGTTGCGATAAGATAAAAGTTGATTTATAGGAGATGATGATGAGGGCCTCATCCATATAATCAGGCCTAGGGCAGAATATGAGGAATAAGTGAACATGGTCTTTGGATGTCCCGGAGAGTTCCGGATCCTTGATGTGGACCATATGAATGATGATCTTGTGCAATTGCACGCTACTTTCTGCCACATGGTTGGTTAGGTAGAGCACCACTATGGATCTTGTCGGGTTTGTTGTAGGTATTCCCGAGGATGTTTCATTATAAGAAGAGGTATTCAGTTGTTATTGGATAATGGAACTATCAAGGTTTCAAGTCAAACAGATGATTACCATGAGGTTAATAAGATTGAAGTTTGCCTGGCTGAGGTTGAATCAGGTGATGAATATGCTTCTACAGATGAATTCTTTTTCTCAGATGAGGATATGTTCTCCGACGATGATTCTTTGGTACCCAAATTTTCCGAAGAAGGTGTGAACATAATTGTGCCTTGTTTTAACGATTCTACCCTTGTTGATATTTAATACTATAGCAAGCCAATTGTTTCCCCAATGGTGATTTGCTTGTCAGGGCCTGTTCCTTACAAATCAGACAAAGTTGTACCGTACAAGTACAATTCTACTATTTTAGAGGATGGTATAGAAGTTCCCATCCAACCTTTGTCTAATATAGATAATATTGTTAAGACTAGTAGAGTGACCCGCGATGGTCGTGTATTTGCACCGGTTGTTCGAGGAAATGATAATACTGGTAAGAAAGTTGTGGAAAGTGTTGAGAATAAGAAAGCTGTAGGGGAGTCCAGTGGTGCTACCCTAGAGAATGATATGGATGATATTTTGAAGATTATAAAAATTAGCGACTACAAAATTGTAGATCAGCTGTTGCAGACTCCTTCAAAAATATCTATTCTAGCATTGTTGATGAATTCTACTGCCCATAGAGAATCTTTAATGTGGGTGTTGGATCAAGCCTTCGTGGAGTGTGATATGCTGTTAGATGAATTCAGCAGTGTGATAGGTAATATTACGTCCTGTAATAACCTAAGCTTTTGCAATGATGAATTGCCTGACGAAGGGAGGAATCATAGTTTGGCTCTCCATATATCCATGAACTGTAAAAATGATTCATTGTCAAATGTGCTGATTGATATTGGGTCTGCCTTAAATGTTATACCGAGGAGCACACTGATAAAGCTGAAGTATCAAGGGGCTCTCATGCGCCCAAGTGGTATTATTGTAAAAGCTTTCGATAGATCAAGGAAGTCTATCATTGAGGAAGTGGATCTGCCTATCCACATAAGCCTGCACCTTTTCCAGATTACTTTCCAAGTCATGGATATTGTACCTACATACAGCTGCTTACTGGGATGGCCATGGATACATGAGGCAGGGGTTGTCACTTCAACTCTGAACCAAAGTTTGAAGTTCGTGCGAGAAGGAAAGGTGGTCATTATAAATGGAGAGCAAGCATTGCTAATATCTCATTTATCATCTTTCAATGTTGTAGAAGTAGATGAAGCTATTGTTGGAACGCAATTCCAATCTTTTCCGTTGATAACGTAAGAGAGAATGAGAATTCTATGGCTTCATTCAAAGATGCTTAGCAGGTTGTGCGCAATGGCCCTAGTAAAGTGTGGGGACAAATTGTAGACCCGCTGGTGAACAAGAATAGGGCTGGATTGGGATTTTCTGCAAAGAATGGAAAAGGTGAAAACTTGAAGCTAAAGTCTACTGTGAGCAGCTATCAGTATATTTTCCATAGCGGAGGATACCTTCACCTAACAGTTTATGGAGTTAATGTTATTGTGGAGGATGAAGAAGAATAGGATATGCTGAATTATGTGACGCCTAGAGTCAGAATCCAGAACTGGGTCACTTTTGATGTTCCCTCTTGCATCCATGTCTCAAAGTAATTTGTTTTGTTTATCTTTTCAAAAAGCTTTCACTCTGCCCAAGGTGAAAGTTAATATTGTATGGGCTTATCTGTTTTCTTTGATCATTAAAATCATAAATAAAGGTGTCTTTGACTCTCAAATTGTGTTTTTATTTTCTGCTTTTTCTTGGAAAATGGTTATCATAAAAAACCCTTTCTTTTTTGAATAAATTATAAATGTAAATAAATCTGCATAATCACTTGATATATGTGTCAGTTTCTAAAAGCAATCATAAATCACATGTGCAGATTAATTAAAAACCCGTTGAATATAGTGACCCTGCACCCTCTCCGAACTTTGAATATCCTGTATATGGGAATAAATAAGAAGAATATGATGAGATTCCAGAAGAGGTTTCACGTTTTCTCGAGCATGAGGAAAATTCCATTCATCCGTATAAAGAGCCGTTAGAGACAATCAATTTGGGTTCAGAGGAAGAGTCAAAGGAAGTCAAAATTGGAGCATTGTTGTATCCTGATATGAAGAGCAGGTTGACTACATTATTGAAAGAGTATGTGGACATTTTTAATTGGTCATACCAAGATATGCCTGGTCTAGATACTGATATCGTGGAGCATTATTTGCCTTTGAAGCCAGAGTGCCCTCCAGTCAAGCAGAAGTTGAGAAGAACTCACCCTAATATGGAAGTGAAAATCAAAGAAGAAGTGTTAAAACAAATTAATGCCAGTTTTCTTGTGACATCATTGTACCCTCAATGGATTGCCAATATTGTACCTGTACCAAAGAAAGACGGAAAAGTTTGCATGTGCATAGATTACAAAGATCTAAATAAAGTTAGTCCAAAAGATGATTTTCCATTACCACATATTGATATGTTGGTTAATAGTACAACAAAATTCAAAGTATTCTCGTTCATGGATGGATTTTCCGGATATAATCAAATAAGAATGGCTCTTGAGGACATGGAAAAAACAACGTCTATCACACCCTAGGGAACATTCTGTTATAGAGTGATGCCCTTCAGGTTGAAGAACGCTGGTGAAACGTACCAGAGGGCTATGACAACCCTATTTCATGATCTGATGCACAAGGAAATCGAGGTATATGTTTATGACATGATTTCCAAATCACAGACCGAAGAAGGGCATGTGGAATATTTGTTGAAGTTGTTTCAGCATTTGAGGAGGTATCGTCTCTGCTTGAATCCAAACAAATGCATCTTCATTGTCCAATCAGGGAAATTGCTAGGTTTCATTGTCAGCCAAAAAGGAATTGAAGTTGACCATGATAAAGTCAAAGCAATTCAAGAAATTCTTGCACCAAGGACTGAAAAGAAAGTTATAGGCTTCCTTGGGCGGTTAAATTACATTTCCAGATTCATTTGCTACATGATTGCAATGTGCGAACCAATCTTTAAGTTGTTAAAGAAAGATCAGGGTTATGTGTGGACAGATGATTGCCAAAGGGAATTTGAAAGTATCAAAGAATATATGCTTGAACCTCCTATCTTTCTCCCTCCCGTTTAAGGAAGACCTTTGATCATGTATCTGACAGTGTTAGATAATTCTATGGGCTATATTTTGGGACAACAGGTTAAAACAAGAAAGAAAGAATATGCCATCTACTATCCCAGTAAGAAATTTACTTACTGTGAGTCGTGGTATTCTATGTTGGAAAAGATGTGTTGTGCTCTGGCCTGGGCGGCAAAGCGGTTACGGAAATATATGTTAAATCATACTACTTAGTTGATTTCCAAAATGGATCCAATTAAGTATATCTTTGAAAAGCCTGCCCTTAATGGGAGAACTGCTCATTGGAAGATGTTACTGTATGAATACGATATTGAATACCGCACCCAGAAGGCTATAAAAAGCAGTGTGCTGGTGGATTATCTTGCTCACCAACTGGTTGATGATCATCAATTTATTAAGTTTGATTTACCTGATGAGGATGTGATGTTCTTGAAAGTAAAAGATTGTGATGAACCTTTTCCCGGGGAAGGTCCTGATCCTGAATCTCGATGGGATATGGTATTTGATGGAGATATGAATGCTTATGGGAAAGGAATTCGTGTTGTAATTATCACTCCTCATGGATCACACATTCCTTTTACTTCAAGGCTTACATTTGATTGTACCAATAATATGGTTGAGTATAAGGCTTGTATCATGGGTCTCAAGGAAGCCATTAATCTCAGAATCAAAGTTCTAGATATGTATGGTGATTCAGCTTTGGTAGTTAATCAGATGAAAGGATAATGGGATACTCGTCACCCTGGCTTGATCCCTTACAAAGATTATCCTAGAAGATTACTACCCTTCTTTAACAAAGTTGAATTTCATCATATTCACAGAGACGAAAATTAAATGGCGGATTCCTTGGAAACTCTGGCTTCTATGTATCAAGTGAAGACTTGGAATTATGTGCCTCGTATCACAGTGTGACGTTTGGATAGACCAGCTCATGTGTTTGCAGTAGATGAAGTGTCAGATGACAAGCCTTGGTATTATGATATCAAGCATTTTCTCCAGACTCAAGAATACCTGGCTGGTGCTTCTAATAAAGTTAGAAAGACATTCAGAAGGTTGGAAGGTAGCTTTTTCCTCAATGAAAATGTGTTGTATAAAAGAAATTATGACATGGTCCTGCTCAGATGCGTGGATAGACACAAAGAAGACATGTTGATGCATGAAATCCATAAAGTTTCTTTTGGTACCGGTTGTACACCAAAATTTACCCTCCCATTTTGGCTCAAGACATACTCCTAGGGTTCTCAAAGGCTCAAGGTGGCTCAATAATTAATCAGACTAATTCTCCTCCTAAGAAATGAATTTCCAACTAGGGTTTCACTTTTCACAAGGAAGTTTGAGTTTAAAAGGCCTCAAGTGGTTTCCATGGTTTCTTACATGTCCTCAAGAATACCCATATCAAGTTTCATGCCTTGCATCACAAGTTTGCTCAGTCAATTGCTCAAGTTATTGAAAATCAACTATATTAAGTCAAAAGTCAATTATGGTCAACATACAGTCAAACTTCAATATTTTTGGTCAAAATCACCATTTTTAAGTGATATCCATCATTTGATCAAGGGTTGATCATGATTCCTCAAGGAAGGCTCTCAAATCATCAAGAATCAAAAGTTACTAAATTAGGGTTTCCTTAGGAGAAGTCAACTGAACTTTGACCAAGAATAACTTTCACATGCTTCATACATTTTTCCACAACCAAAGATCATTTTAAATTTAATTTAATCACTAGAAAGATATGCACCAATACATTACAGGTCTTTTTAAAAGTCAACAAAAAGGCACTTTTTGTCAAGGAAAATTACCTCAAGATAAAATCTCCAAATGAAAAAATGATCTAACGAGATATTGTAGGGGACATCTTGAGATTTCCAAAAAGTCAAAGATCATCTTCAAAAGATGAAATTTGAGAAAGTTATGTCCATTGCAAGTTGAGAAAGTTTGGTGAAATGCATGAAGTTCAAGTTGAGTAATGTTGATATTTTTGACTTGTGGGCCAAGAATTGAGAGCCTAAACGTGCATATTGCTCCTTCTACACCTCGAATATGTTTCTCACACCCTTTAGCCTTATTTTATTTTAATTATTTTTGATTTAATTCTTTAATAATGAAAAATAATTAAAATCAAATAAAATATTTTGTACAAAGGTCCAAGTCCATTATTTTTAACTTAATTGCTCACTATAAAAACTCTCCTATTCAGACCAAAAGGGGTCATGAAACCCTAGCCTATAAAGTTGTCAAAAATATCAATATTTTCCAAGAACCCTAGGGACTTAAAACCATATTCTTTAGCCGTGCTCAAAGGATTTCAAGCCTAGTATCACTCTCCCGAGATTGCCAGGGGTTGATACCATTCCTTGTTCACCATAAACCAACGCAAGAACCCCCCCCCCCCCCCCCCCCCCCTCCCCCCTTGAAGAAGCTCCGATTTTGTAAGTGGGTAAGTTGTAATTTTTAGATTTAGTGATGCTTTCAATTGTTGTAAGCATGCTAACATAGTTCATACACATCATTACGAATGTTCTAACGTTTTACATGGAAGCTTTAGTGCAGAAATATCCTTGTGCCATTGTTAGGGATTGAAGCTTTTAAAGATTCGTATCTCATGATACAAACCTTTTAAGTATAAACCAGCCATGCCATTGGATTCGCAAAGCCTTAATTAGTTCAGTATGGTTATTTTCTTGTTGGTTTTCATGGAATTTCGCAAGTTTGAGTATTTTTCCAACCAGAGATGGTGACCGGAGCCACCATCCAGGGTGGTTTGACTAGTTTGACCATTAGCGTGTGATTTACATTATATATTTATTTATGCATTTAAGTTGCTGAATGTATGGTCATCCCAATGGTTGAGACAACGCACTTAAGGCTTTGTGTGTATGCAAGGGTAGGGGTTTTACCCCTGCCTCTTACATATTAATTTTCTAAATATTTCTTGCAGATCCTATGCTTTGGGTTCTAGCGCGTCCACGATGCATCTCCAGATCTCATCCATCAGATCACTACATGATCAAATCCAGCTCCCCTGGAATGCTCCTCCATGGTGAACCCTTAGGAACAAGCAAAATGAGACCCACACATGAGTTTGGGTTTGTGTGTTATGGGCCTGGACAGTTTTCAGCGCACCCCCCCCCCCCCCCCCAATTGTTTCATAACATCAGGCCCATTTCTTTTTTAATATCATTACTTTATTTTATTTTAATTGTTTTATAATTCATTTTTATTTTAATGATAAAATCAAAAAAATCATTAAAAAATAGACTTATGATTTTTCTTAATTAAAATTAATTTTTTTTGAAAATTAATTTAATTTAATTATTTTGACTTATTTCCTTAACTGAAATAAATTAGAATTAGGTTAAAATTTCAAATCTTTTCTCAATAAATACGAAAAAACATTTTCTAAATCAATTACATTTTAGGGTTTTCAAACTTGTTCCCTTTTCAATCTTCGCACGTTTATTATTTTCCGTATTATTTTTTTCAATTACTGTATATGCTCACAGTTTGTAATAGTTTTAAACTAGTGTTTACTTTCTGTCTTTTCCACAAAGTTTTATGGTTTGTATCCCCCTTCCCAATGCTCTGTAATAGCGTATGACGTTTATCTTTGCTTTACTATTTTACTGTTAATGATTCGATTAATAGGATTGTATGACAAGACATAAAAGAAATCAATGGCTAACTCTAATTGCAAGATAAATAAATTAAACTGAATCACTTGCACACTTCATCTCTAGGGTAATCTCTCTTGTTGCTTCGGAAAAACAATGGTCATGTCCCTCGAACGTAGGGATACCATTAGAAAAAACCCTCAATTACAAATCATCATAAATATCATAGTCCCTTGTTCTTGTCCCTCAAAGTTGCCTATGAATATATGATGACGTCCCTTCAAATTGATAAAGGTATCCCTACATGTCGCCTTCAATGACCATAACGACGAACCTACGCATGTCCCTCGAACATCAAAAGATAAGGCTTCCTACTAACTAATGGTATGTATAGCACTATTTAAAGGAGGAGGAAAAATACCAGAAATACCTTGAGTGGGTAGTTATTGTTAATTGCTTGCTCACAACTTAAAAATACTTTTTCATACTTCACACTTTCAAAATTCTTTATCAACATTCTTGAGGACTGATACAAGAGTTATCATAAAGCAAACTGCCTTATTATTTGACATTTCAAGACTTTTTCAAAATCACACACACAAAACAAATAAAGTGAGCATGCGATTAAGATCCCGTAGATAACTACAGATGAAAAGGGTGCTAACACCTTCCCTTTTCATAACTTACCCCCCGAACTCAAAATCTATCAAAGGTCTTTCATGTTCTCTTCACCTTTCCTTATTGGATAAAATAAAAGCCGGTGGTGACTCTTGTTATCCGCAACAATTGCGATAAAACGTAAAACCAAAAGTCAGTTCTCCCACCGTATTGCAGTACCCTTTCCTATTACACCCCAAAAATTTCCCTCCTAATTTCTTTTATCTGGCTTAGACTTTTGCATTCACATCTTTTCATTAGTTCATCTGCACTAACATAGCATGTATTTGCATTGAATAAAGCGCCGAAGGTTCAAAAGTTTGGTGGGCGTATAAGCTAGGGTTTTTACAGTGGATTGAGATATAAATGTTCAATAAAGCTTGAGTTCTAGGGTTCGTTCCTCATGTGGTGAATTATGAATTAGGTCTTTCTCTTCCCAAACGCATGTTTTTGTGTATGATATGAGATGTGGCGCCATTAATAAGATTCAAGTCATTTGATTGGATTTCTTTCAAAGCCATGTGCATCATGTGTGTGGTTCTTGTGAATAATGGAGTAAGAAGCTTCATTGTTATACTTACGCTTATCATCAAAACTAGGGTTTGTCTCCCAATTCATGTGGCTCACTATCATCCAAGGATCAATTCAGACGATTACTTGGATTACAAGGCATAAACCATGGTTTTGATACAAGGGAATAAAGTTTAGATTCATCTATATCTTACTCCACCAATTAGATATTTGAATATCATGTTTCAAAGTTTATTTTCTAGTTAATTTTGGGCTTGGGATATAAAGCATCTGGGAGTTAATATTTGATGCTAAGTTTTTGGGTTTATTGATCAAGCGCGCCATTTGAAGTCGATTGGGATTCAACTTATCATGAACACTTGAGTTGCATATGGGGATTGATTTAAGATGAACATGTAATATGATTTTTTTAATACAGTTCAAGGATAATTCACTTAATTTGCTTGGAGAACCAGTTAAAAGTGGTGTTTTATCGATTGAGGTTAAGGTGTTCGCATCCAATAAAAACTTATTTCTTTTGATTCTTTTGGTTACTTCTACAAGCAGTGAAGTATGGATTAGGGTTTTACTATGGTGGTCTATACGTCAAGTCTTGGGTTCCTCAAGGACATTAATTTTGTTATGAGGTCATTGGTTTTCAAGTTAATATGATCGACGGATCGAATTGCAAGATAATTTGGTTGTGGAGAATTGAAGCCAGGGGTTGAGGATTTATCAAGAGAATCAAAATTTATTAAAGTGCAAGAAATAATTCATAGCTCATTTCGAATGCAAGAAACAAGATTCAGAGGGCAGGACATTTTCATTCATTCTAATTCCATTCAAGTGCTCATTCTGGTTCAAGTTTGGCAAGTGGATTAATATTCCGAAACTCCAAGTTTCATTCAAATTCTTGGATTCAAGCTTACTCATGATTTGATTTGGTATGCTTTATTCAATTCCAATCACAAGTCTCAAGCAGCTTCCATTTATATCTAAAATTTATAAACCAGTACATGATATCATGTCTCAACATTGCAAAATCAAAGTTCATTAACCAAAAGTCAAGATTCATCCAAATCACATTCAAGTTCCAAAATACATTACAAGTCATTCATAAGATTTTACATGGAAATTTAGTCCTAATCCTAATCTTCTAAATCAATGCAAACCCAAACAGATGGTGCATAAACCCAAAATAGTTCCAACATTAACATCAGCTCCATCATTATACTCAATGTTGCACTACATTAGTAAGAACAGATCCAATCAACATCAAACCGTCCACCTGCTAACTGAACTGGGCACCATACCAGGCTTTCATAACACACAAAACTTGTTGCATCAGTCACAAGAGCCCATGTTTACATTACAAAAACGATTTCAAGCAGCCAAGAGTTGTCGCGTATGCCTTAAAGGAAACATTTCATCACCACTTTAACAACTTAAAGCATACAACCTACAAAACATATGCAATAAAAAGGGCAGCTCGTCAACAACAACACTGTGATTAAGTCCACAGAAAAAAAATCAAAAGAACAAACTGCTAACTGAAATCAAAAGCTCAGATTCATAACAGAATATTCACCCTAGCTTTCAATTAACTACCAGATTATGCTAACAGCAGAAAATCAGAAAATAAATTCAAATAAACTGCCCTGCACTTAAATAAAATATTTTCACGTTTTTACTAAGTAGCTTTTTCAGTTAACCTTTCACAAACTAACTTTCCAGTTTTTTTAACTAACATTTTTTATATATAATTGCAACTAACATTTTCTTTTATCAAAGCCAATTGATTTTAACCGAGTTTTCTAATAGAAAATATCATAATATTCCAGCTCAACAACTTATAATCTAATTGTCCTAACAGAATTCAAAACTAGCCTAAAAAACTGAATTAAAATAGAAAACCTAACTATCTTCCTAACAAATTTTTTAACCTCCCAAAACTATTCTGCTAATAGATCCCAACCATCCAGGTCTCTATCAAAAATTCAGCAACCAAAGGCCAGGATTGAATTCATTTCCTAACTAATTTTCAATTCTAACAAAAGTATAAGACAGAAGAAAGCATACCAATTCAAGGGGGATTGATTCTACAGAATCGCAAAACCAGAAAAACTCTTTATTCTCCTCTCTTCTCCCATCTATCATTCTTCAATCTATGCATCTTCTTCAACCTTTTTTCCACCATCTTCTCATATCATCATCAATCTTCAATATTCTGTAGAATCAACATACCAGAAAAATTCTTTGAAATTATCTCTTCTTCCTCACCCTGCATTCACTATCATCTTTCTTCATCACCTTCATCAACCTTCATACCACCAATCTTCATTCTCTCTTCATTGATCAAACTGCAGAAGAATCACAAAATCAGAAGAAACTCTCTTTGCACCATAACCACATCTTCAATCACCTTCATCTTCATCTCTTTCTCTGAACCATATCGACATCTTCATCAAACTTTCAACCTTCATCTTCAATTACTTCAAGGATTTGTCATTGCTTCACGTTTTCATCACCATTAAATCTCTACAACGACTTCAATCGTCTTTACCGGTAATCTGCAAACGCATCACAGTTGTAATCATCATCGTCGTCTTTGTTTGGATCTTAGCATTTCCAACACATCATTGCTTCTCTTAACTACAACCTCAAAACGAAAACACTTAGAAATTGAAGAAAGAAGAATAGTTGGTCGAAGAAGATCGACGTTTCATCAGCGGTTTGGATGGGAAATGGAAGGTCGAGTTGCAGCAAAATCGAATTAAGATGAGTAGGAGAATTAAGATGGACCTCACGAATGAGAGATAAAGAAGTTTGATCTGAGACAAATCAAAAGGAGTTTTCATCATGTTGATCGGAATTCGGCGCTGTTGTGTTGAGAAAGAACAGAGTTTCTTTCATGATGAAATCTCAAAGGTCATAATCTTAACCTAATTTCCAAACACTCCCTTTTGTATATGGTACCTTTTAATTTTATCATATTATTTTTTTACTTAATTTAAAAATAATAAATGGATAAGTGCTAGATTATTTTTGATGGTGATATTGCAATGAACTTGTCCTGGGCCGGGAGTTTTTTTTTTCCGCTAAGCTCGCTATTGTTTTTTGGAGAAGCCTCAAATAATGTCAACAAAAAATGGACTTCTTGGACTCATGTGGACTGGGCCTAGCACCCTGACTTTGCTCCACCATACTTTCTTCAGCATGCTCTTGGATTCCGTACTGTACCCCCCTAAAGCCCACAACCACTGTTTGTTTTGGTAGCCTGATGGCTTGTAACAAAAAATCTTCATGGACTGGGCTTAGCACTAGAGTTTGGATTGTTATGTAGCAGCATTGTGTATATATTGCACCCTTTTTTGGTTATTTGCTTTTTTGTTTAGATATTTTTGATAATTGTTCTATTTGATTTTCTTTACATGATAAAAAAATAATAAAATCAAGTATAAAAATTTGTTAGTTTTTCATGTGATTTAGGAATTAAATCCCGATTATCCGATTATATTTGAGATTGATAATTCACCTTTGCTTGTTGAGATTTGAGTCTTACGCAGGTCTATTGTGCGATATGCGAATGCGCTTGAGATTTCAATTATGATTTATTTCCACCTCAATGATGCTTCGACACTTATTCTGAGCATTTGATTTCTGATTTTTATCTTTGATTGGTGGAGCTTTCGCGAAGATCGTGGGGTTTCTTTATTTTGATACGCTTTGCTACAGATTGATATTCGTTTGGTATTTTCCCTTGTTTATCTCATTTCAGTACTTTACTGCTTTCTAGATATCATGAGAAGTAGGAAATAAAGAGCGTGCACTAGAAGTCCCTGTTTAAAGACCTGTAGCAGGAATTTCGCACTTCATTTACTATATGTGTTGTGCTTGCGTTTGTTTACTTTCTGGTTGATTGAGGAGTCACTCAATTTAGAAATTGAGATCACGACTTCGCTCTCAGTGCATGCTCCCTATATTATTTTATCGCTTTCCTTTATTTCTTGTTGATCGATGAGTCACTCAATTTAGAAATTGAGATCACGACTTCGCTCTCATTGCATGTTCCCCATTGGATAGTTTTGTTAAACTTTCTTTGGTATTCTAGCCTAGGTAAGATCTCTCAAGGTGTGCTCTTTTGAGCTTATTGGCTTGTTTGTTTGATTTCATCTTTGTGTGCATGTTTTGAGATGATTTATCCTCAACATGTTCCCTTAGGAGCTCTCGATTCAACTATAGATGATGATTCGAGATAGACATAGTTTTAGGTGATAGACCCTTGCTATGCTCCTTTAGGACTTCTTGGTTTATCTATAGATGATGAGTTGAGATAGACATTAGGATTATTATCCAAGCATGTAAACATAGGGTAGAGATTTCCCTTCAAAACTCAACTATAGGATCAATCATTGTATGATAATATTAGGGATAGATTTAGGTTAGTCACCCTTAGATGTTTCCTTTCTTTTGCATCCATGTATTAAAACAAAAACTTCCTTTTTTCTTGAAAAGAGCATAAAACATCTAACAACTTATAAATACTTCTTTAAGGTAAAAGATATCAACCAATACAAACTCTTTTACACCTTCGGGATTTTCTTTCAAACTCTTTTCAGAAAGAACATGTTAATTCTCTTTTGTGCTGACGCGTGAGTCTCCAAAGGTCGAGCTGCGGAAGAAGGCGAAATTAATATTGTTCATTAAAAAATACAAACCAACAAAAATATGTGAGCCGAACTACGGCTGCTCTGATTCCTTAAAAGGGATACGTAGGAATTGGGGTAGGGTTCGAGCGAGCACAACTTTTATTTTCCCCACATTATTATCTCTTTTCTTTTGCATGCATTCCCTTTACAATTTAGATATATATTAGATGCACCCTTTGATTAGAACAACAAGAGTGGATACTTTAGAGTACTATGGGCGTGTGGGTGCTAATACCTTCCCCTCGCGTAACAGACTCCCTTACCTGATCTCTAGGTCGCTAGACCGTGACTTCTCCCTTCTTAGGTTTCTTTGATGTTTACCTTTCCCTTCTTGTGGGATAAAAACATTCGATGTCGACTTCATTGATTTCATTATCAGTTGATTTTTCAGCCGGTTGTTTCAATTCCAATGGACATTCGATGGAAAAGGAGATACTTGGGGAAGGTTATTATTGGCTGACAATGGAATCTGATTGTTACAAATTTGCAAAGAAGTGTCATAAATGCCTTATTTATGCTGACAAAATTCATGTGCCTCCAACGCTTCTCAATGTTATTTCATCCCCATGGCTTTTCCCTATGTGTGGTATTGACATGATTAGAATGATTAAACCAAAGATGTTGAATGGACATCGCTTTATCTTGGTGGCAATTTACTACTTCACCAAGTGGGTGGAAGCAACTTCATATGCTATTGTCACTAAACAGGTGGTAGTTTGTTTTATCAAGAATAATCTGATATGTCGATATGATACGCCAAGCAGGATTATCACCGACAATGATTCAAATCTGAATAATAAGATGATGATTAAACTTTGTGAAGAGTTCAAGATTGTCCACCACAATTCATATCCTTACAGGCCAAAGATGAATGGGGTTGTTGAACCTGCTAATAAGAACATCAATAAGATCATCCAAAAAAAGGTTGTTACTTACAAAGATTGGCAAGAGATGCTCCCTTTTGCTGTGCACGGGTATCAAACATCTATTCGCACTTCAACAAGGGAAACCCCATTATCTCTTGTATATGTCATCGAAGCAATGCTCCCCGTTGAGGTTGAGATTCCCTCCTTACGCGTGATAATGGAAACCAAGTTGTCATAGGCTGAATGGGTCTAGAACAGGTTTGACCAGTTGAATTTAATTGAAGATAAAAGAATGACGACCTTGTGTCATGGTCAGTTATACCAGAAAAGAATGAAGAAAACTTTTGACAAGAAGGTCAAGCCTCGTGAGCTCAGAGAAGGCAACCTCGTGCTCAGGAAGATCATTTCTTTTAGCGCTGATTCTAGGAATTCAAAGTTGTTAGGGAGAATAGTGGTCATTGTATTTCAATGTATCTTTTCCAATGAATATTACCATTTTCCAAACTTTGTAATCATCTATGGAGTCTCGCCATTTACAAACTACCATTCTATTAATAAAGTTTGAGCTTTTATCCAATTATTTGCAATTCTTATTTTATTCATCTTACAAAGAATTCATTTATTATTGATGATAATTTTCAAAGCAAACATATTAAATAACAAAAATTGCTTTTTTGAAAAGAATTTACAAATCACTTCTTGCTTTAGATTTTATAACTCAAGAAGAACAAAAATAGTGGCGCCAGAAATGGACGAACTAGAATTTTTTTTGGAGGTCTGAATTCCCCAGAAAGACTCTCCCATGTCACTTTTGTTGGTGCGAGTATGATCTTCTTGTGTTTCTCTGATAATTGAAGTATGGCGCAATATTGGGTTTGTGATCCCATTTTCACCAGTCAAGTCTTGGTACATTTAGATTTCGGGTTTGCATGGTATGAAGTCTCTACCCCAGATTCCCCAGTAAGGTCTTCACTCGCATGACGAAAGTCTCTTCCCTCTTGGTGTGCTAAGATAACCATTTGCAAAACATCACCATTATTAGTGCTAGCATTTTTTGTTGTTGTTTGGTTTTTCGGCAACCATACAAGGGCAATGTCTTTTCTAAGAAATGATGAAACAATTGTCAACTCTTTGGGTTTTCTCCTGCCAAGTGCTGGATTTAATTTAAAATCCCCATAAGTTTGATTTCTTGTCGTAATGTTTGATTTCTTAAATCCCTTGGTAAGGCTATCCCCGTTGTTGTACCCCAAAATTTTCCCTCCCATAATCTTCAAAGTTTTGACAAGAATCATCCACAAATGGTTCAAGTCTACTCAAGGGCTACACAGTCAACCATCCTCCTAAGCCAGTCAAATTAGGGTTTTGGTTCTTGCAAGGAAGTTGAGGTTTTCAAGGGCTCAATCAATTCCCATATGCTCATAAACATTGTCAAGCACCTACATGTCAAGTTTCAAGGCTTACAAGGTCAAGTTGCACAGTCAAAAGTCCCATTTGCTCAACAGTCAACTGTAGGGGCAAAATGGTCATTTGGCAGTCAAAAGTCAAAATTTTTGGTCAACATCTTATTTTGAAGCCACAATCATCATTTGGTCAAGTCTTGACCATGATTTCACAAGAATGGCTCAAAAATCATCAAGGTGTCAAAAGTTTCTATTTTTGGGACAATTGAAAAGTCAATTGTAACTTGACCAAGGCATAACTTTTTCATGGTTCATCAGAAAAATTCCATCCAATGCTCATCTTGAAGGGGAAGACATTTCCTACAACTCATCTTCACATTCCAAGTCCAAGAAATGCTCTTACAAAAAGTTATCAATTTCAACATTATAGGTCATTTTCAAAAGTCAACAAAAAGGGACTTTAAGTCAAAGACCATAACTTGAGATTGGTAAATCAAAATGACATGGGACCAAAGAAATTGGTTAGAGGACTTCAAGACCTTTCCAAAATGTCCAAGAACATGTTCATAACTTCAAAATTGAGCAAGATATGCATTGGAGAAGTTGGGAAACTTTTGTAAAATGGCCAAAATCATTTATCCTTGAAATTTCATTTTTGACAAAAGGGGCCCACTTTTTCCACTTGAATCAGCTTGGCCATGCTTCCCACGTGTCCCACTTTTTTATTTCAATATTTAAAATTAATTTTTTCATTTTTGTTAGATTTTATTGGATTTAATTCATTTTAAATCCTTTAAAATCAAATAAAAATCAAAAAGGTTAATTAAGGGACATATCTTGCTTTGATTAGCTTTGAACCACCATTATGCATATACCAAATTCGTTCAAGACCTATTTCAAGCAAAAAAAAATCAAATTTGGAGCAAATATGGCAAGTTATTTCAATGGTGATTATGGAGAAAATCAAAACTTCATTGCAAGGCTTAAAAGCTCCTTAATGTGACTGATTCTCATCCAAGCCTATATATACAAGCCTTGCAAGCCTCATTTAGAACCTAGAAAAAAAGGAGAGTGTGCACAAACGGCCAGAGGAAAAGTTCAAAATTTGTCCAAAAAAGTGAGAGATCTAAAGTGGTGTTGCAAACATTTTCAGATCCAAGCAAGCACGTGGCTTTCTTCCTTGCCACTCCCTGAAGCCAAAGCAACCACAAATGCGTCCTAAGGTCCACTACCAAGCGCTGTAAGTTGTCTCAAACTCACCCCTGTACATGAAATCATGTTTCTCCATTCTTGCACTTTTTCTGGAAAATAATAGCATATTCATACTCCATGCCTAATTTCCAATGTAACTGCTATATTAAATTTCATTTTTAGGCTTCGTATAACAATACCCGTGCCTAGGGTTCGTTGGTTTTGTTTTTTAGGTATTTTGTCTACAGGTGAAATTGGGACAAACCATAAGTATAGACGTGATCAGGAGACATGGACGATCACAACCATGGGCTTAGATGGAATTTTTTATGCCTAAGGATGATTTTGAGTAACACCTCCAAAATCTGGCCTTCTCCTCCTTGGTTTAGCATTTCTTTTCTTATTTTCTTTCCTTTTATTAATTATTATTATTATTTAGTTAGTTCACAAATAATTATTTTCATAAATTCAGAAAAAAACAAAAAAAATGTAATTATTATTATTATTATTAATTTCACTTTAGTAATTATTTTTGTAAATAAAATACTAACAAATTAATTAGTTTAATTAGTTAATTTTAACCTTTTTTCACAATAAATAAAAACAAATTTAGACTTAGGCTTTTTCTTTTGACATTTTTAATTCTTTTTTTATTTTATTTCATAAAAAACATAAAAAAGGTCAAAAAATATTTTCTTGTAATTAAAATCATTAATTAATTTTCAATTTCAAATATTTAATTCCTTTAAAGGGTCCAACTCCCTCGCACCTTCGAATATAATTTCTCTTCGCGCGTTTATTTTATTTTTCTTTGTGAAATTTATGTACTTGCCCCAAAGCCTTGTAATAATAATTAGGACATTTACTTTCCGCACTTTTATTTAAAATCGGGTCTTTGTTTAATTTGGCGATGTAGACCCGCGCCTTGTAATAGCGTAGGACCTTTATTTTTCCGCATTTTAATTTCCGCTCCCTTTAAACTGTTAATCACATGAAAGAATGTATTCCCAAATAAAATCAAAGCGTAGCTCACCCAATGCATGACAAGACAAATAATAACTGAAAATGACACACAATTCACACACCACTCTTAGGGTACGCCTCACTGTTGCCTTGCCCCTCGAAACATGGTCGTCGAGTACAGGACGTCTTAGTAAGTCCTTATGTCCATGAACATGGCATAAGGGTAGCTTCTAAGGTGTCCTACTGTTGCTCTGGTGATCACATTGTTGCCTTGCCCCTCGAAACGTGGTCGTCGAGTACAGGACGTCTTAGTAAGTCCTTATGTCCATGAACATGGCATAAGGGTAGCTTCTAAGGTGTCCTACTGTTGCTCTGGTGATCACACTGTTGCCTTGCCCCTCGAAACGTGGTCGTCGAGTATAGGACGTCTTAGTGAGTCCTTATGTTCCATTGATCTAGTTGCCTCGAAACGGTTGCCTCGAAACAAGTTGCCTCGAAATAAAAAGATCAATGGCATAAAGGTAGCTTCTAAGGTATCTTACTATTGCCCGGTGACCACACTGTCCCTAACCCTCGAATTGACCCGAACACCTCCAACGGTGGTGCTACCTACCTCTCAATGGTGGGATGGTACTACCTCAAGGACATTTACACAGACTAATTCCTTAGGGTAGGTAGATGACTCGTAGATACTTGCTCTAATTCAAAACAAATCAAAAACTTCTTTTCACACCGACACTTTGCAAAAAGCTTTCAAAAACAACTTTTCAAACACTCTTGAGGACTGATACAAGAGTCGAACTGAAATTTTAAATGGAACTTTTTCAAACCCACTCACCTTGAAAAGCAAACAAACATTTTGAAAACACAAATGAGCAAGTATCTAAGAGCCCATGGATAACCATGGATAGAAAGGGTGTTAACACCTTCCCTTTCTATAAATCTACCTCCCGAACCGAGAAACTATCTCATAAGGAATTTTGCTGTGCTTTTGTCATGTCCATGTTGGAGAAAATAAAAGACGGTGGCGACTCTTGCTTCCGCGACATTTCTCGAACCAGCGTTAAACAGTCAGTTCCAGATCCACCGATCACACCCGTGAAGTTTCATAATTTCTCCTTAGACAAGTTAGTGCAATCATCACCCTTAGTATTGAAGAATGTATCTTGGTGCCCCCTCGATGATATGTTTTTATCATCCCCGATAAAGATAATACAATATCCCCAGCTGATATCTCGGCAATGCGGTTTTGTGTTCCCTAGTAAACTTAGTATGACAATTCCCAATAGAAGTACAGACCGTGAAACATTTTCTTTCTCTCCTTTGAAGTTTGTGTGATATTCCTCGGTGAAGCTTGGAGGAAGTTGTTATATTCCTATATTTTTATTGGTTTACTGTTATGATTTTGTTCTTTCCCAATAGAGTTAAGCCGCGAAATAGGAATTTTTTTCCTAAGTTGGTGCTTACTTTCTCATGAAATTTTCATCTTGGATGTGATTTAGCCGAGTATAGGCTGTACCCAAGTTGGTTTTGTTTGGTTGTCCCCAGTGTTATACGTTTGTTTTGTCAGCATATACATGATGACATTCATGCATTCATACATACATCATGTATAGTTAATTTTTAGCAAATCATTGCTCATATGTATCCATTAATATTTTGTTGGCATATTACCCTGTTTTACAAAGTTGTGTTATCCTTTCTCCAATAGAGTGTCAGCCTTAAACAAAAAGTTTATATCCTTTCAATTTCCCCCAATGAGCTATCCCTCATGGAAGAATTTTTCTTTAGCATTCCTTTCAGCTCATTATTTGGAAAGGACGTGGTTCCCTCTTGAGTTTATTTCTCATGATATGTTATTTTGGTTGACTGTTTCATTTAGGTTTATTTATGGTTTAAATTTATGGTCCCTGAAAACATTACTATATGGATTTCTGCAAGTTTGGAGCCCTGGTTTGAGAATGTGCATTTTATTTTTCACGTGAAGATTCTATCTCCTCAATAGGAATACATTGGCATTTCCCCAGGAGGTCATATTTCTCTCCCCAGGAAATCATTATTTGCAATTCCTCCTCATAACAGCAAGTGGCAGGTCTCTTTATTTGAGCAACCTGTACTTCCCCAATAAGCCTGACAGTTCCCAGAGAAGATTCAAATTTGTTACTCCAATGAATGGTAGCCTTGTAATTATGGAAGATAGTTCATTGTTGCGATTTGTTACTCCAATGAATGGTAGCCTTATCATCATAGAAGGTAGTTTGTTGTCTATATTTATTACTCCAATGAATGGTAGCCTTGTCATTATGGAAGGTAGTTTGTTGCTGAGCTTCG
This sequence comes from Vicia faba, assembly GCA_948472305.1. NCBI lineage: Eukaryota > Viridiplantae > Streptophyta > Magnoliopsida > Fabales > Fabaceae > Vicia > Vicia faba. The sequence continues at coordinate 1,350,307,093 of OX451735.1, forward strand.
TTACTCCAATGAATGATAGCCTTGTCATTATGGAAGGTAGTTTGTTGTAGAGATTTGTTACTCCAATGAACGATAGCCTTTTCATTATGGAAGGTAGTTTGTTGTTGACATTTGTTACTCCAATGAATGGTAGCCTTGTCATTATGGAAGGTAGTTTCTTGCTGAGATTTGTTACTCCAATGAATGGTATCCTTATCATTATGGAAGGTAGTTTGTTGTTGAGATTTGTTACTCCAATGAGTGGTAGCCTTGTCATTATGGAAGGTAGTTCACTGTCGCGATTTGTTACTCCAATGAATGGTAGCCTTATCATTATGAAAGGTAGTTTGTTGTTGAGATTTGTTACTCCAATGAATGGTAGCCTTGTCATTATGGAAGGTAGTTTGTTGTCGATATTTGTTACTCCAATGAATGGTAGCCTTGTCATTATCGAAGGTAGTTTGTTGCCAATATTTGTTACTCCAATAAATGGTAGTCTTGCCATTATGGAAGGTAGTTCATTGTCAAGATTTGTTACTCCAATGAATGGTATCCTTGTCATTATGGAAGGTAGTTTGTTATTGAGATTTGTTACTCCAATGAATGGTAGCCTTGTCATTATGGAAGGTAGTTCGTTGTCGTAATTTGTTACCCTAATGAATGCTTGCCTTGTAATTATGGAAGGTAGTTTTTCGTTGAGATTCTATTGCTCTCAAGAAGTTTATTTGTTCCCGGTCGTGAGTAATGGTGCTGATTATCATTACCACCCTAATATTGGTATTTGCTAGTATTATCTTACCACTTCTTTACTCGGTGGGTCGACGTTACCTTTTTTCTATCTCCTCAGTGAGCGGATAGTTCACAGTCATTTGTCAATCACTTTTATCCTTTACTTTCTCTCCTCAATCTTTGAGTTGATGATGATTTATCTCCTATTTGGGCTTTACCCCAATAGAGTCGGGTCTCTGGTTCACCAGCAATTTATTTTCCTAGTCGGGTTTTCCTTTTGATGTTGTTTTATTTGCTACATCCCCAGTGGGGTCTTGCGTCTTTTTTAGATTTTTTCATTTGCATTCATAATCATAAGCATTGCATGGCATCTTAGGGCCAAAAATAGGGATTATTTTATATTTAAGTATCTTCAATCGCGTCGACACAAAGATTTTTAACCTTTTCACCTCCGGATAGAAACACTTAAATAAGGGCAGTTGTTGTACCCTAATTTTTCCCCCTAAGATTCCTCTATCATATCATATAAACTCAATCCCAAAAAGATCACACACTAGGGTTTGGCTCTTCTCCTTATCTTTATATTTTCCCATGGGGAATCACCAATCACCTTGATTTATATCTTTTTGTCATCTATGTTTTGATTAACTTTTAACTAATAAATACAATGTATGTTTTTCCCTAATTTTTGATATCATAGGCGAAAGCACAAGACATTCTAGCAAGTTGATCCATAGGTTCATGAGTTTATTTCCATGCCTTCTTCAACAAAATATTCCTTGAGATTCAAGCTTCATCATTGAAGATATTTTGAAGTAATATCATGACAAATTCTATTATGATTCATCATGCCTTAAATTTTCAAAAATAGTTCAAAAGTACAAGGGTTGATTGATGATGTTTGACCTAATTGGACAAGTTCTTGATTCATTGATCACATGTGCATATTACCCTTAATTATCAATATTCTGAATCGGTTATGGTTGTTATGGTTCCTCATTATCATCCTCAACAACTTCTATTTATATGACAAAAGTATTTGTGCAATAAAGTTGATCAAAATTTTAAAAGGATTTCCAAGGTATGTTGTTTCTCTAGGAGCTGGGGTTTTGAACTTCAAAGTTGTATATCTTGCTCATCTTTTGGTATTTTTGAGTATTACAAAGACATCCTTCTCTTCAAGGGGTTATCAACAAATCGCTTCTAAAGTTTCAAGGAATTTTGTGTGGAAGGTACCTAATGATAAAGAGAGATTACAAGTCTTCTAGATGGATCATCAAATTCCCTTATGTGACTTCAAAAGATCATAAATTGGTCAATTTTTATCTCCTCGAGCCTATTATTTTTCCATTATTATCTTAAAGATATGGACTTCAACCCTTCTTTTAAGTTCAAAGTGTGAAAATGGATGGAAGATGCCCTAAGGATGCAAAAAATTATAGGTCATTTCATGAATTTTTGCCAACTTCAACAAGTCATAACTCTCAATTTTTGGAGGTTTTAAATGGTTCAAGTCTCAAAATTCCATTCAATAGATCTACTTCATGCCATCTTTTTTGGTCGAGAGCACATTTAAAGTGGAAGGCCATGTTTGGATGCAAGACATTATAAGTCATTTTTGATGAAAAAAACTTAGAAATTTTCTAAGTATAGAAAGTCAACCTCTTTTTCTCAACTTTAACTCATTACAATTTTCAGCTCATGCATCCATTTGATGCCATTCTTTACACATTGTAAAGCTTTTAATCTCATCTTTCTAAAGCGTCGAGAATCATGTCCTAAGACTCCTTGAGCTGAGAAAGCCATTGATTTGAATTTGGAATCGTGAAACTGATGTTTCTTCATAAGTCAGAGATTGAAATTCATGTTTTGGCTTCTAAACATCAAATTAGAACGCGTTTTTGGTCTAAACATGTTTAACCAACTCGCCAAAGTGGATTAGAGCCTTAAAACGCAAGGATTGGAGGAGTCTTGATGCAAAACATATCACACCTTACTCGTGTATCAGGTTTACACGATTTCCCTCTAAACTTTATCATTTCAAACGCTTGAACATTCAATCAGCTTCCCTATAAATAGAGTGTCATACCTCATTCACTTTCTCAAGCTTAGAGAGCCAGAATCACCCTGCCAAACTCCCTCTTGAACCAAATTTTCTACAACTTCGAATTTTCCCTTACAACCTTTCTCAATCATTTTTCTTTGTCAATTCATCTTCCTTGAACCTCACTGAACCTAACAGGAGAAGAATTAAGCTCTAAAACTCCCTGAATCGTGCTAGCCAAGTCAAGTTTCAGAGCTCTGCAAGTTAACTTCAATAGGTAGATTCCTTCACCAATTCTCTCACACTTTGATACTATTATGAAGCTCTCATCATCTTGATTCTAGTCACAACAATTGTTTTCAACTGGAAGTATGTTTTGACCATGAAATTTCAAATCCCTTTTCAAAACTTCTCTTCCAAAACGACTAAGCTACAATTTATATAAATTTTCCACGAAGGTACCATTGGATTCGTCTTGAAGAGCCGGACTGAATAGTACCGGTCTCGTCTTCTAATTTTATAATTTCTAAAACCTGCAGATTTCGTTGGCTGGAGGTTGAAGATGACCAATGTGTCATCTATCAACTAATGAAAGCGTGCCATGCTTATTTTTCAAAAATCTTATTTAATTAATGATCCTGTGTTTATTCCACTAAAGACCATGATATGCACAATGTGTTTGATCCAGTGGATTAACTCACTAACGTGTTTTGAATCTCACCCATTGGTCCATATTTTTTGACTTTATTTTTAATTTTTGATTTTTATATTTAAATTATTTTAAACTTCAAAAAATCATAGAAAATTCATTTCTGATTCAAAAATTATGAAAAAATTCACAAAAATATTTTCAAATATTCTCTTTCTGAATTATATTTTTTCATAATTTTATTTTTAGATTTGATATTTTTATAATTTTTCTTTATTTTGGTTTGTTTTTAATTACTTAAAAAACACTTTTGAACATTTTTAAATTCTGAAAAAATTGATCAAAATCATTTCCATTATTTCTGACCTTCTGAATCTTTTTAGTATTTTATTTTTATTTCTACTATTTTTGATCTTTTTTTCATGTATTTGAGCAATTTTAATTAGTTTAAAAATAGCTTCTGACTTTAAAAAATTACCAAAATTTTATATAAATATTTGAGTATATTTCTGACTTTTCTATGGCCTCATTTGATTTTTCTTGGTTCATTTGAATATAATTGACATTTTCCCATTTTATTTTTATTTAAAAATCATTTTTAAAAACCTTTTTCTTTATTTTAAATACAATTTAATTTTTTGTATATATTCTGGCTGATCTTGGACTATGAAATTTTTATCATGAGCTTTATTAACATCATTGGATCCATGGTGTTGAGTCTAACTCCATAAAAATGGATGAATGACTTTAATAATAGTTTGATTAATTTTTTGATTCTAATGTGGCTTAATTCTTCTCCCATCCCTCTTCATCTTATCTCCTTCTTATTGTGTCATATATTGTTAGAGGATGATGTACATATCATCTCTCTAAGCATAGGACACATAAATTACTATTCACCGGCCTCAAAATAGGTGTGACTTCTATATAAGTCCACTTACGATTGCTTAACATAGCGCTAAATTTTGTCCCGATTCGAGAAATGATCATTCGTGGCCCAAACCCATGTTTGTAATCCCAAGTATATTGATTTGAATCCTTTGATCCAATAACTTTAAGATTCATTGTTAGGAGTCTTTGGTCTTATCAATCCTCTAATGAATCTTCATAAACTTTATTCAAAGTGAATCACTTAAACATCATTGATCATTTATTGTTGTCTTGAGAATTTTGAATGGATGATATACTTAACAAAAAGCAAATGAAACTTGTAGTTGAGAGGCTTTAATTTTATCAATCTTCTAATGAGTTTCAAATGCAAGTTTCAATATGGTCATTCAACTAACCTCTAATTTCTAACAATTGACTTTACTTTGTGCTTTTATTTTATGCTTTAACTTTAAGCACATCTATTTTAGCATTTACATTTCATGTTATTTTTATCTTTGCTCATTTAAGCATTTTTATTTTATGTCATTTTTATTTTTCTCATTTGATCTTTTCATTTCTTTTTTAAAGATACTTAATAATCAACTTGAACCCTAAAAAAAATTTAATGTTTCTTGGACTACTTGGTTACTATCCTTGGCATTATGGATATTGCGGACTCCTTAGACTTAGAATTAGAGACCTTAACCTACCTTGAGACCTTGTGACCTCAACTGTTATTTTGTTTAAAGTTCTTGGGGTGTACCCCAAGACATTGGGTTGTTTGTTTATTTTGTGTGCAGGTTATTGTGATTACATGTTTTGTCTATGATCTGGAATTCATCTGTATACAGCCGTTACTCTGTCCAATTTTTGCGAAGACTTAATGCAATTGAAGCTTGGTTTCTTAAGAGGTTTAATATCTTTGCTTTCTTTGTTTCAATCTAATGGATAAGAATTCTATGTTGACTCATTATGTCAAGTGTTGGCTTCTTGTTGGTTAGACGGTTCTTTTTCCCTAGCTTTTACTTTATGCCTTAGGATAGTCCCTTCATCTACTCTCATCTACTTTAATTTCAAAAAAAATTCCCCCTCCTTTTGAAAAAATTCGCAATAAACTTAGAGTTAGGTCCATGCATTTTCAAAAATATTTTCTTAATCAAATTTTAACCAACTTAATTATAATTTGACAATTTTTTTAGAAGACTAAAAGTCAATCAATCTCATTCAAACCATTTTGCCACTTTGGCTTTTTTACTTAAAATTTTCTCGAAAGATTAGACTCTCGTCAATCCTTGTAGTGACGCGAACTACTATACTTCTACAATATATTGTGAAGTGAGATATTTTCCACTTGGGTGTTGAGTGAAGCTTTGTTGATTTTTAAAATTCAATTCATATCCTCCACTTTGAGATGACGCAAATTCTCCTTTCTCATAATTGTGGATAGTAAGTATGTTTTCCACTCGGATAACACGATGATGTCTTGTCTCTTAAAATTAAACCAACACTCTTGTGTTTTAAAATTTTCAAAGGTGAACTACGTGTACCCTGATCCCCTATTGCACGAAAGGTGATAGGTAAGAACTAAAGGTTCGCAACCGCGGCGGGTGAAAAAATCATAAAAAAATACTTATTTTTCTCATCTCCACAATACATTTTTTTATACAACATTTATAGCCAAAATACATAAATTCTCAAAGAGGTTCCTACGAAGTACCATAGATGTTTAGGGTGCTAATACCTTCCCTTTGCATAACCAACCCCCAAACTTAGATTCTCTCCCCCTCTTTTTAGGTTATTCGCTCTTTTCCCATTCCTCTGGAAACAATAAAGCGCAGTCGCAATTTTTATTTTTGATCTGTGTGAGTTAAGCCAATCCAATGACTTGGTCTCAACATTTCTACCGCTATAATACTAACAGGAGAACATGTCGAAAGTGGTATCCGAAGTGGAAAGATTCAAGTGGTCGCGTCTTCATGTATTGTGAAGAAGATGTTCAATGATAAGAAGGAAACAAATGTTGTGTATGGCCAGAAGGGTCGTACTAGAAGTGATCGCAACCAATCTGTAGGGGCGATACTAATTTCTAAACTTGCATCTGTGCAACAACAACAATAGGGCAATCAGCATATGTCAGAGGAACCTAGAAGACAGTTTACAAAGATCAACATGCCATTGTCTCAGGCATTACAATACTTACTAAAAGCAGAGCTGATTACACTGAGGGATCCTCCTCAGAATCCCAACACCTCCTCTCCTTGTTATAATCCTAATGTGAAATGTGCTTACCACTCCAACAACCCTGGACACGACACCAATAGTTGCTGGGCTTTGAAGAATAAAATTCAGGATATGATTGACAGTAAAGAGATTGATTTTGATCCTCCCGAGACCCCCAATGTGATTACAACAGCTATGCCGAAGCACGAAAAAGGCATAAGTGTTATTGATGATGTTTCATATGTTTCTTCTGTAAGTGAATTGACTACTCCCTTCTCCATCATTAAGAAGAATCTATTGCAAGTCGGTTTATTTCTGGGTTGTATTGAAAGATATTACTGCTGTGTAGCCAAACCCAATGGATGCAAGTTGCTGAAAGAAGGTATTCAGCGTCTGATGGACAACCATATCATTATAGTTGAGAAGATTCCTTCTATTGAGAATTTGTTTCAAGACTTATCCATAATTCCCGACACTCCTATCAGGATCACTGCCAAAGGCCCTGTGATTATTAATGCTCAACCTAGAATCGATCCTCTAATAATCACTTAACCTGAACCAATTCTGTATTCCTCGGACAAGGATGTCCCTTGGAACTATGGAGCCGATGTCTACTACCATATCGTCAAGAAAGAGCCATTGATTGTTAAGAATGAAGGTATTGAAGTTGCTGATCCCAACATCGACAATATTGTTGGGACCAGTAAGGTTACTAGAAGTGGAAGGGTGTTCTCTCCAGAAATCTCTCTGAATATAGTTACTACGCCAGTTCGTCTTACCGGTTCCGAGTCAATTAATAAGACTTGGGGCAAAGAGAAAATGATGGAGTCTGCCTAGAAGGAGGCACGTGAAGAAGTTATAGCTGAAGATACCTCCAGGCAGGAGTTGGAGGAAGTTTTGAAAATTATCCGGAAAAGTGATTACAAAATTGTTGAACAGCTGGGGCAGACTCCCTCAAAGATCTCCATGTTATCCCTCTTACTATGTTCTGAAGCTCATGCGAAGGCTTTAGTAAAGTTCTTAAAATCTGCTCACGTGCCACAAGAAATTTATGTTGATCAATTTGGAAGTTATGTTGCTAGCCTAACTACTGATAATGGCCTAGGCTTTTCTGATGTTGATTTGACCCCTGAAGGAAGGAACCACAACAAGGCCATGTATGTCTCTATTGAATGCAGGGGCACTACTTTAGTGCATTTATTGGTTGATAAGGGTTCCTCGCTGAATGTTCTACCAAAGGATGCTCTAAACAGGCTTCATTGTGAAGGGGTTGTGCTGAAACCCAATGATATTATAGTCCGAGATTTTGACGGGTCAGAGAGGATGGTACATGAAGAGGAAGATCTCCCAATTAAAGTTGGTTTATGGGTTTTTGATTCATGGGACAGGCGTTGTTACTTCAACCTTACACCAAAAGGTGAAGTATCATGTGAAAAGAAAGGTTGTTACAGTCTGCGGCAAAGAAAAGTATATGGTGACTCACTTAAACTAGTTCAGGAGTGTTGAGATGGACAAAGAATTCATTGAGACTTCATGTCATACTTTTGAAGTAATCCCTCCTACCACTACCGAAGGAATTTCTTCTATTACCAAGGTTACTAGGGTTCCACCCAAGATGGCTTCTCTGAAGGATGATAGAGCTGTAGTAGAAGAAGGTGGATGCACTACTTGAGGTCAGTTTCCTGATAATCCATACAAATCTGAAAATTTTGGTTTGGATTATACCACAGAGGCTCAGAAGATTGTTCGTCGTGCTCATGCTGGAAGACCACCATTCTGCGTCAGCAATAATGGAGTCAACGCTATAAAAGATGCTGACAAAGATTATGACTTCGACAACTGGATCTTTCCTACCATTGGCAACATGCTCAACAATTGGAAGACTGAAGACCTTATCTAAACCTCCTTTAGTCAGGATTAAATTCCATTTTCTGTTTCCTATTGCTTTCAAAGTTTTGGTTATGTAATCTTTAAACAATAACTTTAAGCCTTGTGTCTTACCCGGGGCACAATGGTCCACTTGTTAAGGGTTGTCATGTCATTTGCATATTTCATTCAATAAAAACATTGGACGTTTTGCATTCAAATTTTGCACTCTTTGTCTTTATTTTTTAATTTATTACAATCTCAAAATAGATATGTGTTCTTACACACACCCACACGACAAATTGTAGATCCACATCCACTCTGGATCCCGTTGATAAAAATTCTTCTATTTCTACTTATGACTTTGAAAATACGATCTACCAAGTCGAGGATGAAGGTGAGGAAGATTATAAAATACCTGGAGAACTTTCCAGACTGTTAGTGCAAGAGGAAAAGGCTATATAACTGCATGAAGAGCCAATTGAGGTTGTAAACATGGGTACTGAAGAAGACAAGGAAGAATTCAAGATAGGTTCCAACCTAGAAGATAGCGTCAAGAACAGGTTAATCTAGATGTTGCATGACTATGTTTAGATCTTCGCCTAGTCGTACGAAAACCATGCCAGGGCTTGATACTGATATTGTGGTTCACCGTCTGCCAATGAAAGAGGTTTGTTCTCCAATAAAACAGAAGGTTCGTCGCATGCGTCCCGAGACATCAGAGAAGATCAAGGCTGAGGTTATGAAGAAGTTCAATGCATGTTTCTTGGCTGTTACATCATATCCTCAGTGGGTTGCAGATGTGGTTCCGGTACCAAAGAAAGAAGGCAAGGTAAATATGTGTGTAGACTACAGGGATCTAAACAGGGCAAGCCCCATGGATGACTTTCCGCTTTCACATATTGATGTTTTGGTCGACAACACCGCTCAACATAAAGTATTCTCCTTCATGGATGGTTTCTCAGGGTATAATCAAATCAAGATGGCACCTGAAGATATGGAGAAAAGTACCTTCATCACACAGGTGGGCACTTTCTATTACAAAGTTATTCCTTTTGGTTTGGAGAATACCGACGCAACATATCAGCGTGCTATGGTAGCTTTGTTTCATGACATGATCCATCACGAAATAGAGGTTTACGTCGACGGCATGATAGCCAAATCCCAGACTGAAGAAGAACATCTTAATCATCTACAAAAGTTGTTTGAGAGATTGAATAAGTATAAGCTGAGGTTAACTCCGAACAAGTGCACCTTTTGGGTAAGGTCCAGTAAACTCTTGGTTCTCGTTGTCAATGGTAAAGGTATTGAAGTTGATCCTGCCAAGGTCAAAGCCATTCAAGAAATTCCATCTCCCCGTACTGAGAAGGAAGTCAGAGGTTTCTTGGGACGACTGAATTATATTGCCAGATTTATTTCTCGTTTGACCATTACTTGTGAGTCAATCTTCAAGTTTCTAAAGAAAGATCTAGTGAAGTGGAACGATGACTGTCAGACATCTTTTGACAAGATCAAGGAGTACCTCTAAGAACCTCTGATTATAATGCCACCAATTGAAGGAAGACCTCTGATCATGTACCTAATAGTGTTAAGGAACTCAATGGGGTGTGTATTTGGCCAACATGATGAGTCTGGTCGAAAAGAGCATGCAATATACTACCTTAGCAAAAAGTTTACTGACTGTGAGACAAGATACTCACTGCTCGAGAAAACTTGTTGCGCTTTGGCATGGGTTGATCGCCGACTAAGACAGTATATGTTGACACATACTACCTTGTTGATCTCTAAAATGGATCCCATAAAGTACATATTCGAGAAACCCGCTCTCTCTGGAAAGATAGCCCGATGGCAAATGGTTTTAACCGAATATGAAATTCAGTACACCACTTAGAAGGAAATCATAGGGAGTGTACTGGCAAATAATTTGGCTCATCAAGCTGTAAACAACTATCAGTCTATGAATTTTGAGTTCCTGGATGAGAACATTATGCTAGTTATAGATTACGAAGAGCCTAGACTGTATGAAGGACCTAAGCCATGATCTCGATGGACTATGGTTTTCGATGGAGCTTATAATGCGCTTGGCAATGAAATTGGTGTTGTGATTATCTATCCCAAGGGTTTCCATATGACTTTCACTGCCAAACTTTTCTTTGACTGTACCAATAATATGGCCGAATATGAAGCGTGCATCATCGGTATCAAAGATGCTATTGATATGAGAATCAAATTCCTGAGTGTATATGGGGACTCATCCCTAGTAATCAGTCAATTTAAGGGAAACTGGGATACAAATCACCCAAATCTCATTCCTTACTGAGAGAATGTGTTGACCTTAATTCCATACTTCGAGGAAGTCACTTTTGAACATATTCCACGGGAAGAGAATCAGCTAGTAGATGCATTGGAAACCATGTCATTTATGTTTAAAGTCAGATGGGACAACGAGGCTCCTCAAATTACTATTGAGAGACTGAATGAACTAGCACATTGCTACAAGGTTGATATACTGACGGGGTAGAGGAAAAGCCTTAGTTTCATGAAGTAAAGAGATACCTCGAGGCTCAAGAGTACCCAGAGGGGCATCTATCAATGATAAGATATTCCTACGAAGGTTCTCTGCTAAGTTCTTCCTGAGCAACAAAATTTTGTACAAGCGCAACCATGATTCGACTATACTTTGTTATGTGGACAAGAAGGAAGACTGGGGAAATTATGGAAGATATGCATGAAGGAATCTTTGGTACTCATTCAAGTGGACATAAGATGGCTAAGAAGATTTTAAGAGCAGGTTACTATTGGTCGACCATGGAAAACTGATTGTCATCATCACTCAAGAACTTGTCACAAATGCCAGATCTATGTTGACAAAGTACACGTGCCTCCAGTACCTCTGAATGTCTTGACTGCTCCTTGGCCATTTGCATTGTGGGGCATTGATATTAGTGGAGATATCAATCCTACTGCTTCCAACAGACATCAGTTCATCCTCATCGCTATTGACTATTTCACAAAGTGGGTCGAAGCAGCCTCATTTGCCTCTGTCACCAAGAATGTCGTGGCTCGGTTCATCAAACATAACCTCATCTACCGGTATGGCATCCCCGAAAGGATCATAACATACAATGGTACCTATCTTAACAACACTATGATTACATAACTCTTCATGCAATTCAAGATTAAACACCACAATTCTTTTCCATATCGACCGAAGATGAATGAAATAGTGGAAGCCACCAATAAGAACATCAAGAAGATTATACAGAAGATGACAGTAACATACAAATATTGGCATGACATGTTACCCCTCGATCTCCATGTCTATCGCACTTCAGTACGGACATCAATTGGGGCAACCCCATTCCCTCTAGTTTACGTTGTGGAAGTTGTTCTGCTTGTCGAGGTCCAGATTCGTTCTCTAAGAATTATGAAAGATGCAGATTTAGATGAAGACAGGTGGATTCAGACTAGTGTTGCAACTGGTTTTTAAATCAGAGTCTCCACCCTTAATTGTTATCCTAAAGGAAGGGAGTGTAAAGGAATAACCCTAAAAGTCAGAGATTCTAGATTTAGACTCAGTTCTAGACGAGGGGAAGGTGTTAGGCACCCCTTGTCTACCTTGCTCACAAGGATACTAGGTTTAGAAGCGTAATGTTTAGGAAAATAGGGTTTCAAGTTATTAATGAGGGAAAAGGGTTTGACTTTTAGTCAGAGGGAACTCGCCACGATTTTAATTGTATTCCTATGTATCCTCTTAGGAGGAATTAGAGTCTCATTTCGTAGTTCACGATTGGTTTGTGTTTTTTATGGATTGCAAAATATATTTGAATTTCCCGCATACGTAGTCTAAGAGTGTGAATAAAGGAGTTTATTAGACCAAGTATGCAGTTTATTTAAATATATTTGTATTCGTTTTTTTAAAATTAATGTTTGAATTAATTTATTAAGAAAAATAACTTGATATTTGTTTGAGTATTTTTTAAACATAGAGCAAAGGAGTCTGATATAGCCCCCTCATCACGTGGCCAGATATTGGCCACGTGTTGCTTGCAGATATAGTAATTTGATGAATCACGTAGATTTTAATATTTTGATGTAAAATATTAAATTAATTTATACGGTAAAAAATGTTTTTTACGTACATGATTAAAAATATATGATTTATTTCAAATAAAGAATATCATATTTTAAGTGAGTTTAAAAATAATTAATTATTTATAATAACAAATAATAATATAATGTTATAAAAACATAAATATATAAATATATACAAATATATAAATAAATAAATAAATAAATAATATATAAATGAATTTATAAAAGAAAATAATAAATAAAAATAAATTAGTTGGAGGCTGCAAATTATATTATAGTAGTAAGATTGTGGGGGTGCTATTAGGAAGGGCCTGAATTTAGATTTTTAATTTAGGCCCAAAAGGCCAGGGGGTGCATGTTGTGTTAAGACACCAAAAAAGGGAGTATGTTAAGTATGGGCCCTAGTCCAGATTTTTGGACTAGGCTCAAATGAAACTAGGGGATGTGTTTTGTGTGCTAGTAGCAAAAGTAGAAAGAAAGATGGGTGTAAATACAATCGGGCCTAAGCCCAAAACACATGGGGAGAGGGTCTATATGGATACTATGAGGGTGCACGCACGAAAATATGGCGGACTAGCGCTTCTGAATTGTTTGATATGGATCACATGGATGGGAATTGTTTGATATTGAGTTCTTATATTTCTTTTCAAAACAGAAACAACATTTTATTCCTCTCTCTCTTTGGTCTTGTCCCACCCTATTCCTCTTCCTCTCTCAATGAGAACCAAACCCTATGCCCTCAACCACAACGACGTCCGCTCTCTCTCTTCCTCCTGAACCTTTCTCACACCCTCTTATTTCAAAAACTAAAAATCTATTGCTCTTAATAACTCCACCTCAAACACACAGAAGCGACGTCAAAAGGAAAAAAATGGGTTACTTGAAAGTGAAGAAAGAGGATTCGACGGTGGACTGGTGTTGATCGGAGTTCCTGGAGTCGCAAAGGCTCAAAGGAGCTTTGGTCATTCTCGGTGATAGAAGAAGGTTACACGGGGAGGGGTTAGCGGTACGCGGTGATAGGAAAATTTCCTCTGTTTCTCTTTTACTGTAAAAAATTTATTCTTTCTATATATTTCTCCTTCTATTTTTTCCCTCCTTTTTTTGTAATCATTCGCCTGTTTTTATAGCAAATTTCAGAAATTAGCAATTTAGGAAATTAGTCAATTTGTCTATAATTTTAATTCTGTATTGATTAGGATTTTTCGATTTAGGAATTATTTTGAATTATTGTCTGTAAATTCAAGAATGTTGCCTTTACCTCCTGTATTCGCAATGAATTTGTTTTTGTGTGTTAAGTCTTTGTTTTGATTACGCCTTGATTTGTTTCTGCGTTTAATGGGCTTGCTGTTGTATTCGGAAGAACAAAGAATGCATATTTCTAATTTGATTTGAACAGTACATGTTTGTGATATTGATTTGGGCCACACGTTTCTTACTGCATTGGGCCGATGTTTTTTTTATCAACAAACGAAAACAAAAATTATTAGGTCTAAAATGTGATGTTATATTTAAACGAATTAACAATAATGATAAAATAAAACACTTTTCTTTTATTAAATTAGAGCTGAATTGGGCCATGCAACAACACTTGTTTTGGGCTTTGAAATGGACCTTTCTTTAATCAAACAGTTTCCTTCACTCAGTAAAACAAAACACAATATTTGATTCAGTTTATAAGATATTGATCTTAAGAAACAATCTATAATAATAATATTTAATAAAAGTAATTATAATAACTAAAAGTAATGTTAATAATAATAACAATAATGTTATAATTAAAACAAAACAAAATTTTCAAAATAACCCAAAAATGAATGGGCCCAGATTGCGTCAATTGTTTAGGCCTTCAAAATGATTTGCTATGGGCTAATTTGAAGCAAGCGTACCCCCCCCCCCCCCCCCCCCCCCCCCCCCTTATTATTCAACAACCTAAAACAAATGGGCCAGCTAAGCAACTTAACGAGCCTTTCATTCACACTTCCATAATTAGAACCATGCCTCTCCTTCGAAATAGATTTCTACTCTAGAGCCTAATGGGCCATCAAATGTTGATGGCTCATTTTAAATCGACACGACATCCCTTTATTTTTTTACCCCTACCATATTACGATTTATTTAAAAAACCTAAACATAAAAGGTAGGGTAATTTTGGGGTATGACAGATGCCCCTATTTAATTACCTTTCGACTGAACAATGCGAGAATACGCAGGTCTCGTACGTTCTGGTCGGAAGTTTGTTAAATATTGGAAGACCCCAAAATTTTGCCCGAAAAACTTACAAGGATACGTTGTGCAGTGTTTCCCTTGGTGTGAAGAAAAGGTACAAATGATGTATCATCCTACCGGTATTTGAACCAATTTTTTAAATTTAATTTAGACATGACGATGTAGATGATTTTCCAGTATCTAAAAGAGATTGTATAGTTTTTCACATTTACCAAGACTCGATCGCTGAATAAAATATGTTAGGTTTGAAGTAATGGAACCCAAAATTCTCTAATGGCGTCGGTCGTGTCGTCTTCCACCAAAAATATCAATATGAAGGAAATAAACACCTAAATTCACGATGAAGTCTGTTGTGTCGTCCTCAAACACCACTATCAACATGAAGGAAATAAACACCAAATTCACGGTGAAGTCGGTTGTGTCTTCCTCAACCACAACTATCAACATGAAGAACACGAAATTCATGAAGAAGTCGGTTGTGTCGCCCTCAACCACAACTATCAACATGAAGGAAATAAACACCAAATTCACGATGAAGTCGGTTGTGTCGTCCTCAACCATAACTATTAACGTGAAGAACACCAAATTCATGAAGAATTCGGTCGTGTCTCCCTCAACCATAACTATAAACATGAAGGAAATAAACACCAAATTCACAATGAAGTCGGTTGTGTCGTCCTCAAGCATAACTATCAACATGAAGAACACCAAATTCATGAAGAAGTCGGTTGTGTTGCCCTCAACCACAACTATTAACATGAAGGAAATAAACAACAAATTCAAGAAGAAATCGGTTGTGTCGTCCTCAACCACAACTATCAACATGGAGGACACAAAATCATGAAGAAGTCGGTTATGTCTCCCTCAACCACAACTATCAACATGAAGCAAATATACACCAAATTCGCGAGGAAGTCGGTTGTGTCGTCCTAAACCATAACTATCAACATGAAGAACACCAAATTCATGAAGAAGTTGATTGTGTGATCCTCAACCATAACTATCAACATGAAGCAAATATACCCCAAATTCGCAATGAAGTCAGTTGTATCGTCCTCAACCATAACTATCAACGTGAAGAACATCAATTTCATGATTAGGTCGGTTGTGTCGTCCCCAACCACAACTACCAACATGAAGAAAATATATCCCAAATTGCTTTAAAGTTTGAAATAATAATTCGCACAGATAATCCTGGTGAACATGAACCCCAAGAAAATTTGTTATCTTAAGCAGAGTAGCTTTGCAAGATTCCATGTATGCATAATGCCCTAAACTGATGTGTTATCCAAGTGTGATGTATGCCCCAAATGTTTATATGTGTATTTACATAAATAGTTATGTGCTTATGCCCCAAATGGTTGTATGTGCATGCCCCAAGTATGTGTATGCCCCAAATTTATGTGTATTCCCCAAGTATATGTTTATGCTTTTGATAGATATATTTTGTTAAACCATTGGGTTCTCATAGTCACCAACTCCCTAATGGTGTTTGTTACCAATTGTTGTATCTCCAAGAGGATTTAGATTTGGTGAAAGATGTCGGTGATATCTTGATGTCTGTATCATAGGCGCAAGCGTAGGCATGGATGTAAACATGTATTTCGGCACAGATATTGACATAGTCGCAAACGTAGGCGTGGGCATAGAGATAGGCGTGGACATGGACGCAGGCGTGGATTTTTCTTTAATATTTTTCTAACAAAAATGCTTTTCGATGTTTTATCAAATGCTTTTATTGGTATGTCAATTCCCCTAAATAATTTCAAACAATATTCATAAAAATAATTGTAGTATTTTGCAAACACGTCTAAAAAGAAAGAAACACAATTGAAATATTTGAAGAAGAATTCAATGTTTTTATTGATAAATATGCCTCTGAACAGGCAAGTGTACAAGATGCAATCCCTAGGTAGAGGTAATTATAGGAAGTTTTGATAAGAAGATGTAAGTGGAAATGAAAATTATGATTGCTACTGCTATTTTCCCTAATATTCTCTTGATAGCTCCAATCTTCTCTGCTGTTGAGTCAGATGATTTAGACTAATCCCTTCCTTCGTGGTCCATAGTCGCGGTTATTAGAATGCAGTCTTTTTGTTCTTTATTTCTTTGAATGAAATCCCTAATTTTTTCCAGGATTTCCCTTTCGGGTTTTTAACCCATCAGGATAATAATTTTTTGTGCATGTCCCTAATTTTTGCCTGGATCGCCTTTTCAGGGTTTTAAATCCACAGGGACGCTCCTTTTTGCCTAAGTTTCCTTTTTAGGAGTCGAGCTTAGCGAGCTTTCTTATACATAGTATTTTTTGACTGCGTCTGTATTTGTCGGATGTGGTAATTCTTCCCCATCCATTGTTGTGAGGATAAGACCACCTCTAGAAAATGTCGTTTTTATCACAAATGGACCCTCGTAGTTGGGTGTCCATTTTCCACGTGAATCAAGACGAGGTAACAAGATCTTCTTTAGTACTAGATCCCCTTCTTTGAATATGCGAGGACATACTTTCTTGTCGAAGGCTTTCTTCATGAGTTTCTAATATAGTTGATTGTGGAACACAGCTGTTAAATGTTTCTCTTCAATGAGGTTGAGATGATCAAGTCATGTTTGAACCCACTCGGCTTCTTCGATCTCTGTTTCCATTAGCACTCAGAGTGATAGAATTTTTATCTCCACTGGAAGTACCGCCTATATGCCGTATACTAGAGAAAAAGGAGTTGCACCTGTTGACGTGCATATAGAGGTACGATAGCCATGTAGCAAATGGTAGCATTTCGTGCCAATATATGTATGTCTTCACCATCTTTTGAATAATTTTCTTGTTTGCAGCTTCAACAGCCCCGTTCATCTTAGGTCGATATGGTGAGGAATTATGATGCTCGATCTTGAAATCGTCGCATAATTCCTTCATCATTTTTTTTCAAATTAGACCTGTTATTAGTTACGATCCTGTTTGAAACCCCATGTCTACATATGAGATTTAGCTTGAAGAAACTAGTGACTACTTGACTTGTCACATTTGCATATGATGTTGCCTCTACCCAGTTGGTGAAGTAATCAATGGCGACTAGTATAAATCGGTGCCCATTAGATGCTTTCGGTTCGATCGTACCTATCATATCAATCCCCCACATTGAGAATGGCCAAGGAGAGCTCATGCCATTCAGAGGAGTAGGTTGTACATTCATTTTGTCAGTGTATATTTGACATTTGTGACAGGTTTTTATATAATGATATCAATTTGCTTCCATTGTTAACCAGTAATACCCTTCCCGTAGGATTTTTCTTGCCATAAGATGCCCATTTGTACAGGTTCCGAAACTAGCTTCGTGGATTTCCCTCATAAGCGTGTTCGCTTCCTATTTCTCCACACACCTGAGTAACACCATATCGTAGTTTCTGTTGTACAATACATTACCACTCAAAAATAATTTTGATGCTAGCCTTCGCAGAGTTCCCTTTTCGATGATAGAGGCATTTTCAGGGTATTCTTTCTTTTCAAGATATCTCTTGATGTCGTAGAACCAAGGCTTGTCATTCAGTCCTTCTTCAATAGAGAGACAGTGTGCTGGCTCTTCAAAATGTCTGATAGTGATGTGCGGCTCGTGGTTGGGCCAGGTTTCCTTAAACATAGCTGACAAGGTTGCCAGAGCATCTACCATTTGATTTTCTTCTCGCGGGATAAGGTTGAAAGTAATTTCGGTGAATTCCACAGCTAGCTTTAAGACATGATCCCGATACGGAATCAAGTTTGGGTGTTTGGTGTCCCATTAACCTTTTACCTGGCATATGACCAATGCGGAGTCTCCGAATACTTTAAGGTATTTGATTCTCAGATTGATAGCACCTTCCAGACCTAGGATACAAGCTTCATATTCGGCGATATTGTTGGTGCAGTCGAAACATAACCTTGTGGTATAAGGTTTGTGATAGTTCTTTGGAGAAGTTAAGACTGCCCCAATGCCATGTACCAATGCGTTTGAAGTTCCATAGAACATGAGTGTCCACCTTGCCCCTGGTTCAGGTCCTTTATCAGGTCTTGGTATTTCGTAATCATCTATAGCCATAACATCTTTGTCTAGAAAGTCAAATTTCATGGGCTGATACTCTGGAAATGGCTGATGGGCAAGATGATCAGCTAGTACACTACCTTTGATAGCCTTTTGGGTAACATATAGTATGTCATACTCCAATAGTAACATCTGCCATCGAGCAATCCTCCCCGTGAGAGCTGGTTTCTCAAACACATATTTTAAAGGATACATCCTTGCTATTAGCCACATGGTGTGTGTTAAGATGTATTGCCTCAATCTTTTAGTAGCCCCAGCCAGTGCCGAACAAGTTTTCTTAAGGAGCGAGTACCTGGTTTCGTAGTTAGTAAATTTCTTGTTGAGGTAGTAGATTGCATGCTCTCTTCTACCTGTTTCGTCGTGTTGGCCAAATACACATCCCATCGATCCTTCAAGTACTATTAGGTACATAATGAGAGGTCTCCCTGGAACTGGCAGGATTAATATTGGTGGCTATTGTAAATATTTCTTTATCGTCTCAAAAGTTGTCTGGCAATCCTCATTCCATGTAACTATTTGATCTTTTCGCATCAATTTGAATATAGGATCACACGTGGCAGTTAGGTGTCATATTGAAATGTAGTTCAATCATCCTAAGAAACCACAAACCTATTTTTTTGTCTTTAGCACTAGCATGTCTTGTATAGCTTTTACTTTAGCGGGGTCCACTTTGATACCATGCTGGGTTACAATAAAACCCAATAACTTGCCTGACCTGACACCAAAGGTATACTTGTTTGGATTCAACATTAATTTGAATCTTCGCAGTCGGCCAAATAACTTCTGTAAACGTATGATGTGGTCCTCCTCTGTATGATATTTGGCGATCATATCATCTACGTACACCTCAACTTCCTTTTCAATCATATCATGCAACAATGTCACCATTGCTCGTTGATAGGTTTCCCTTGCATTCTTCAAACTGAATGGCATTACTTTGTAGCAGAAAGTGCCCCAAGGTGTCATGAAGGTAGTCTTCTCCATGTCTTCGGGCACCATTTTAACCTGGTTATAACCTTAGAAGCCGTCCATGAGTGAGAATAATAAAGCTTGAGTCGTGTTATCTACAAGAACATCTATATGAGGTAGCGGAAAGTCGTCTTTAGGACTTGCCCTGTTAAGATCCCGATAATCTATACACATGTGTACTTGCCATATTTCTTGGGTACTGGCATAATGTTAGCTATCCATGGTGGATAGTCTACCACTTCCAAGAACCCTGTGTCGAATTATTTTAGAAAGTCTTCCCGAATTTTGCTAGACATATCTGGATGAGTTCTCCTAAGCTTTTGCCTAACCGGGTGATAACCTTCTTTGAGAGGTAATCTGTGTACTACAATGTCTGTATCCAACCCTGGCATCTCTGTGTAGGACCAGGCAAATATATCCACATACTCGTGTAATAACTTGATCAGTCTTTCTTTGGCGCTTTCTTCGAACGCTGCCCATGGCTTGATCTATTTTGGGTCTTCTTCTGTGCCAAGATTAATAGTCTCAATGGGCTCTTGATATGGTTGTATATTGTTATCCTTTTTTCTATGCTTCTTGCCAGTTCTTCAGAAAGTTTAAGATCCTCAACATCTTCCTCTTCAGCTTGGTTTAGGGGAGTATAAAAATCATATCGGATAGTAGTAGTAACATCATCAATGATGTTGGGCATGGATCTGCACATTTATCATGTTTTGGTGCAATTTTTATTAAGTACGTGAATTTGGAAAATGCATATGAGAGAAAGTACTGCCATTTTTAAAATATATAGTATAAATGCAAAAAATAAAAACAAGGATCTTAATTGAATACAAAACACATTTTTATTAATCATGAATATTGATTGAAACACACGGGGACCCTTACAAACAACCCCTATGCCTCGGGCTTGGCATAGGTTCTTTCAAAAACAAAGAAAATTACTTTGGAAAGAAAATTTCAGGAATCTCCATAATTGTTCAGTTCTTCAACTCTTCGCCTGGGGCGCATTCACAGATGAAATTTGATGTTCGTTTTATGTTGTTTTTGTGGGACACCATTGCCACTTGTTCGCCATGTTCTACCCCTTTGCTGATAAAGGTCTCCTGGATTGGTGGAAACCGTGCTTTCCCTTTTAGAGTTGACTTCGATGATTCATAACCTAAGCCAAAATGGTTCTTCTTCTCAGATATTTCAAGGAGCTTTCCCCAGCCTTTCGAGTCACCATTCTACACCGCTATTTATAAGTCTCTCCAAGAGGTCATGGCAGGCTTTTTGACTTTTTCTACCGGTAAGGTTATCATTGAAGCAACCTCCAATACTTGAAACGATGTAGCTATGCAATCTTCGTCAGCACTTATATACTTGTAGAACTCAATCTGACTTACGAAGATGTCTTCTTCTCCACCAATTATGACCAATCTTCCTTCAACAAATAAATTCAATTTTTGATGTAAAGCCGAAGTGATTGCCCCTGCTACATGGATTCAAGGTCTTCTGAGTAAACATGTATACGTTGGTTCAATATCCATGACTTGAAAGGTGATATAGAACATGTGCGGAATGATCTTGAAGGGAAGATCTACTTCTCCAAATATTGTACTGTGAGAACCATCAAAAGCTTTGACTATCGTGGAACTCAGTCTTATCACAACACCGTCTAGTGTTAACTTCATCAGGCTAGATTTGGGTAACATATTAAGGCGAAACCGATATCAGTAAGTACCTTGGATAGACTCATAGTACCTATCTGTATTGAAATGTGTAATTCTTGATTGCTACCACATTATCAAATTGGTTCACATTGATTTCTTCTGCAACATGAGAAGAACTTAAGACTTTCATCAAAGAATCTCGATGCGCTTCTGAATTGATGAGCAACGAGAGTATAGAAATCTTGGCTGGAGTCTGGTGAAGTTGGTCCACTACCCTATATTCACTTCTCTTAATTATCTTCGATAATTCGTCGGCCTCTTTGTCGGTGAAACTTTTGTTTGCAGGATCTTGATTCATATCTTATATTGCTTTTCCTTTTTATTTTGTCAACAAGTCGTTTTTGTTTTTCAACACATTGTCATTCTTCTCCAATGGTTTAGTTTCGAACACCCGGCCACTACGGGTTATGTCCCCTTTCCCTGATATATTTGAAATCACAGGTTCTTGAATTGATGATGGCTCACATTCCTGTTTCGAGCCATTAACGTATACAGCTGGGTCATAATTCCATGGCATTGCCTTGTCACTTTTGTAAGGGAAAGAAGATGGCCCTTTAATTACCATTGTAGTCATTGATGCTACTGGTATTTTAAGAGTTTTCTTTATTGTAGGGGTTTATGTCGAATCTCCCCATGGGATCACAAGAGTTTTCTTATTATGATTTTGCTTTTGATAAGGAATTAACAATGGTTTCTTCATACTTCCTTCAATTGCTGCTATATACTTAACTTCACGGTATAGTCTGAATTGGACTATCCCCTGATCCATAAATTGTTGTAAGGTTTTTTCAAAAGCTTCATTATGTTCCAACATGAACCTACATTCTAACATATATTCTTTCAATAGATTTATCGGAGACTTTGCTTGTTTTCCCGCCCCGCAGTCGGTGACTACTTCGATCGCATTTATTGTCGGACCACCATGCGGAGGCATGGGGTTTGATTTGATGTTTGGATTTTCGAAGGTAATATCTTAGGCTTCCAATAAGTATTAAACCTTTTGCCTAAAGGCCCAACATTTCTCTAGGGTATGGCCCAGATAATTTTCATGATATTCACATCTAGCATTGGTGTCGTATCTTGGTGGGAGTGACCCAGCTGGTGGAGCTAGAGGTTTGAGCTCTACCAAGAACACCTTGACCAAGTGCTGTAATAGTTGGCTATGTGGCATAAGGAGGGGATCAAACTTCCTCGAAGGTATGTCAAACTTGTTCTGTTGCTGCTGCTCCTGTGGAATCATCAATGGTTGTTGTGCTCTTTGTTATGGAGCCACAACATTAACTTCACCTTCCTTCCTTTTTGTAAGATTAGGGACCAGTATTTTTATGTTTAAAGGGGAATTTGATGACCCCCCTTGAATCTTTCCATTCTTTATCCCTGTCTCAATCCTTTCTCCAATAGTTACTAAGTCAGAAAATCCTGAATATATGCTTCCTACCATCTTTTCATAGTATACCCCTTGTAGGGTTCCCATGAACATGTCGACTAACTCTTTCTCCAGAAGTGGTGGTTGCACATGAGAAGTCATCTCCCTCCACCTTTGAGCGTACTTGTTGACAGACTCTTCCTTCTTCTGGGATATGTTATGGAGTTCTGTGCGGGTAGGTGCCATATCTAGGTTATATTTATCCTGCTTCATGAACGCATTGGAAAGATCTGCCCATGTTTTTATATGCATCCTTTCCAACTATATATACCAATCCAGTGATGCCCCACTCAAATTGTCTTGAAAGCAATAAATCATTAGCTTCTAGTTTTGAGCGTAAGCATGCATTTTACTACAGTACATGCGCAGGTGGTTTCTTGGACAAGTGAGTCCCTTGTATCTTCCAAAGTCGGGTACTTTGAATTTTGGCGGGGTTCTTACATCCGCAACGAGACCCATCTCGAGGGCATAAACATCAAAAGCATCATAACCTTCCACAACTTTCAACCTTTCTTCTAGAGCTTTGTATTGGTCCAGTGCCAACGGGTTTTCAACAGCAGGGGTGTTGGTCACTTTCTGCGGTTCCTGATTAACATCCTCTAAATCGTGATCTCTGTATTGTAAGTCCAAGTAATTGTCAGCATGATTAACGGGAATTTGTAGGGTATGAGATGCCCCTGCCTTTGGTGGATGTGGGATAAACCCCTCAGTTTCTTGTCTCGTCTCGTGTTAATCCATGACAAATTTATGTGGCCCTGTCTCCAATCCTTTTTTAGTTAGTGACCGCTCGATGCACCGATAGCTTGGGTTACTTCTTCTAAGGATACTCTGGGAATTTGTTCTTGTCTATCAATGATGTTCTTTAGAGCTACAAGAACCTGACTCATATCTCCTTGCATTGAGTCAACGTTGCTCTTAACTTGCTCTTAATCTATTTTGAAAGCTGCTTTATTCTCTTCTATTTGTTCCATAACTCTTATTGGTGAGCTCTTGTTTGATATGGCGGCTAAGGAGGTGGTGGTTTTTCTTCTACCAATGGTTCAACTGAAGAATATTTTTGAAAAAATGATTTTATTGAGTGGCATATTTATGAGATGTAATGTTTTTATGAGTGCAATATTATGTATGCATGATGTTAAGATTTATGCTTTGCGTGTCTTATTCACCTGGGTATATATATATATATATATATATATATATATATATATATATATATATATATATATATATATATATATATATATATAGGTTTTGCTTTTTTATTTGGTGAGTATCTGGAAAATGAATACACAAACAAGCTAGGAAACACAATGCTCTTATTGAAAAGTCAATCGTCTTTAAAAAGATAATACATTTCAAATACTAAAAAATATTACAATTCTAAAACAGTAAACTTGCTGGAAAGGAAATAAACAAAAGGAAAACAATATTCTAAGCCCATTTTCGAAGTTCTTCTCTGAAATGATCGACCATCATCATGCATAGCTTGACAAAATTATCAACGTCCTCTGGGAGAGGGACCATTACACTATCTGCGTCCTTTAAGCTTCTGGGAATGTCTTCGATGAGGTTGTTGGTCAAGAACGCGAGCTTCTCATGCTTATCTTTGTAGTGCCGGTACTCCTGGTAGATATTGGGAATTATCTTGTGGTTATCCCTCCCTTCTTTGGCAATCTTTGTATACTACTCTTCCCAATACATCTTTTTATCTCTCAGCTCCGTATATAGTCTTCGCTGTATTAGTAAATCCTTCCGGAGGTCCTCCAACTCAAGACATACATTCTCGTACTCATCAGTTTTCTTGGCCAGATGTGTTTTGGCCCTCATTTTTACAAGGCGTTCTCTAACTTCTGACTCTTGGCTATCTTGAAGCCTAGTAGTGAGGTATTTCAACCAATCTTCTTAGTCTAAAGATACTTGGGCCAAGCTTTGGATTTGAGCCCTCAATTCTTCCTCTAATACTTTCTTTTCCTGCACAACTTTATCATACCATCTATTTAACTTTCCAATTTCATTGGCAGCATCTTACAGCCTCAGATTATGGGAATCCAGATTAAAAGTAGCACTTAATATCCATTCAGTTGAACGCTTCCTTTTCAAACTTTCCTTTTCAAATGCTTCACGTTCTTTTTGAATCGGTTTGTCTATCGATTCGAGTATGTGCTACATTTGTCTTTTCTCTTTGGTAAAGTTAAGGAGATTGAGCTCTAGCTCTTCCTCCTCCCTCTGAGCCTGCTTCAGTTCTTTTTCAAATCACTTCCCTCTTCTAAAGACATAGGAGGAGTGACTGGGACCTCTTGCTCATATTCGGGATCTATATCAAAAGGAAGTTTGATAATTTGCACCCTGTTTAGGACCAATTGAGTGTAAGGTTCTTTTACTACTGCATTTTTCCTTTCCACTTTTCTTTTGTTAACCCTACTCCATGCCCGGATTATTTTGTTGAGTAGCTCTCGGTCATTTCTGCCTATGTCATGAACGATTAATTTCTAGAGTTGTTCATCTGAAGGTTTGTCTTCTAGAGGATACCCTAGTTGTTGTAGGGCCAGGGTGAGATTGTAATTGATGTAGCCTCGTGACCCGATTAATGGGACATTAGGAAAATCGCAACAACTATAGACAATATCACTGATATCTAACTTCCTGGCATACCACAACACAGAACTAGCAGTGAGAGATCTCAACTTTTGAGGCCATTCATACCTTGTCAGATTCGGAACCAAGTAACTTTCCTTGTAAAGGTGAGTCATGAACCAGGAGTATAACAATGGAATACATCAATTTAGGGTACCTCTTTTCTTCTTTTACCGTGTATGAATGGCGTAGTAGATATCAGTGTGATACGGTAGGAGAACTGACTTGGGTGTTTTGCGTTTTATCGCAAATGTTGCGGTTAGCAAGAGTCGCCACCGACTTTTCTTTTATCCAAAAGGAAAGGTGAAAAAGCACAGGAAAGACCTTTAAGATTGTTTCTTGAGTTCAGGGAGTAGATTATGAAAAGGGAAGGTATTAGCACCCTTTTCATCCATGGTTTTCCAAGGGCTCTTAGTTACTTGCTAGATCACTTGATTTTTGTTTGAAATTATGCTTTGTGTGGTTTTTGAAAGTATTTTGTAAAGAGGCCATTGTTTAGGCAAACTTTGTAATGATTCTCATTTGTAAGAATGTATAAAAAGATGTTGATCTTTTGAAAATATTTTTCAAGTTTGTAAGATGTTTTGAAAGTGTAGGTGTTTATTTTGAAAGTAGCAAGGATGTTTTGTTTTGAAATTGAGCAAGTAACTAGGAGCATTCTACCTACTCAAAAGTCTTTCATGTTCATTTCCTTTTTCCTTTGACATTGTTATCTTACCATTGATTTGGTAAGTAACCCTATCTTTGGATGTAAACGGGACAGGCGTGGGTCATCGTATAACCATGATTAGCAACGTTGCAAGGTATCTTAGCATTCTCTTTTAGGGACTCAGATCATTTGAAAGGCAACATAGATAGCGTCATCGAGGGACTATGATCTTATATTTTGTTTGTTTTTGCTAAGATACCTCACATGCGTAATATGGCCATTTTGTAAAGCAAACAAGTGGATTTTACCCTAAGGGGTGCTTGTGTGCAAGTGTATTATTTTCATGCTTGGTTTTGTCTTTGATTAGGGTTTTCTAATTGATTGGTTTTAGTCTTTCCATGCAAACCCTAATTACTAGCATTTGTATATAAAGCGATAAATTGCAGAATTTAAAATTACTACGCTATTACAATAGTTGTGGGAGGGGTGTACAAATTATAAATGGGGATTGCAAAAAAATAAACCTAATTATCTATTACAACCATATTGAATTTGTACAAGAATTGAATGATTAATGTACAAAATTAAATAAACATACAAGAATGTAAATGTAAAGAAAATGGGTTTTTATTTGGGTTTTTTTTTAGAGAAAATGGGTTTTGGTTTTAAACTAATTAACTAAAAGAAAATTATTAATTAAAATTATAAAAAGTAAACATAAATTTACTAGGAAAAGAAATTAAATAAAACCCTAATCTATTAATTGATAAAAAGATTATAAAATAATTTATAGTATTATAAAATATTTTTGGTCTTTTTATATTTTAAAATAATATATTTAAATGGTGTAAAAGAAAATAACTAAAACCCTAGTTTTTAACTTAAATTTACAAAAAAAATAACAAAATAAATAAAGTATAATTAAATAAAATTATTTTTTTGTGTAAAAAATAAACATACTTTATCAAAATATAAATCTAATGTTTTTATATTTTTTTCTGATTTTTTAGTATTAGATAAAATATTTAAGAAAACAAATAAATAAAAATAAGAAAAAGAAAATAAAATGGGTCAGGGGTGTGAATAGCCAGCAAGGGGGGTCAGCAGTAAGAAAAAAAAACATAAGGCCCGAGGGAGGCCCAACGCTTGTCAAAAAGGTCAGAATACATGAAAAATATGGAAAAAAAATCCAAAACGGTACCATTGGGGCTCGAACCCAGGTCTCTAGAGTCACAGGCGCGCGCTTCTACCACTAGGGTGGCTATACATCCGTTTATATAAATCAAACCATAAATATACATGGTAAACACGTTCCTGAGGCCAACTTCATCTTCAACCTCACGCCCAGCCAAAACCTCTATATCTTAATCAATTCTCAATAAAAATGAAAAATGTAAACAGGAAACTTGTAGCAAATTTCCACACGATTTCAGAAATGCAATGCAATAAATTATAGGTCAAAGATAAGCATGAATTCTAATGTCCCTAATTTGAACCCTAAAAAGTTTAGAAACTTCAATCCTAAAATTCTCTAAGCTCGAACAATATAAATGAAAACTATGGACATGGTTAGCTTTAGGGCAATGATATCTACATTTTTCATTCACAAATAAACCATTAATGATGCATGTATGAAGAGTTCAAAAGTCAGAAAACTTACCTTGCAAGAGGGTATCGTGTTTGGAGTTTGAGTTGCTTTCAGTGAGTTCCAAAGATTGGATTAGCTTCCTCAAGCTCCCAGAAAGCTAATGTGATGCTTAGCTTGAGCTGAAAGTGCCTGAGGAGTTCTGGAGAAGTCAAGGTGCAAGGTGTTGTTTTTGAAAATGGTGGATGATGATGGAGGTGTTACATCGGTGTTTCGGGTGTTGGGATTGTTTGTGTATGTTGTTTAGAAGCTTTTGAAAGTAAAAGGCAAAGAAACACACGAGCAAATTTGGTGATTGGATTCAAAACTCAAAAATGACAAGTTTTGAAGTGTTTTTGGTGATTCTATGTTCTTGGTGTTCTCAGGGATTAAGCATGCGTTGGATTTGTGGAAAATAACTTGTGTATCTATAAGCAAAAGGGTTTGAGTGCTTTGGACAGTCAGAAGTAAAAGTTACAAGCTAATGGCTATGTTACTTGATTTTCAAGAAAAGTGAGAAAACAAGTTTCAAGAGGAAGTACAAGCATGGGCTGAGTGATTGTAAGTGTCTAAACAAGTTTCTCTTGAGTTATAAGACATGTATGATCAGAAGAGAACAAGTGCAAGGCTCAAGAACAAGTTTTGTGCAAAAAGCCACTTTATCAAAATTGCATTGTGCACTTTCTTCCCGAAATGGATATAAAGCATGGCCTTGCATTGAATGCTTGAATTGAGACCTCTAACAGCTGTGCAAGAAATTAATTATGGAGTGCCTAACAAGTTTGAGGCCTGCAAAGTAGAGGTTATGCAGCATAAGTTTGAATTTTGAATTTGTTCATCACAAAATGACTTGAAATTTAAGTGTGAAAATCCTAACTTCATCTCTTCGATTCTCCCTACTCAAAAATGATCTCAAGGATTTGTTGGACATTTTAGAAATCTTATAATGTGCTCTACAACCCATCTTTGAATCACTTTTGAAAATTCCCCTTGGAACAATATGAAAAAGTTCCATGAAGTTATGTCAAAATCCTGACCAAATTAGGGCAAAAATTTCACACTGTGTTTTGTTTCATGACCATGTGTTCTTAAAATTATAACTTGCGATCCAAGCACTTTTGGAAGGAGTTGTGTAAATAAATGTTAAATATTTCATGGAGATCTACAACTTTCATGTTGGAAGTTTCTTCTGAATCATCTTGTATCATGGTGAAAAGTTTGCTCAAAGTTGTGAAAAATAAGAAATTTTCAACACTCAAAAATTTCTATGTTTAGAAATTTTAAATTTTCAAAATGAAATCTTGAATTTTTTATTTCTTGATGAATAATTTCATATTTTAACATGCTTTGATGAATTGTGATCTTTGACATTTGATTTTGACCAAAAAGTCAAAGTTTGACTTTTCAGGATACAATTGACTTTTGACCAGTTGACTGAAAATTCATCTGTCAATCCATTGGACTTGAGCAATGTTTTGAGCCATGTCATTAGGTCAAAATGATGCAATTGGACTCTTGATATAATGTCTTAAACCAATTGATCATTTGCTAGGTAAAAAATCAAAAATTGCCCTTTCCCAATCAAAACCCTAATTTTGACCATTTTGTCCTTTTGAAGATTTGATCAAATTTCTTGAGGAATTATGGTCCGAACATGATAAAGTGATACATATGAGTTTAAAATATTTATGTCGATCAAAATTTATGAAGTTTGACTATAAATTGGCCATAGTTGACTTTTTCCCCAATATAGTTGATTTTTAGGTCAACTACTCAATTGACTGAGCAAAAGTGTGATCCAAAGCTTGAAACTTGACATGAGTAATCTTGAGGGTCCATCGTGGTCCAAGAAATTCATATAGGGCATTGTAAGTTCAAATATCCTTGTGCAATCTCAAACCCTAATTTTGGTCATCAGTGCTTTTAGGAGGTGTCTTGAGCTGATCAATCCCTAGTGCAGTCTTAAGCCAAAGGAGTTCTTGTGAGAAAATTATTGATAAGTGAGAGGGAAAATTTTGGGGTACAACAGCTTCCCCTGTTCAATCTTCTTAAGCCTGAAGAGTTAGATTGGTGAGTTCTGCCATTCGTGACTCGAAGGTGGGAGATGATTGGACATTAGAGTGCCCAAAAATTTGCACTCGGTGTTGTGATGATTGATGGTATAGGGAATGGGCATAAAGATGCCATTTGGAGGGATGATGGAAAGTTGATTGAGATGGGCTTGTAGATGCCATCCAAAAATGATTGTTGAATCGTATCTGTAAGCTGAAACTGAATGAATATCATAATGGCGTCCGTGTATGGAGCGTATATGTAAGCTGAAACTGAATGAATATCAGAATGGAGTCCGTGTATGGAGCGTATTTGAATTGTATCTGAAATTTGAATCTAAATGATTATCAGGATGGCATCCGTGTCTAGAGCGTATCTGAACTGTATCTGAGAGTTGAACTTGAATGAGTATTAGGATGGCATCCGTGTCTGGAGCGTATCTGAACTGTATCTGAGAGCTTAATCTGAATGAGTATCAAGATGGAATCCGTGTCTGGATCGTATCTGAACTGTATCTGAGAGATGAATCTGAATGAGTATCAGGATGGCATCCGCATTTGGAGCGTACCTGAACTGTATCTGAGAGCTGAACCTGAATGAGTATCTGGATGGCATCCGTGTCTGAAGCATATCTGAACTGTATCTGAGAGCTGAATTTGAATGAGTATCAGGATGGCATCCGTGTCTGGAGCGTATCTGAACTGTATCTGAGAGTTGAATCTGAATGAGTATCAGGATGGCATCCGTGTCCGGATCATATCTGAACTGTATTTGAGAGCTAAATCCGAATGAGTATCAGGATAGCATCCGCATCTGGAGCGTATCTGAACTGTATCTGAGAGCTGAATCTGAATGAGTATCATGATGGCATCCGTGTCTGGAGCGTATCTGAGAGCTGAATCTGAATGAGTATCAGGATGGCATCCGCATCTGGAGCGTATCTGAACTGTATCTGAAACTTGAATCTGAATGAGTATCAGGATGGAATCCGTGTCTGGAGCGTATCTGAACTGTATCTGAGAGTTGAATCTGAATGAGTATCAGGATGGCATCCGTATCTGGAGCGTATCTGAACTGTATCTGAAAGCCTTTGAGCATTGTTAATGGTAGCTATTGATTAATTTTATCCTGAAAAGGGTAAAATGTTAGCTAATATGCAATGTCGTGCTGTATGAAATGCATAGTATAATGAGATTGTGATACATGCATTCGTGTTATCGATGTTTATGTTATATGGATGTGATGTATGTGTATGTGAGCTAATTTGCTATACTGTTTGTTGGATTGGGGAAAATGAATCCCCGAATGCTGCTGAGGATATGGAATGCAAGTCTTCATGTTTTGAAGTGTTGAGGAATTTCCACTTAGAAAAATAAACTTCGTTGTAAGGGAAATGCCGTGTACTGCTTGTAAAATCCCGTTGGGGAATCATGAGAAATTTGGTGACTTCTACCGGGGAGTGATAACTGGAAGTTTTATTCCGCTGGGGATTAAACTGCATACTGTGGGGGATTTTATGGAAATAGCTTAGAGAGATTTCCTTATTTCTTAAAGCTATTAGTGATTGACTTCCTATTTTTTTCATTTGTAAGTGGTAGTTACGTTCAAATGCATATGTTCAAAAATAAATCATTAGACGTTTTTGTAAACAAAACATAAGAGTAAAGAAAAACAGATAGTTTTGTACTTTCAAAGGGATATCTTTGTATTGGCTTTGAGTAAGTATTTTTGTACAATGAGACAAACATACTAGTAAGAGAATGTCGTTGTAAAAAATGAAAATTTGATACAAAGAAAAGATAGCTATGTGAAATAATCCCATGGGGTTCCCATTCTACTATAGCCTTTGTGTCCGTGAGCATCTTATCTATTTGCTGCCTTATCCGAAGCTGATTGAATTGATCAGAACCGTCGAATTTGCAGGTTGTTCGTAAGGTGATCCAACAGGACATAGTCATACGCTTTAATTCCCTAACTTTTTCCTGGACCTCCCTCTTGGGTTTTCATTCCACCGGGATACCCTTTTTTGCCCAAGCCGCCCTTTCGGGTTTTCAGCTTGCCGGGTTTACAGATTTTTTTGTTTTATCCCTAATTTTTGCCCGAACCTTTTGTTGGTTCGCCGGGATGCCCTTGTTTTTCCTAGGTGTAATAACCTAGTGGGTCTCTTATGGGTAGTATCTTTTGACTATGTCCGTGTTCACAGGGTGCGGCAAATCGTCGCCATCCATGGTGGTTAAGATCATTGCTCCACCAGAGAATATATTTTTTATTACAAATAGTCCTTCGTATGTAGGAGTCCATTTGCCCCTGGGATCACCCTGTGGTAGCATGATACGTTTGATCACCAGATCCCCGACTTGATATACATGGCGTCTGACCTTTTTGTTGAAAGCCTTGATCATCCGTTTTTGATACATTTGACCATAACAGACAGCAGTAAGCCTTTTCTATGTAATTAAGTTCAGTTGATCAAGTCGAGTCTGGATCCAATCATATTCATTCAGACCTGCATCCTTCATGATTCTCAAAGAGGGGATCTGGACCTCAATAGGCAAGACAACCTCCATGTCGTATACGAGAGAGTAAGGTGTTGCCCCGGTTGATATGCATGTTGTGGTACGATACCCGTGGAGAGCTAATGGTATCATCTCATGCCAGTGTTTGTACGTGACTGTCATTTTCTGTATGATCTTTTTGATGTTCTTATTTGCGGCTTCAACATCACCATTCATCTTAGGTCGGTAAGGGGAAGAATTGTGATGCTGGATCTTGAATTGTTCGCACAAGGAGGTGATCATAGTATTGTTTAGATTCGTACCATTGTCTGTTATGATCCTCTCCGGGATACAATAATGATAGATGAAATTCTGTTTAATAAACCAGGCTACAACATTCTTGGTAACAGAAGCGAAAGAAGCCACCTCGACCCACTTTGTAAAATAGTCAATGGCCACTAAGATGAAGCAGTGTCCATTAGAGGTTGTTGGCTTTATTTCCTCAATCATATCGATACCCCACATAGCAAAGGGCCAAGGAGCCATCAAGACATTCAGAGGAACCGGAGGTACGTGCACCTTGTCAGCATAGATCTGACACTTATGGCAGGTTCGAGAGTGTCGATAGCAATCTGCTTCCATGGTAGACCAGTAATAGCCTGCCCGTAGGATCTTCTTTGCCATCGTATGCCCACTGGAATGGGTGCCAAAAGTGCCCTCATGTAGATTCGCCATGATCTTTTCTGCCTCAAACTTGTCTACACAACGGAGCAAAATAGAGTCATGGTTGCGTTTGTAGAGAATTCCATTACTAAGGAAGAATTTAGTAGAGAATCTCCTTAAGAACTTCTTATCATTGACTGAAGCTCCTTCCAGAAATTCTTGAACCTCGAGATACCTCTTGACATCGTGAAACCAAGGCCGGTCCACTATTTCTTCAGTATTAATCTCGTGACAGTGAGCTGGTTCATCCATTCGTTCAATGGTGATCTGGGGAGCCTCGTTATCCCATTTAATTTTAAACATAGATGACATTGTGGCTAGTGCGTCTGCTAGATGATTTTCCTCTCACGGGAAATGCTCGAAGGTAATCTTCTCAAAATGTGGGATCAATGTCAACACATGTTCTTTGTAAGGGATAAGGTTAGGGTGTTTGGTGTCTCATTCCCCTTTGATCTGACTGATGACCAAGGCTGAATCTCCGAATACACTTAAGGATTTGATTCCCAAATTTATGGCAGCTTTGAGACCAAAAATGCACGCCTCGTATTCTGCCATGTTGTTTGTACAGTTGAAGCAGAGTCTTTCCGTAAAGGGAGTATGACATCCTTCAGGAGATATGAGTATAAAACCTATACCATTGCCGAGTGCGTTGGACTCCCCATCAAAAACCATGGTCCATCGGGATCCTTGTTCAGGTTCGTCATATGGTCTGAATTCTTCACAGTTGTTTACCATCATGATGTCTTCATCTGGGAATTCGAACTTCATGGACTGGTAGTCTTCCACAGCTTGTTGAGCAAGGTGATCAGCTAGTACACTTCCCTTTATTTCTTTCTGGGTAGTATACTGTATATCATATTCTGTTAGGATCATCTGCCATCTCGCTATTCCCCCAGAGAGGGCAGGTTTCTCGAAGATGTATTTTATTGGATCCATTTTAGATATCAATAAGGTAGTATGGGTCAGCATATACTGTCTTAGCCGGCGAGCATCCCATGCCAGAGTGCGGCAAGTTTTCTCGAGCAGTGGATATCTTGTTTCACAGTCGGTAAACTTTTTGCTCAGGTAATAAATAACATGCTCTTTTCGGCCAGACTCGTCATGCTTCCCCAGCACACACCCCATTGAATTTTCCAAAATAGTCAGATACATGATTAATGGTCTTCCCTCGACTGGTGACATCAACACAAGAGGCTCTTGTAGGTACTCTTTGATTTTGTCGAAAGCAGTTTGGAATTCATCATTCCATTTGACTACTTGATCTTTCTTCAGTAATTTGAAGATTGGTTCACAAGTAGCTGTTAGGTGAGAAATGAATTTGGCAATGTAGTTTAATCGTCCCATGAATCCTCTAACTTCCTTCTCGGTATAAGGAGCAAGCATTTCTTGTATTGCTTTCGCCTTGGCAGGATCTACTTCAATACCTTTACCGCTGACGACAAAGCCTAGGAGTTTACCAGACCTCACCCCATATGTGCATTTATTCGGGTTCAACCTCAGCTTGTATTTCTTTAACCTCTCAAATAGTTTCTGTAAATGATCAAGATGCTCTTCTTCTGTTTTAGATCTAGCTATCATGTCGTACATATAGACCTCTATTTCGTGATGTATCATGTCGTGAAATAGAGCTACCATGGCACGCTGATAGGTTGCCCCAACATTCTTCAGCCCGAATGGCATAACCTTGTAACAGAATGTGCCCCACTGTATGACAAAGGTTATTTTCTCCATGTCTTAAGGCGCCATTTTGATTTGGTTATAGCCTGAGAAACCATCCATGAAGGAAAACACTTTATGCTATGCCGTATTGTCAACTAGAATATCAATGTGGGGAAGTGGGAAATCATCCTTAGGGCTTGCCCTATTCAAATCCCTGTAGTCCACGAACATTCGTACCTTGCCGTCCTTTTAGGCACGAGAACAATATTGGCAACCCATTTTGGATAGGAGGTGACATACAAGAATCTGGCGTTGAATTGTTTCATGACTTCTACCTTAATATTCTCTGACATGTTTGGCCGCATACGACGGGCCTTTTGTTTTACTGGAGGGTTGTCCTCTTTTGTAGGTAGACGATGTACTACGATATTTGCATCAAGTTCTGGCATGTCTTCGTACGACCAGGAAAAGACCTCAACATAATCGTGTAACAACTGAATCAGATGCTCTTTAACATTGGGTTCCAGATTGGCACCCACCTTGACTTCTCTTTTGTCTTTTTCGGTACCTAGGTTGATTGTGTCCACTGGTTCTTCGTGGGGATGAATGGTCCTCTCTTCTTGTTGTATTAACTTGGCGAGTTCCCCTGGCACTTCACAATCTTCCTCACCTTCGTCTCCGGCTTGGTAGATTAGATTTTCAGAATCACAGAAGGCCATGGAAGAATTATTACCCATGGAATCCTGAATGGATGTAGATCTGCATTTTGAATGTGAGTGTGTGTAAGAGTATAACCATCTTCGAAAGAAATAAAAATGTAAAAAGAAAAACAATGAGCACATAGTTTGTATGCAAAAACGTCCATGATTCATTGACGTCATATGGAAATGAGATAATAACCCTTACAAATGGATCATTGTGCCTCGGGTAAGACACAAGGTTTAAAGAGTTTGGATTGTTTAATATTACAGGTCCGACAAAATTTTAAGACAAATTACTGTTAGATAAAAGTGATTGGGATAAAATCTCTAGCCTCCCAGTTGCTGAGCCCTCCATTGATAGTTGGGAAAATCCAATCCTCCAGTTTATAGATGTCTTCATCATCCTCTATTGTGTTGACTTCACGATTGCTGATCTTCAAGGGTGGTCCTTCGGCACGAGCGCGGCGTACAGCTTTCTGGGATCCTGAATTGAAACCCAAACCAAATTTGTCAAATTTTTATGGGGTATCTGGGAGTTGGCTCCAAATAGTGCACCCACCTTTTTCTATCACTGCCTTGGCATCTTTCAAAGACGACATCTTAAGCTGAGGCCTTGTAATCTTTGGGACTTGAGACACAACCTTGGTTACTGCCACGGTCTGCGGGACTTCTACGAAGTGCTGGAATGGAGTTTCAATAAATTCATCATCTAATTACACATATCTGAAGGAATTTAGATGATTGCCCATTTACTCTTCTTCTCCATGAATAGTGATGATTTTACCCTGAATTGGATATTTCAGCATTTGATGCAACGTAGAGGTAACGACACCAGCATTGTGAATCCACGGTCGGCCTAATAAGCAGGAATATGAAGGGCGGATATCCATTACATAAAAAGTTGAATCAAATGTTTGGGTTCCAACTTTTATGGGGATTTCCATTTCCCCATGCACCATCCTTTTTGAGCCGTGGAAGGCCCTCACTACTATGTTGCTAGGTTTCAAAGTCAATCCTTCACAGTCAAGCCTATCAAGAGCCTTTTTAGGCAACACATTCAGAGACGAACCGGTGTCAACCAAGACATGATCCAATGTCGTGCCCCTGCATTCGACTGAGACATCTAATGCCTCGTTATGCTCCCTCCCCCTTGGCGTTAAATCAACATCCGAAAAACCTAAACCATTATCTGCGGTCAAGCTGGCTAAGAAGTCTTGGAACTGATCGGTAGTTGTTTTTTGGGGTACATGGGTAGTTTTAAGGAATTTTACCAAGGCCTTTGCATGAGCCTCATAACATAACAATAAAGCCAGCATGTAAATTTTTGATGGAGTTTGCCCCAGTTGCTCGACTATGTTGTAGTCGCTTCTTTTTATAATCTTTAGAATTTCTGCCATCTCTTTTCGAGAGGTCTCAGGGATAGTTACTGATTGTGCCTTCGTTCGGACACGATCAACCAGAATACCTTTTCCTCGAGTCTCAGTTGACTCGGTAGTAGGAATGTCAGTAGGGGTGATAACAGGGACTGCAATAGTTTTGTTAACAGGAGTATTAGCAAAGATGATTGCAGGACTGGGAATAGCCTTTGGAGGAGCAACAATAACAGGAATGATTACAGGTCCAAAAATAGCTTTTAGAGGAGAAATTTCCGGAGAGAATACCCTTCCACTCCTGGTTATCTTACTAGTCCTTGCGATGTTACTGATATCGAAGTCAACTTTCTCAAAACATGAATTTTCAACAGCTGGCCAATCTTGCTTGATACCATGATAGTAGACATCACCTCCATAATTCCATGGGATGGTTTTGTCTGACGAATACGGGATTGGTCCAGGCATTATAATTATCAACGGAGCTACTTTAGGAACTTTTGTAATTCTAACGGGTCTTTTGGTGGAGACCTTGGAAGAATTGGCGGAAATGGTCACAATGGAAACATCATCATAAGAAACAATTGGAATAGAAGTCTTCTCGAACAAAATCTCCTTGTCATCTATTAGGCATTGAACGCATTCTTTTAACAAATGACAACTGGTTGGTGAGGATAAACAGAAATGACAACTTTCATCACAGCCTGGGGTCACAAGTGCTTAATTGTTCTTCCATTGCACTTAATCGTTCTTCCAAATGCTTATACTTGTCGTCGGCTGGAGGATATTGTTCTTCAGAATAATCTTCTTCTTCCTCCTCCTCTTCTAAATATGGCTGGACAACTGCTTCCTTGCCTTTCCCATCTTGATTGTCTTTCTCACCAGATGACGTTGCGAATTCTAGGGTCCTTCTTGCTTGTCCTTAGAACCTTCTTCCCATATTTAGAACTCTGATTATTTTCTTCTTTTTCTTCTTTTTCTCTTCAACCAGCAAGGTCTTCAACTCTTCTTGTCCTTTGGGTAGAGTTAAGAACATCTGTTGAAATTGAGAATTTTGTGCTTGGAGGTCCTTCACCGTTTGCTCGAGATCCATCTTACTGAAATAAACAGTAGAAAGATGAGTAAACTTGTTGCAATAAACCTGTTTATGTTATGATGAATGGTAGATGCATATGCAATGATTTCAAGGATTTTAAAGATTCAAATTTGTTTTAGACAAAAAAGGAAACACACGTTATATTAATAAATTAGAGCTTAAGTACAATAATGCCTCTTTGGGAAAAACAACACAAAAACTCTAAGATAAAAAGGTTGTACGCATCCTCTTTGGTGCGATGTAGGCATTCAGAGTCTGCTCCTCATGAAGTTTCTTAGTGAGTTCCAAAACCTTCTTCTCGCTAGCGTATAATTGGGCTTTGAAAGTGTCTCGCTCCCCCTTGAGTGTATCCAATCTCTTTGTAAGTATTCAAGAGAGGTGGGCATGTCAGGATGCAGGATAGTGTAAGGAACATCTCCTTTCATAACAGGCTCCATGATTACCGGAAGAATGGAGGGATAAGGAATCATAAGACTCTGAGCACGAGTTCGTACCCATTTGAGATAAGGCTCAAGAGGGATGGAATTCTTATGCCCCAATGTCTTTATATCTACCTTGTTCATCATCCTCCAAGCTCGGATAAATCTCTGGCGATGATCTTGATCGTCGTTCTCGTAGTCAAATACCAAACCTTGGATGAGCATCTCATGTGGGCCATCCCTTTGGGCGTAACTAAACTGTCTTAAGGCTAAGCAGGGGTTATAGGTGATACCTCCCCTAATGCCAAGTAAAGGGACATTAGGGAATTCTCCACAATGGTCGACAATAGTAACATTCTATATGGATCAGAAACACCAATGAATGTCTGAATGTTTGAGCGTCATCAATCTTTGTGACCACCTTGAACCTTGCTTGTTCTTCAATATAGATTGGGGAAGATGAGAAATAAATCATCTTTCAAAAAGAGGAGTGCAACATATAAGGATACCTCTTTTCCTCATAGTGCGAGTGTGAAAAGAATGTAGGATGTCTCCTAGCAAAGTAGTCACCGGTTTACGAGACATGAAGATTTTGACGGTGTTCATATCTATGAGTTGGTCAGGATTTGGAAACAAAACCATCCCATAGATGAGGAGAGCCACAATTTCCTCAAAAGCTTGCAAATCCAAAGAGTTCCAACAGTTTTGGGCTTTCTCAAACAAGAACTTTTCTAGGAAACCCTTGACACCAATCCTTGTTTCCCAATTAGTTGTTACATCAGATGGTTGCAAGTGTAAAGCTTGAGCAATATCTTCTGGCTTTGGATCTCTTTCCGTACCGTTGAAAGTAGTTGATTAAGAATGGGAATCCTCAAGAGTTGGGAGAATTCTTCCAATGTTGGCACAAGTTGATAATCGGGAAATTTGAAGCAATGGTGTAAAGGATCAAAGAACTGAAAGAGCACCTTCATCATCTCTTCATCAGTGTTGGAGGTGACCAAGTTGAGCAGGCGACCATGTCTTTCAGTGAATGGAGAATTTTCACGAATCCTTGAAGCTAGCTCTTTAAGTTGTGGAGGGATCCTTACAAGATTGACTTAATGGTTTTCCTGCGAATAGAATCATGTCCTACAAAATAGAACAAAGATAAATCCCAAGATCCTTGAAATGGTTAGTGAATGAGTACAATGTTATCATGTTCATGATGTTATGTACAAAAAAATATACACAAAAAAAGAAAAAAAGTTCTTAGGTTTAGGCTTGCATGGAGTCTCATAGGTAAGTAGCCTCTTGAAGTTTAGTTGGCTTAAAACCTGTCCTAGCAATAGTAACCGAGTTCTAAGGAGCTCAATATCACTGGTTTGTTTCCTTGGTCATTGTTTAAGCACAAGCCTTTTTAATGGCGACCGAAATATCCCAAAAAACCAAACCTCAATGAGTGTAGTATCGAGTATCTACCAACTTCGGACTGCACCAAAGTCGGTCATCTCACTACGTCCTAAAGGCAAAGTTGGTCAAGTAAAGGTTCTAAAAGTTCATTAGTGGTTCATGACATCACTCAGAGACCCCGTATTCTCTTTGATTAACTCAAGGGCTACCGGTACCAAAAAATATGTCGCACTAACGTAGCTATTGCTTAGACTATGTCGGTATACCCTGCACAATTTCCACAATGTATTTCTACTTACCTATAAGGTATCCCAAATCCATGTAGAGGATTCAAACCCAAACAAAAAACCATAATGTAAGGCATACAAGTCAAATAATGAAAGCAAGTAAATGTGATCTAACCCTAAGGTAACCTCACTTTTAGAATTATCCCTAGCAGAGTCGCCAGTTCTGTGATACGGTGGGAGAATTGACTTGGGTGTTTTGTGTTTTATCGCAAATGTTGCGCTTAGCAAGAGTCGCCACTGAATTTTCTTTTATCCAAAAGGAAAGGTGAAAAAGCACAGGAAATACCTTTGAGATTGTTTCTTGAGTTCGGGGGGTAGATTATGAAAAGGGAAGGTATTAGCACCCTTTTCATCCATGGTTTTCCATGGGCTCTTAGTTACTTGCTAGATCACTTGATTTTTGTTTGAAATTGTGCTTTGTGTGGTTTTTGAAAGTATTTTGTAAAGAGGCCATTGTTTAGGCAAACTTTGTAATGATTCTCGTTCGTAAGAATGTATACAAAGATGTTGAGCTTTTGAAAATGTTTTCAAGTTTGTAAGATGTTTTGAAAGTGTAGGTGTTTGTTTTGAAAATAGCAAGGATGTTTTGTTTTGAAATTGAGAAAGTAACTAGGAGCGTTCTACCTACTCAAAAGTCTTTCATGTTCATTTCCTTTTTCCTTTGACATTGTTATATTACCATTGATTTGGTAAGTAACCCTATCTTTGGATGTAAACGGGACGGGCGTGGGTCATCGTATAACCATGATTAGCAATGTTGCAAGGTATTTTAGAATTCTCTTTTAGGGACTAAGGTCATTTGTAAGGCAACATAGATAGCGTCATCGAGGGACTATGATCTTATATTTTGCTTGTTTTTGCTAAGATACTTCACATTCGTAATATGGCCATTTTGTAAGGCAACCAAGTAGATTTTACCCTAAGGGGTGCTTGTGTGCAAGTGTATTGTTTTTCATGCTTGGTTTTGTCTTTGATTAGGGTTTTCTAATTGATTGGTTTTAGTCTTTCCATGCAAACCCTAATTACTAGCATTTGTATATAAAGCGATAAATTGTGAAAATTAAAATTACTACGCTATTACAATACTTGTGGGAGGGGGTGTACAAATTATAAATGGGGATTGCAATAAAATAAACCTAATTATCTATTACAACCATATTGAATTTGTACAAGAATTGAATAAATAATGTACAAAATGAAATAAACATACAAGAATGTAAATGTAAAGAAAATGGGTTTTTATTTTGGTTTTTTAGAAAAAAGGGGTTTTGGTTTTTAACTAATTAACTAAAATAAAATTATTAATTAAAATGATAAAAAGTAAACCTAAATTTACTAGGAAAAGAAATTAAATAAAATCCTAATCTATTAATTGATTAAAAGAAATTAAGTTTAGAAGAAGAATATGTTTGGTATTTTTGTCTTAAAAATAATTTATAGTATTATAAAATATTTTTGGTCTTTTTATATTTTAAAATAATATATTTAAATGGTGTAAAATAAAATAACTAAAACTCTATTTTTTTACTTAAATTTACAAAACAAATAGTAAAATAAATAAAGTATGATTAAATAAAATAATTTTTTTGTTTAAAAAATAAATAAACTTTATCAAAATATAAATCTAATGTTTTTATATTTTTTTTTATTTTTTTAGTATTAAATAAAATATTTAAGAAAACAAATAAATAAAAATAAGAAAAAGAAAATAAGATGGGCCAGAGGTGTGAATAGCCAGCAAGGGGGTCAACAGTAAGAAAGAAAAACATAAGGCCCAAGGGAGGCCCGACGCTTATCAAAAAGGTCCGAATACATGAAAAATATGAAAAGAATCCAAAAGGGTACCATTGGGGCTCGAACTCAGGTCCCTACAGTCACAGGCGTGCGCTTCTACCACTGGGGTGGCTATACATCCGTTTATATAATTTAAACCATAAATATATATATATATATATATATGGTAAACACGTTCCTGAGGCCAACTTCATCTTCAACCTCACGCCCATCCCGAACCTCTGTATCTTAATCCATTCTCAACAAAAAAGAAAAATGTAAACAGGAAAATTGTAGAAAATTTCCTCACGATTTCAGAAATGCAAAGCAAAAAAATTATAGATTAAAGATAAGCATGAATTTTAATGGCCCTAATCTGAACCCTAAAAATTTCAGAAACTTCTATCCTAAAATTCTCTAAGCTAAAGAAATATAAATGAAAACTATGGACATGGTTAGCTTTAAGGCAATGATATCTACATTTTTCAGTCACAAATAAACCATTAATGATGCATGTATGAAGAGTTCAAAAGTCAGAAAACTTACCTGGCAAGAGGGTATCGTGTCTGGAGTTTGAGTTGCTTTCAGTGAGTTCCAATGATTGGATTAGCTTCCTCAAGTTCCCAGGAAGCTAATGTGATGCTTAGCTTGAGCTGAAAGTGCCTGAGGAGTTCTGGAGAAGTCAAGGTGCAAGGTGTTGTTTTTGAAAATGGTGGATAATGATGGAGGTGTTACAGTGGTGCTGCAGGTGTTGGGATTGTTTGTGTATGTTTTTTAGAAGCTTTTGAAAGTAAAATTCCAAGAAACGCACGAGCAAATTTGGAGATTGGATTCAAAACTCATAAATGACAAGTTTTGAAGTGTTTTTTATGATTCTCTGTTCTTGGTGTTTTCATGGCTTAAATATGTGTGGGATTTATGGAAAATAACTTGTGTATCTATAAGCAAAAGGGTTTCAGTGCTTTG
Source organism: Vicia faba (assembly GCA_948472305.1). Classification (NCBI taxonomy): domain Eukaryota; kingdom Viridiplantae; phylum Streptophyta; class Magnoliopsida; order Fabales; family Fabaceae; genus Vicia; species Vicia faba. The sequence continues at coordinate 1,350,349,782 of OX451735.1, forward strand.
GATAGTCAAAAGTACAAGTTATAAGCTAATGGCTATGTTACTTGATTTTCAAGAAAAGTGAGAAAAAAAGTTTCAAGAGGAAGTACAAGCATGGGATGAGTGATTGTAAGTGTCTAAACAAGTTTCTCTTGAGTTATAAGACATGTATGATCCGAAGAGAACAAGTGCAAGGCTCAAGAACAAGTTTTGTGCAAAAAGCCACTTTATCAAAATAGCATTGTGCACTTTCTTCCCAAAATAGATATAAAGCATGGCCTTGCATTGAATGCTTGAATTGAGACCTCTAACAACTGTGCAAGAAATTAATTATGGAGTGCCTAACAAGTTTGAGGCCTGCAAAGTAGAGGTTATGCAACATAAGTTTGAATTTTGAATTTGTTCATCACAAAATGACTTGTAATTTAAATGTGAAAACCCTAACTTCATCTCTTTGATTCTCCCTACTCAAAAATGATCTCAAGGAGTTCTTGGAAATTTTGGAAAGCTTGTAATGTGCTCTGCAACCCATCTTTGAATCACTTTTTAAAATTTCCCTTGGAACTATATGAAAAAGTTCTATGAAGTTAGGTCAAAATCCTGACCAAATTAGGGCAAAAATTTCACTAAGTGTGTTGTTTCATGACCATGTGTTCTTAAAATTATAACTTGAGATCCAAGAACTTTTGGAAGGAGTTTTGTAAAGCAATTTTGTAGATTTAATGGAGATCTACAACTTATATGTTGGAAGTTTCTTCTGAATCATCTTACATCATGGTGAAAACTTTGCTCAAAGTTGTGAAAAAATAAGAAATTTCCAACACTTAGAAAAATTTCTAAGTTTAGAAATTTTAACTTTTCAAAATGAAATCTTGAATTTTTGATTTCTTGATGAATAAGTTTCATATTTTGACATTCTTTGATGAATTGTGATCTTTGACATTTGATTTTGACCAAAAAGTCAAAGTTTGACTTTTCAGGATACAATTGACTTTTGACTAGTTGACTGAAAATTCATATGTCAATCCATTGGACTTGAGCAATGTTTTGAGCCATGTCATTAGGTCAAAATGATGAAATTGGACTCTTGAGATAATTTCTTAAACCAATTGATCATTTGCTAGGTCAAAAATAAAAAATTGCCCTTTCCCAATCAAAACCCTAATTTTGACCATTTTGCCCTTTTGAAGATTTGATCAAATTTCTTGAGGAATTATGGTCCAAATTGATAAAGTGATACATATGAATTTAAAATATTGATGTGGATCAAAAATTATGAAGTTTGACTGTAAATTGGCCATAGTTGACTTTTTCCTCAATACAATTTATTTTTAGGTCAATTGCTCAATTGACTGAGCAAAAGTGTGATCCAAAGCTTGAAACTTGACATGAGTAATATTGAGGGTCCATCACGGTCCAATAAAGTCATATAGGGCATTGGAAGTTAAAATATCCTTGTGCAATCTCAAACTCTAATTTTGGTCATCAGTGCTTTAAGAAGGTGTCTTGAGCTGATCAATCCCTAGTGCAGTCTTGAGCCAAAGGAGATCTTGTAAGCAAATTCTTGATAAGTGAGAGGGAAAATTTTGGGATACAACAATAAGCAAGCAGAGATGGAGTGGGATTTGTATTAAAAAAATTTGTACCCCAAAACACACTGATGGCTCTAGGGTCAATATAGTTTATAGTACACGGAAATAAGACAACACCAAATATAAGAAGCCCAAGACAGTCAACACAAGATTCCCATTATTTGTTATTTGCCAAGTTAAGAGCTTTAATTTCTGGATAACACCTCTTAATTCCTCGCATTTCTCCTTCTTTCTTATAATTAAAAGAAAACTCGGGATAAGGGATTCTTAAACCTCCAGCCAGTATTTTAATATCGACGGTTTGTCTAATACCCATATAAGCCTTCTCTTTGGAGAAGTTCAGAATTCTATCTAATTCCTTTAAGGTCAGAGCTAACTGGAAATCTTGAAATGTGAATCATCTCAGCGAAGGATCATAGAACTTTACTAGAGAAGAAATAGCATCCAACTGCACTTCGACTTTGGTTAAATCCAAAATATCCCCATAGCGACGAGTAAATGTTTTCATAGCCCTTATAGATAATTTTTCCCTTATAACCTTGATTTGAGTCATATATGGCTTGGCGGTATTAATACGAACGAGTTGTTTTCCTTTAGCATTCACTTCCAGATACTCATAAAAAACCTTTACTATTTTTTTAATATATTTCTTTGTACCCTGTGAATAAGACAAGCAAAAGCAAACGATGTATGATGAACATGTGAAATGTAGAGATGCATGAATATATGAGTAAAAGGTTAAACGACGGGATCTAATGAACAGTATTTCTTAGAAGGTAGGCTCTTATCTTGGTTTTATGGATATTCTAACCTCCCCGTAAGGTGGTTTCCTTATGGGTATCATGAATAACACTAGAGGGAAAGGCACAAGGGCCTCCCTTAAGCGAGGTCTATTTGCAGACCGAAACTTCTGTCTATAGGTCGTGAAAGGTCTCATCATGATATTTTAGTTTGAGGTTTATACAAAGATTCATAGGCGTCATTCCAAAGTCCTACTTCCCAAGAGGATGTCTCTGTAGAGGTATTCCTTTTGTGGAATTCTATCGACTCTAGGCGAAGTCGTCACATAAACTCATAAGGTTGATGTAACCCCTTGGCTAATAGATGAACCTTCTTTCTAAGGGTTTTTTTGAGAATATTTTTTGCGAAAATTAAATCCCACCACAGATATAATAATATAATGAAATAAATAAAATAAGAAAATAAAGAAATAATTAAATAAAGAGAAATAGAGAAAACCCAAAAAAAAACCTAAAACCTAAAGGAATGGCTTCTAAACCTAGGGTTGAGTCCCCAACAGAGTCGCCAGCTGTTGCAACTTGTTTTTAAATCAGAGTCACCACCCTTAATTTTTGTCCTAAAGAAAACAAGTGTAAATGAATAACCCTAAAAGTAAGAGATTATAGATTTAGACTCGGTTCTAGACGAGGGGAAGGTGTTAGGCACCCCTTGTCTATCTTGTTCACAAGGATACTAGGTTTAGAAGTGCGATGTTTAGGAAAATAGGGTTTCAAGTTATTAATGGGGGAAAAGGGCTTAAATTTTAGTCGGGGGGAACTCATCACGATTTTAATTGTATGCCTACGTATCCTCTTAGGAGGAATCAGAGTCCTATTTCATAGTTCGCGGTTGGTTTGTGTTTTTTTTGGATTGCGAAATATATTTGAGTTTCCCACATACGTAGTCTAAGAGTGTGAATAACATAGTTTATTATACCAAGTACACAGATGATTTAAATATATTCGTATTCCTTTTTTGAAAATTAATGTTTGAATTAATTTATTACGAAAAATAATTTTATATTTGTTTGAGTATTTTTTTAGACGTGGAGCAAAGGAGTCTGATATAGCCCCTTCATCACGTGTCCAGATATTGGCTACGTGTTGCTTGCAAATATAATAATTTGATGAATCGCGCATGTTTTAATATTTTGGATGTAAAATATTAAATTAATTTATACAGTGAAAAATGTTTTTTACGTACATGATTAAAAAGATACGATTTATTTCAAATAAAAAATATCATATTTTAAGTGAGTTTAAAATAATTAATTATTTATAATAACAAATAATAATATAATGTTATAAAAATAAAAAAATATAAATATATACAAATATATAAAAAAATAAAAAAAATAAATATATAAATAAATTTATAAAAGAAAATAATAAATAAAAATAAATTAGTTCGGGGGTGAAAATTATATTATAGTACTAAGATTGTGGGGGTGCTATTAGGAAGGGCCTGAATTCATATTTTGAATTCAGGCCCAAAAGGCAGGGGGGTGCATGTTGTGTTAAGTTAACAGAAAAGGGAGTATGTTAAGTATGGGCCCTAGTCCAGATTTTTGGACTACGTCCAAATGAAATTGGGGGATGCGTTTCGTGTGCTAGTAGAAAAAACAGAAAGAAAGAGGGGTGTAAATACAATTGGGCCTAAGACTAAAACACATGGGGAGAGGGTTCGTATGAACACTATGAGGGTGCGCGCACGGAAATACGGTGGACCAGTGCTTCTGAATTGTTTGATATGGATCACATGGTCAGGAATGAGGGAGCATGATAATACCGTAGGCCAACGCACACTAGATTATTGAGTTCTTATATTTATTTTCAAAACAGAATCAACGTTTTGTCCTCTCTCTCTGTCTCTCTCTCTCTTTGGTCTCGTCCCACCCTATTCCTCTTCCTCTCTTAACGCGACCCAAACCCTAAGCCCTCAACCACAGCGGTGTCCTCTCTCTCTTCTTCATCCTGAACCTTTCTCACACCCTCTTCTTTCAAAAACTCAAAATCTATTCCTCTTAATCACTCCACATCAAACACACAGAAGCAATGTCAAAAGGCAAAAACTGAAAGTGAAGAAAGCGGATCAGGCGGTGGACTGGTGTTGATCGGAGGTCCCGGAGTCGCGAAGGCTCGATGGAGCTTCAGTCGTTCCTAGTGATAGAAGAAGGTTACGTGGGGAGGGGTTAGCGGTTCGCGGTGATAGGAAAATTTCCTCTATTTCTCTATTACTGTAAAAAAATTATACTTTCTGTATATTTCTCCTTCTATTTTTTTCCTCCTTTTTCTGTAATCATTCGCCGATTTTTATAGCAAATTTCAGAACTTAGCAATTTAGTAAATTATTCAATATCTGTAATTTTAATTTTGTATTGATTAGGGTTTTTCGATTTAGGAATTATTTCGAATTATTGTTTGTAATTTCAAGAACGTTGCCTTTACCTTTTTGTATTTGCAATGAATTTGTTTCCAATTTTAGTGAAATTTGTTTGTGTTTTAAGTCTTTGTTTTGATTACGCCTTGATTTGTTTATGTGTTTAATGGAATTGCTGCTACATTCGGAAGAACAAAGAATGAAGATTTTTTTATTTGATTTGAACAGTACATGTTTGTGATATTGATTTGGGCTATACAATTCTTATTGCATTGGGCTGAATGTTTTTTTATCAACAAACAAAAACAAAAATTAATAGGTCCAAAATGTGATGTTATATTTAAATGAATTAACAATAATGATAAAATAAAACACTTTTTTTTACTAAACTAAAGCTGAATTGTGCCATGCAGCAACACTTATTTTGGGCTTTGAAATGGACCTTTCTTTAATCAAATAGTTTCCTTCACCCAGTAAAACAAAACACACTATTTGGTTCAGTTTATAAGATAATGATCTTAAGAAACAATCTATAATAATAATATTTAATAAAAGTTATTATAATAACTAAAAGTAATGTTAATAATAATAACAGTAATGTTATAATTAAAATAAAATAAATTTTTCAAAATAACCCAAAACTGAACGGGCCCAGATTGCATCAATTGTTTAGGCCTTCAAAATGATTTGCTATGGGCTAATCTGAAAAAAGCATACAACCCCCTTTATTATTCAACAACCGAAAACAAATGGGCCAACTGAACAACTTAACGGGCCTTTCATTCACACCTCCATAATTAGAACCATGCCTCTCCTTCGAAATAGATTTCTATTCCAGAGCCTAAGGGGCCATCATATTTTGATGGCTCATTTTAAATCGACACAACATCCCTTTATTTTTTTACCCCTCCCATATTATGATTTACTTAAAAAAGCTAAACATAAAAGGTAGGGCAATTTTGGGGTATGACAACTAGGTTGGACCAACTAAATTTGTTCGATGAGAAAGGCTTGCGGCCATTTGTCATGGTTAGATGTACCAGAAGCATATGATCAAAGCCTTCAACAAGAAAGTCAAGCATCGGGTATATCAGGCTGGTGACTTGGTAATAAAGTGCATCATCCTTCCACAGGGTGATCCCAGGGGAAATTGGACTCCCACATATGAAGGGCCATTTGTAACCAAGAAGATATTTTCTGGAAGTGCTATGATACTTACCACCATGAACTGTGAATATTTTTCGCACCTTATGAATACAAACATAGTCAAAAAATACTATGCCTAAAAGAGACCCGCTAGACTAACTGGCTTAGGGAAAAACAAGGGCATCATGGAGAACAAAAGGGTTCGGGCAAAAAATAGGGATATATATATATATATATATATATATATATATATATATATATATATATATATATATATATATATATATATATATATATATATATATATATATATATATATATATATATATATATATATATATATATATATATATATATATATATATATATATATATATATATATATATATATATATATATATATATATATATATATATATATATATATATATATATAAAGATTGTACACCCAACAAGTCGAAAACCTAAAAAGGCGACTTGGGCAAAAAAGGGTATCCCGACGAACTGAAAACCCGAAAGGGCGGTCCAGGAAAAATATAGGGATTAAAGCATACGACTATGTCCCGTTGGGTCATCTACTTACAACTAGCTTTATTATCAACATCAAGTTCAAATGGTACAGATCAATTCAATCAGCTTCTTCCGACAGTGAGGGATGAGATGCTTGAAGACATAGGGGCAATAGTAGAGTTGAAACCTGATGGAATTGTTTCCACATAGCTGTCTTTCTTTATACTTCCTTCATTTTTATGACGATTTCCTCTTACTAGGATCTTTGTCTCCTCGTATAAAACTTCCTGTTTATAGGAAAACCATCAATACAAATATAATTCAAAATTCAATGTTACTTTCTCTATTTTTTTGCAAAAAAATGTCCAATGACTAAATTGAATGAACATATGCATATGAATATGATTACTGTTAATAAATATATGCATAAAAATAGGAATAAGAATCTATTAAAGACTCTAGGAGTTGAGATAATATTGAAGTCGTCCACAAATCCCGATAGAGAATTCCCCGCAGAGTTTTCCTTTACTGGCTCATCCCCGAAGAAGATACATTTCCCACAAGTCTAATATACCTTCAAGACAAAAATGGGGGCATCTTCCAGCTATTAACATAATCATATCCTCCGGTAGATCCCCTAACAGATTAGGAAGTTTGATCATTTCTCTAGCATACAGTGGAAACTTCCTCTGCACAACCTACGGAATTCCAATTCCCATCAGAAATAATTCCCTCAGCACAGTTCATAAGGATTTAATTCTCCAGCTCAGTTTATTTCTCCAAAACTGCAAAATCACCTACAAAATTCTCTTCTCTAGCAGGGTCTACTGCTCCAGCATGGTTTATTCCCCCAGCAGGTTTATTTCCCCAACAAAATTTAATCTCCCAAGAAGAGTTCATTTCTCTGATTACTACAAATCCCTGATAGATTCTTCTTTTCCAGCAAAGTGTAGTCCAGGTTGCTATCTCCAGAGAGTTGTTATGGAATCTGAAACTAGGCCAGATATCATCTAACTTTGGCTTCCCCAGAAGATTTAGCATCCATATCAGAAACTCAATCATACAACACCTCTAAATATTATTCATCTATCCCCAATCAAGGTATACAAGAACTAAATTCCACAGTAGAGCGATAAACAACCAATGTTCCCGAACTCTTTTATCCCCAAGCAGAAGTCAAACATTACCAGTGGAATATCCTTAAAGCAGAAGGCAGGAACCCCAGTGAAGACATTCTAAAATAGATTTAAGATTCATATTCTTCATCCCTAGCAACAATCAAGGATTTTTTTCCCGGTCAAAGATGTCATACGAAGCTACCAATACGCATCAACAACATCTTACATTTATACATCATTTACAAATATCATAACATATGCATACGAAATGCATATAGAACACTCTCATTTAGTTTGAAAATATCATTACACGATGCATTACATACACCATGACATTGCATAAAGACTAACTTTGTCTTTTCAGGTAAAAGATTACAAACAGACGAATATCATCAACAATTCTCAAATAGGTCGAAGATTATCCCGAAACAACACGGGGAAATAATCTATATGACCAGGTCAAAGATTAACTTCCGAGACAGGACGAGGCAACTATCTATACAACTAGGCGATATGAATTCCCAAAACAGGACGGGTTCGCCAACAGAAAAAAGGTCAAAGATTAATTCCCGAAATAGGACGGGGTAACTATTGTTATAACTAGTCAAATATTAACTCCCGAAATAGGATGGGGAAACTATCGATATGACCAAGTGGTATGAACTCCTGAAGCAGGACGAGTTTACCAACAAAAAACAGATTATAGATCAATTCCCAAAACATGACGAGGCGACTATCTACATGACAATCATTTCCCTCAAAGAATAAATCTAACAAGCATTTCCCTCATAGACTAAACCTGATAAGAAGCTACTGAAGCACTTTACCCAAAGAGTCATCCTAGACAACATTCTTCAGATACAGTCAAGCGTAGACTCATTTGATACTCCTATCAACGGTTACTTCAGACGGAATCTGTAAGCCCATCTCAAATTACATTCTATCACCTATCCGAATGGCATCTTCCAACCCATTCAAGAAATATTATAAACCAATAGCGTTACCTCCCACACATGCGAGTGCAAATTTCCAGGCACTTAAGTGTTCAATCTTCTTCTACCTTCAGATCACGAATGGCGGACATGCCAATGCAACTCCTCAGGTTTAAGAATATTGAACTGAGGAAGTTTTTGTACCCCAAAATTTTCCCTCCCACTATTCAAGAATATTCTACTAGGATTTTCATTTGCTCAAGGTTGCTGAAGAATTAATCAGACAAATTCTTCTCCTAAGCAATGGATTTATAACTAGGGTTTCAATTTTCTAAAGGAAAATTGGGTTCTAATGCCTCAAGTGGATTTCATGGTTTCTTATATGCCTCCAAGAATTCTCATTCCAAGTTTCATGCCTTGCATCACAAGTTTGCTCAATCAGTTGCTCAGATGACTGAAAATCAACTATATTGGACAAAAAGTCAATTGTGGTCAACATACAGTCAAACTTCAAGATTTTGATCAACATCAACATTATGAAGTCATATTCATGATTTGATTAAGGGTTGATCATGATTCATCAAGAAAAATCTCAAATCATCAAAATTCAAAAGTGGCCAAATTAGGGTTTTCTTAAGGAGAAGTCAACTGAACTTTAACCAAGCATAACTTTCACATGCTCCAACAGATTTTCCTCAACCAAAGCTCATTTTGAAGGAAATTCAATTTTCTACAACTTTGGCTCTCTAAGGTCAAGTCCAAAAAATGCTTCATTTGAGATATATGGACCAATACATTATAGGTCATTTTAAAAGTCAACAAAAATACTCTTTTTTTCAAGGCAACTTATATCAAGATAAAGTCTTCAAATGCAAAAATAATCAAAGTAGGGATTGTAGATAACATCTTGAGCTTTCCAAAAAGTCTAAGATCATTTTCAAATTATGAAAATTGAGAGAGTTATGACTAGTTCAAGTTGGGAAATTGTGAGCAAATGCATGAAGTTAAAATTGAGCAAATTAAAACCTTTAGGCTAATGGGCTATTGTTTCAAAGTTCAAACATGTTTTGTAGCTTATAATGAACCTCACATCTTACTCATACACCCCTTGACCTTTTATTCTATTTTTTATTTTTAATTCATTATTAATTCAAAATAAATAAGATAAAAAACAAGGCTTTTCATACAAAGTCCAAGCTCATGTTTGGCTGACCTAATTTCAACTTATATATTCTCAGTAATTCAGACAAAGGCACACATGAAACCCTGGTGCAAGAACATCTTCCAAAAAATCACAAAATCACTCAAAACTAGGGCAACCTTAGAACCCTATTTACAGCCGTTTCCAAAGCAAACAAACCTGTTCATTCACTTCTAGCAACCATACAGAGTAAGAATGGATCAAACTTGATTATCCAAAGCTCACAAAGTCCGCACGCATACATCTCCATTTCATATTTTTTTGAAAAATTCATATCTTTATTTCCTTCTTGTTTCATTGCATACTAACCATATTAACTTGTTCATAAGGTCTTAATATGTAGGAAAAGTCAATCTCATGACCTCAATGCTACCGGAATCACGCATCACCATAACCACGCTGATTCGTGACATTTTTTATATATCTTCTAAACTAGCGCGATTCAGCCCAAACTAATCGTTCCATTGAATTTCAAGCCTTGATTTAGGGGGGTAGGGTCCCTCTGGGTTTCTAATATTTGTTATTTTCGCAGGAACAAAAAAAGACTCACCGGAGAAGACGACCGGAGCTAGTGATCCGACGCCTCTTCGGTCCAGGCATGGATTTTATGTTATATTTAATTTGTTTCATCAATAACACTGGATGTATCACCACCTGAGTGGTTAAAACGAGTGCGCTAAGGCATAACGGTACCAGGGCACGAGTTTGATCCATGTCTTTTGGTGTTTTGATTTATTTTCATATTTTTATGTTTTATAGGAATAACAAAACACGTTGGTTTCCATTCTCAATTACAAGCGCGCGCTTGGCGCAGTGGTAAACCCGTTGAATGAGGAAGCTAAGGGCGTGGGTTCAACACCCAGCCCTGGAAATTTTGGTTTTTTCCTATTCTTCTTACTCTTTCTTCCTTTTCCTTTAAATCCTAATTTCACAAAAAACCTTTTTAATAAACCTAATTATTTTTCAAAAACTTTTTACAAACCCTAATCAAATTAGATTTTTTAGGTTTTTAATTTAATTAATCAACTTTTGTTTTAATTAAAACTAGTTAGACTTTTAGGTTTATTTAATTAATCGTACAAAATCTTTTAATCAAAGAATCATCAAAAACGCTTTCGTTTTCCTTTTACTATTCTTACATTTTTTCGTGTAGTTTATTATTCTCACATTTTTTCCGATTATGTAATTTTTTTCCCAATTTGTAATAGCTTAGTTTTTATTTTCTGCTTTTCTTATGTATCTCTCCCAAAGCGATGTAATGGGTTTAAGTTTATTTTCTAATTTTACCTTCTGCACATTTACTGCTTTTCTACTTTACTATATTACTGTTAGTAATTAGGTATTGTATGACAAGATAAAAACAAGAGATAACTAACCTTAATCTCAAAGATAAACATAACTGAACACAACACACCTCACACATTCACACCTCTAGGGTAACCTCCCTTGTTGCCTTTCGGAAAACAGTATTGTCCGTCAAACGTGGGGACACTTTAGCAAAGTCCCTTAATTCAAAGATTATAGTCTCTCGATGACCCTTTTAATGTTGCCTTTGGTAAATGATCTTGTCCCTTAACTAAAATTTCTAAAGCAACTTTACGACGTGCCTTCGATAATTGTACGATGACCCACGCATGTCCCTTCACATTTAACGATATGGTTTCCTACTAACTAATGGTAAGATAGCACTATCTAAAGGAGGATGAAAATCCAAGGACGACCTTGAGTAGGTAGAACGCTATTAATCGCTTGCTCACAAAGATTTTCAAAACAAAAAAAAAACATTTCTCACAAACACTTCCAAAATATCTTCCAAACACTTTGTACGTGTTCTTGAGGACAAATACGAGAATCATTACAAATTTCGCCTTATAGTTGGCGTTTTCAAAAATATTTTCAAACACACAACATAAAACAACTTTTCAAAGAAATTGAGCTAAGCGATTAAGAGCCCTTAGATAACTACGTATTAAAAGGGTGCTAACACATTCCCTTTTCATAACCTACCCCCTGAACTCAAAATCAAAAAAGGTATTTCCCGTTCTTTTCACCATTTCCTTATTGGATAAAAGAAAAGTCGGTGGTGACTCTTGGTATCCGCAACATTTGGGACAAAACGCAAAACTAGTCAGTTCTCCCACCGAATTACAGTGAACATTGAGAAAACCTGAGAAGGGAGAAGTCACGGAATTACAATCGAGAGATCGGGTAAGAAAGTCTGTTACGCGAGGGGAAGGTATTAGCACCCCACACGCCCGTAGTACTCTATCTATGCTTACTGTTTATTACTGAGGAAGAGTGCATGCAAAAGAAATGAGAAAATAATGTAGGGAAAATAAAGTTGTGCTCGCTTGGGCCCTACCCCAATGCCTACGTATCCTTTTTGAGGAATCAGAGTTACCATAGTTCGGCTCACATGTCTTATTTGTTTTCTGTCTTTTTATGAACAATGTTAATTCCACCTTCTGCAGCAGCTCGACCTTTAGAGACTCACGCGTCGGCACAGAAGTAAATTAACATGTCCTTACCTGAAAATGGTTTTGAGTTACGCCCTCAAGGCAAGATGCCACATTTGATTGGTTTGTATTTTTTTGCCTTGAAAAAGGGTTTAAGTATGATTAACATGTTTTATGATTTGCTAAAAATAAGGAAGTTTTAGTTTTAATGCATATGAAAAAGGGGAAGAAAAAATTCTACGGGAGACTAGACTACTCCTAATCCTAATCTTATCATACAATGGTAGTCCTACAGTTTGGATTAACAAAAGGGAAACGTCTACCTAATGTTAGCATGTATCGATACCTATCCTAATGTCTAACTTGCATCCAAAAGGGAAACGTCTACCTAATGTTAGCATGATTGCGAAACTTTTTTCCACTTGACGGCTCGATAACAAGAGTAAGCATAACTCTGAAGCATCATGGTTCGTCACGAGCTAAGGATGACACAAACGAAATTGCAGGGTTCATTGCTAACCCCTTCCCGCTCGCCTCCTTTTGAGGACTTCACTAAGGGATGGGGCAATAATGCGATCACAGATGTAATTGCACCTGCAAAATACCTACACAAAGGTAAGGTTTTAAACAAAACACATGCAAGTAGCACACAATGGCTAACAATGCGGAATTGTCCTAAACGAGTCTTTAAATAAGCCAGAGGGGTTCCTAACATGATCAACAATGGAGACCTCCGCCATACATTTATATTCCTACTTCTCATGGCATCAGGAAGTAGTAAAGTTCCTACTTCTCATGATATCTAGAAAGTAGTAAAGAGATGCAATAAAGTGCGGGAAAATGTAAAAGTAGTAGCGATAACTACCAAAAGCAAGAAAATCATCGAAAGGGGACGAAAGGAATGGAGAATCAAGGAGTACGCATCGAGAAAGCTTCACCAAGAAACAAACAAAGTTAGAGATAAATCAAACTAAGCTGAATGTGTGTCATGGAAGCACCACACATGTCAATGTTCCTGCAAGGCATCATAAAATATTATACACATCCGGACAGCATATAACACAATATGAGTAATAAGTGTTTCTCATGAAATGAGAAATTAAAGCGTGTCGCATCAGAAGCAAGTATAAGCTAGTGTATCCCAACACATAACCTCCATTTCGGTATATGATTGGAAACACCACAATGTACCTTGCACCATTAACAAACATGTCAAAAAATAACAAGGCAAAACGGTATGAAAAGCATGAAAACCAATCCGATGGTCAACCAATGAAGAATAACAAGTAAGCATGCATCAAATGGTAATTATTGCACTAAAATTATACACTAAGAAGGGTAAAAAAACTACACTAAAACTGCGTTAGAAAAAAATTCTACATTATGATGTAAAATGCATTTTGGAAAATAGGCGTCTGGAAAAATATGCTCGGAACGGAATGAGATTTTCCCATTAAATTATAAACATGATTAGGAACTCAAATCCGCAATCGGTTAAGTCAAAAAAGAAGCGGAAGCAAGACTTCCACGAACAGTCCATTTGAAACGTGGTAAAATATTTTGCTCGAAATCGAATGAAACTCGCTTGGAAGCTTGCAAACTGGCCACTGGATTTAAAAATAAACTCGGTTTGAATTAATTCCATCCGGATGTGGGACTTTTAAGCCAATTTTTTCGGTTGGAAAATAACTTTTCGGTAAAAAATATTTGTCTAAAACTGGCTGAAAAGTATACTAACGGCTTCGGAATCATCAACAAATTCAAGTTACATTATTAAAAATTGTTAAATCTCGTCACAGTTAGGAAGTTAGAGCAAAATGCATTTATATCATAAAATTGCAATTTTCCAAGAATTGTGACATTTCTCATTAAACTCAAGTTTTGAAGTGTGAAATATAGTTTATGAAACATCTTGAGTCCATTAGAGATTATAACAACTTATGGAAATGGCAAGAGTTAGCAACTTCGATGTTAACCAAAAAAAATCTCATGTTATGTCAAAGTATGAAAATGTCATGAATATACACATTAAATATTAGTAGCATTAAGAGAAAACTACTTTATGTTAGTGATCAATGTTATGTTAGTAGGGAAATATGTATTCCAACACAACTCAACACAATTACATGTTATCAAAAATTAGTGTTAATTTATAAACTTGAATGTTAATGAGAGTTAGTAACCAAACGTATGCATTGAGGCCTTAATTAAAGTAACTCTAGGCATTGATTTTCAACTCATAAGACTAATTGAACAACAACACTTTTTTGATCAAATTTGTGAAATCAAGAACTCGACATATTCTCATGAATCATTAACCAATGCCAAGTTTCTCTAACATTTTTCCATTAATTACCAAACTAGAGTAAAAAAATTAGAATTGAACTACTCTATGTGTTAGTTTATGTGAATTTTTAATTTATATCAATTCTTGAATCAAAATTAACATTAGGCATTAACACAAACACCTAGTGTGCACCTAATTTCTACATTGCAAATCAACAACACAACTCGCTAATTCTATGTCGGATTTCAACAATTATAACTAAAACCTAACCTCCAATCACAATTCAATTCACCAATTCAATTTTAAAATTCAATAATCAAATGCAATCAAGTTTCAATTATCAGAAAATAATGGAGTTTATATTGAGTTTACCTCTTTAAGAGAAGAGGAGTTTTTAGAAGAGGAGGATTCAGAATTGGATGCAAAGTGGAGAGAGAGTGGGTGCGAGATTCAAGGAGGAAAAGGGAAGTTACTTTCCAATTTTGTGATTCTTTATCTTGAGAATTGGAGAAGATTATTTAGAATTGTTGATGATTTTGATGAAGATCTTGGAAGAAAAGTGAGAGAGAAGTGTTTGATCTTTTTGAGAGAATGAGAGAGAAAATTGTAGAGTGTTTTTTGAGATTGATGAGTTTTTTCTTCTTGAGAGAAATTAGTGTGAATGAGAATATATAGTTTGGGCTTATGTGAGTGGATTTGGTTAATGGGCCTCTAATAATCACAAACACTAATGCAGATTTTTTTAATTCAATTGAGTCTGACACATTCAGGTCAAATTCGAAGGGGCCTCATTACATCTTTTGAAGTTGAAATATAAAACAAAAACATAGATAACATTAAGAATGACCTCGTGTCCAAAGATAGGCTCAATCAGATAAACGGTGATTTAATCATGAATTTTTGAAGTTTCGCCTCAGACAATTTTAATTTCCAGTTCAGAATTTTTAGTGCGTCACAGGCGAAACGGATAAAAAACGGGAGCCCTCCGGATACCGTACACACATGGAAAGTGAAACCAAAATGAAGCTAAAGAAAATTTTGAACCGATGCTACCAGAAGCAACGTGATACAACAAAAATTGACCGAGATATGAATTTTGGAACATCCCCAAAAATAATATTTGTCACTATTTTTATGCTGAAAAATTCGTCAGAAATCCATAACTTGCGACACCTTCCCTAAAGAATCAACTCTCGGCCATAAAAGATGAAATGTAGATGGCATCGAGACGGAAGTTTGGCCACAAGAACGGACATCAAACAAAAAACTATTAATTTATTAAGAATTTATTGGTATTCAAAAATTGCACCTTCAGCACACTTTTTCACTATATTTTCCCCTGTGCATCTTCCGAAGATTCGCCCATTCGAAGACTTTCCTTGAGGAATTGGCTTTTGGTCCAAACATAAGAGTTGGGCAGGACATCAAGACAGACTTTCTGATATAAAAACCATTCCAAGACGATAAACCAGACCAAACTTAGGAATTTTTGAATATCTGCAAGATGGTGAAATGACAATTAATTCAAGTTACCACCTTCAAGCAAATAAATTTCTTGGATGCTTTCTTCATAGAATTAGTCCTTGACCTGAACATGAGGGTTAGTAATAAAACCGAGAAGTCTCAGTACTTGGGGAATCTTCTGAATATGCTTAATCAAATCCAAGTTATAAATTCTCAAATGTCGGGGGAACAAGTAACCGAAAATTCAGATGTTTGAAGAATCAGCTCGAGACGATACTCCAGTTACAAATTGTGAATTCTCAAGTCCGAACCTGTAAAATTCTATTTCTGATTTACATTGTTTCAAATTTTCCGAAACGCCTGATTTCTTTGCAATAAGCCTCAAAAACAAGTCTTTTGATCCCATAGTCACCGATACATGCAATGCCAAATGACCTATTGGAGAATATGCATATGAAAAATGCAACATGCATAAGCCAGATAATCCTTAAAAAGGGGTAGGACAAATTTTGGGTGTTACAACTGCCCCTATTTAATTGTCTTAAACCTAAAAGTACGATTGGTGCGTGCCTCTCGGACGTTCGAGGTAGAAGATGATTAAATACCAATGCCCAAAATTTGTTCTGAAAGAAAGAGTGAGTGTTTCTTTATTTTTGTGATATCTACTGGGAAAAGATTTTTTTTGTTTTCTGGTGAGAAGATGGAGATTGGATTTGTAACGTAACAACAAAGGCTAATACAAGAGAAAGGCTGACTTGTAATGTGGCGATGATGCCAATACAATGAAAAGATAGAATTTTAATGTGGTGGTGATGAAAATACAAAGAAAAGATAGGACTTGTAACGCAACTGTGATGCCAATACAAGACAAAGATTGGACTCGAAAAGACTGCAGATAAGATCTACGAGAGACCTATGATCCTAAGGTGAGACATAACAACGATATGTCGGAGAACTAGGCCTATGGGCCACCTCAGAATTCTAAAACATGATATATTGGAAGAACATAGACTACACGCGATCTCAGGTTCTAAGATGATCTATGAGAGAACCTAGCCTACGGGCGATCTCAAGTTCTAATATGATCATAGGGAGAACCTAGCCTACGGAAGATCTCAGGTTTTAAGATGATCATAGGGAGAACCTAGCCCTTTGGAGATCTCAGGTTCTAAGATGATCATAGGGAGAACCTAGCCTACAGGCGATCTTAGGTTGGAAGATGATCATAGCGGAAACCCAACCTACGGGCGATCTTAGGTTCTAAGATGATCATTAAGGAGAACCTAGCCTACGGGCGATCTCAGGTTCTAAGATGATCATTAAGGAGAACCTAGCCTATGGGAGATCTCAGGTTCTAAAATGATCATTAGAGAGAATCTAGCCTACGAGCGATCTCAGATTCTAAGATGATCATTAATGAGAACCTATCCTACATGCAATCTCAGGTTCTAAAATGATCATATGGAGAACCTAGACTACGGGAATCTCAGGTTCTAAGATGATCATTAAGGAGAACCTAGCCTACGGGTGATCTCAGGTTCTAAGATGATCATAGGAAGAACCTATTCTATGGGCGATCTCAGGTTCTAAGATGATCATAGGGAGAACCTAGCCTACGAGCGATCTTAGGTTCTAAGATGAAACCTCATCTATTAGAGAACTAGGCCTATGGGCGACCTCAGAATTCTACAATGACACATCAAGGTAATCTGTCGGAGAACTAGGCCTATAGGCAACCTCAAAATTCTGAAACAACATCTGTAGGGAGAACCTACTCTACGAGCGATCTTAGGTTCTAAGATGAAATGTCATTTACTAGAGAATTATGCCTATGGGCGACCTCAGAATTCTATGATAAACCATCAAGGTGATCTATCGGAGAACTAGGCCTATGGACGATCTTAGGATTATAAGAAAATACTAATGGGCGATCTGCTGAAGAACTAGGCCTAAGGGCGACCTCAGAATTCTAAAACAAGATCAATAGGGAGAACCTAGCCTACGGGTGATCTCATGTTCTAAGATGAAATCTTATCTACTAGAGAACTAGGCCTATTGGAGACCTTAGAAATTTGATGAGATATCAAGGCGATCTTTCAGAGAACTAGGCCTATGGGCGACCTAAGGATTCTACGAAGATACCTATGGGCGATCTGCTGAAGAACTAGGCCTTAGGGGGACCTCAGAATTCCAAAACAAGATCTACAAGGAGAACCTAGACTACGAGCGATCTCAGGTTCTAAGATGAAATCTCATCTACTGGAGAACTAGGCCTATGGGTGACCTCAAAATTCTACGATGAGATATCAAGGTGATCTGTCGGAGAACTAGGACTATGGGCGACCTCAGGATTCTACAAAGATACATATGGGCGATGTGCTGAAGAACTAGGCCTAATGGCAACCTCAGAATTCTAAAACAAGATCTATAGGGAGAAAATAGCCTACGGGCGATCTCAGGTTCTAAGATGAAACCTCGTCTACTGGAGAACTAGGCCTATGGGCGACCTCAGAATTCTACGATGAGACATCAAGGCGATATGTCAGAGAACTAGGTCTATGGGCGAACTCAGGATTCTACGAAGATACCTATGGGGGATCTACTAAAGAACTAGGCCTAAGGGCAACCTCAAAATTCTAAAAGAAGATCTATAGGGAGAACTTAGCCTACAGACGATCTCAGGTTCTAAGATGAAACCTCATCTACAAGAGAACTAGGCCTAATGACGACCTCAGAATTTTACGATGATCATTAAGGAGAACCTAGCCTACGGATTAATCTCAAGTTCTAAGATGAAACCTCATCTACTAGAGAACTAGGCCTATAGGCGACCTCAGAATTTTATGATGATCATTAAGGAGAACATATATTATGGCCGATCTCAGGTTCTAAGATGATCATAGGGAGAACCTAGCCTAAAGGAGATCTCAGGTCCTAAGATAATCATTAAGGATAACCTAGCCTATAGGCAATCTCAGATTCTAAGATGAAACCTCATCTACTGGAGAACTAGGCCTATGGGCGACCTTATAATTCTATGATGAGAACATCGGTTACGACATGACGAGTGAGGGTACAAGGTATGACTGAATATACTGATTTTACGGGGATCTAGAGGTAAAATAGGCACATATGAGTACTTGGAAAAGCTGACACAAACGAGTGTTTGGAAAACTTACACTGATAGCTGGATATCATGATGTGATGAAGGACGGCAGCTGAAGGTTTGGGAGGGATATCCTCTTGTGGGGATGTATTTCTGCCTTTGAATTATTCAGGTCTTTCGCGTAAGGTACCTGATCTGGCTTATGCTTCGTATGCATGTTTGAATTTCTTTTGCCATAAAGATCCATTCTGATGGATCGGCTATGTTCTTTTTGAAGATGCAATGTTGTATCGTGATAACTATATGTGATGCAAAGAGATAGACTTCATGGGGATAAACAAAGGCTCGTTGGGAACTTTTTTTCATCATTGGGGATGCCAATACATATCGGTTCTTGAAACCTATAGTACCAAAGATTGTTGGGGATACCAATAAGAATTTGCACTCGGGAGCTCATGATACCAAAGATTATTGATGAATTCGCTGAAGGTTGAACTGCTGAAAAAGTGAGTTTTTAGGTACGCCACTGAACTCTGAATTGTATTGCCTGGGAAGAGATACTGAACACCATGTGGATCTCTTCGAATACATGCCCCAGGTTTATGCCGCATTGGGGAATTACCTGTTAAATCACTTGGGGATAAAAGATGGACATGAACCTGCGAATGCCCCGTTTAGCTTTGCGGATACCCCGACTTACTCCACTGGGGATGCAATTGCGCGTGCTAAGTCAAACAACGACTCCGGACTTCCCAAATTCACTTGGGGAATCAGGTTTGAAACTGTCTGTAGAAGATGAGAATGACTTCGTGTACTGACCAGGTCGGGGTGACCTTATGATGCTTTTAGATTGATTGTAGTCGTCTCGTACAACATAATTGGCTTGAGAAGCTTTGTGAGTATGAATGAGGAATGTCCCTGTCTGGAGGATTTATGAAAGAATCTGTGCTGAATAGAAGACCAGAATATATGTGGCACGATATGATATGAGGTGGCTTTCCCTAATGTCTTGAGTCATGAAATAAACTCCTCTTGATTACAACTTTCTTGGAGAGATTTGTCGAATCTCGACTTGAGTGCCCCAGGTTAAATGATTTCTGAATAGATTTCTCGATGTGATATCCCTAGGTTGAATGAATTCTAAATAGATTTCTCGATGTCATAACCTTATAATGATTGGCAAAAGCTTTAAGAGATTTATTAACGTGATAGCCTCTGATTTAGTATAGCTTCTAGAGATTTAACGACGTGATAGCCTCTGATTGATATCTTTGGGGGAATGATGCAGATTTGGCTGAACTCGAAGAGATCAAATCTCGACCTGATTTCCCCAAATTGGCGGATTTTATTAGCTTCATCCCTAAAGGGTACTCAGATTGTAATGCACCAAGATGCTTTCACTTAACAGAATCTTTGGGCAACGTTCCCCTGGATAAGTCATTTCTCTTGTGACAGCTGACTTTTGCTTAAACAAAGTATTCAAGCCTCTCTTCTTTGACAAGATTGAGCTCTTTACTAATGTTCATTGTGTAAACTTACTTGATGTCAATCATTTGTTTTGTATGCAGAAGAATGTTTATCATGAGAATGATAATTCTAATGCAACACGTATGAAAGTCTTGAAGTTTGAAAAACTTTGAATGAATGGCGTCACAACTCTGTTGTGAATAAATCACTAGATAGAGAGCAACATTTGCAAATTCTTTTTCATGAAAGATAATGCAAGCATATGATGTCATCATATAGGCAACATCGAGGGACAAGAGCATTTCTCGTAGGCAACTCAAGGGACAGTAAGGGACCATGATCTTTATGATGAATTTTTAAGTAGAGGGTCTTTGCTAAGATATCCCTACGTTCGAGGGACATGACCATTGTTTTCTGAGGAAACCAAGTGGGGAATACGCTAAGGGTGCAAGTGTGCAACAGTGTGTTTTTTCAGTTATATTTATCTTGCAATTAGTGGCCTAACGATTATTTGATTCTTGTCATGCACGCCTAATTTTACTAATAGTTATATATCAGCATATGAGAAATATAAAGCGAGAAATAAAAGGTTCTTACGCTATTACAGGGCTTTGGTGTAGATACATAAATAATGAACAAAAAGTAAAAATACGGAAATTAAAACCCTAATTAAACTATTACAAATCGGTCGCAGTTACATAAATAATAAAAAGTAATTGTACGGAAAGTAATAACGCGCGAAAATTAAGATTGTCCTACGTTCGAAACCCTAAAAGTCTAATTGTTTATTAAAAATATTTTTTTTGTATTTTAGGAAAAAAAATTAGAAGTTTAACCTAATTTCTAACTAATTTTAAATTAGAGAAATAAGAGTTAAAGTTTAATTAAATTAATTTGCAAAAATTAATTTTATTAAGAAAAACTCTAAATCCTATTTTTTATGATTTTTGATTTTTATGATTTTATTGAAAAAATGAATGAATAGAAAATATAAACTAATTAACAAAAATTAAATAAAATAATGGAGAGAAGATGGGCCTGAGGGGGGTGTGAAACCCAATTGTAGGGGTAGGTTGTTGAATTTTTGCAAAGCCCAAATCTGGTGGCCCATGCTTGCGTGAGATCTAGTGAGAGGTATGCTTGGGAAGTCCACCATGGGGAAGCGTCACTGGGCATTAGATCTGGTACTGGATGGATCCAAGGGTGATGAGAATGGGACGCATGGTGCACACGCTTGCCTTCGTGACACTGAATCTGCAAGAAATATTCATAAAAATAATATGCAAGAGGTAGGGATCGAACCCCTGCCCCTGCACAAATACAAAGCCTTAAGCGCATATTCTCTACTGTTGGAACAGTTGTACTTCTGTTCATATAATCACGTTAATAAATATAAAAAACAAATCAGGTCCTAATGTTGACTGTGAAAAAACACGCGTGCCAAGTGGGTCCCTGCCATTTGAATGGACCAATCATTTCTTCCTTTTTATCCATGCAAGCGTCAATGCTGGTCAAGCCATCAAGGGTGGTGGCTCCAGTAATCCCTTCTGGTTGGCCCAAACACCAAAACCTGCGAACTCTTATAAAAACAAACATGAAAAGAATGCTACTAGCGTAATTGGACCCTTGCAAACACGATGGCATGGTTGGTTTGCTCTAAAGAGGCCTGTATCGTGAGATACAAAGCTCCAAAAGCTTCATGCCTTAACAATGGCACGAGGTTGTTTCTGCACTAAAGCTTCCATGTAAAACGTTAGAACACTTATAATGATGTATATGAATTATGCTAGCATGCTTACACTGATTAAAATCTCTTTGAAACGTGAAAATTAAAACCTACCACTTACCAACTGGAGCTTGTTCAAGGAGGGGTTTTGGGGTTGATTCACAATGCGCAAGGACTGGTATCAAACCCTGGCAGCTTCAGGAAGGTGATAGACTATTTTATTTTGATCAACAAGAGCTGGAATTGATGCTTTTCACTTTCATGATTTCTTTTAAATTTTTCACTTTGGTGATGGCTCTTTTGTGGTTACCGCGCGTGTTCTCTTGACCTAGGGTTATTGTGTACATATACTAAATCCCATTAGGTTTATATTTATGGAAGAATATCCATGGCATTGAGTGCAAGAATATGAGTTTTTAATTTGTATCAAAACTTTCTATTTCAATAAAAACTCTCTCTCCTTTTGTCCCATGCGTTTTGCTTTGACATGCCAGCCTATCTCATACCTTATTTGGTGAGAAAAAGATTCTCAAATCATATCTCACATGATTTCTATTATTTATTTATTTATTTTGAATTTTAATGAATAAAAATCAAAATAAATAATAAAATTAATGAGATAATGTATGAGTGAGCTCAGGGGTCGTGGGCCATGTTAAGAACAAGTTTCAAGCATGAAAACATGGGCCCATTTGGAAAAATTCAAGTTTGGTCAACATTGACTTCTTGCATATTTCCAAAAATTGGTCAACTTTAGCAATGCATATCTCTCTGAATTTTAAACCTAAGAGGGTGTTCTTAGACTTTTTAGAGAGCTTAGGATGTCCTCTAAACTTCCCTTTTGGTTTCATCTCAATTAGATCTTCCATGTTCATGCAAGGAGCTTTGACCCAAAAGGTGTTTTTGTTGACTTTTTGAAAGGACCTATAATGTATGAACTTGTATCTTTTGATTGAGGCATTTCTTGAACTAGAGGGCTGAATAGAAGTTATAGGGAATTGGATTCTCTTTAAAATGAGCCTTGGTGGAAAATATTCTGATAAAGTATGAGAAAGTTATGCCTGGTCAAAGTTTGGTTGACTTTTCCTATAGAACCCCTAATTTTCCATTTTTGACTTTTGATGGGGTAGGAGCATTTCTTGAGGAATCATAATCAAACCTTGATCAAATTATGGATATTACTTCAAAATTTTAATGTTGACGAAATATCTTGAAGTTTGATTGTATTTGGGCCACAGTTGACTTTTGACCAAGCACAGTTGATTTTCAAGAATTTGAGCAATTGACTGAGCAAACTTGTTGTGCAAGGCATGAAATTTGGCATGGATTATCTTGAGGACATACTAGGATAATGGATAAAATTTGGGATTGTTGGGACTCTCACATCTTGCTTAAAATTGAAACCCTAGTTGAGGTTCATTGCCTTAGGAGGAGAATTTGTCTGGTCAATTCTTAGTCATCCTTGAGCAATTGAGGACCTCTAGAGGCATGTCTTGAGTGAAAATGGGAGGGAAAATTTTGGGGTACAACACGATGCATTCGAAACCAACACGATACGACAAAAATTGATCGAGATATGAATTTTGGAACATCGCTAAAAATAATATCTGTCACTATTTTTATACTGAAAAATTCCTCAGAAATTTGTAACTTGCGACGCGTTCCCTAAAGAGTCAGCTCTCAGCCATAAAAGATGAAATATAGATGACATCAAGACGGAATTTTGGCCACTAGAACAGACTTTAAACAATGAACGGTGAATTTATTAAGAATTTACTATCGTTCAAAAACTGCACCTTCAACACACTTTTTCACTATATTTTCCATTGTGCATCTTCCGAAGATTCGCCCGTTCGGGGACTTTCCTTGAGGAATTGGCTTTTGGTACGAAAATAAGAGTTTGAGAGGACATAAATATAGACTTTCTGATATAAAACCCACTCTGAGACGATAAAACATGTCGGACTTAGGAATTTTTGAATATCTGCAAGATGGTGAAACAAAAATTAATTCAAGTTACCACCTTCAAGCAAATAAATTTTGTGGATGCTTTATTCATAGAATTAGTCCTTGACCTGAACATGAGGGTTAGTAATAAAACTGAGAAGTCTCATTACTTGAGGAATCTGCTGAATATGCTAAATCAAATTCAGGTTATAAATTCCCAAATGTCGGGGGAACAAGTAACCAGAAATTAAATCCAACACCACTTTAGAGAAATTGAATTATTCAGAGACGTTATGCTCACAATTAATTTCCAGCATGAACACATGGTGAAGAGAATACCAAGAAAATTCATATGCTTAAAAATCCTCTCAAGACGATACTCCAGTTGCAAATTGTGGATTCTTAAGTCTGAACTAGTAAAACGCTATTTCGAATTCACATTGTTACAAATTTGCCAAAACGACTGATTTCTTTGCAATAAGCCTCAAAAACAAGTCTTCTGATCCCATAGTCACTGATACATACAATGCCAAATGACCTATTGGAGAATATTCATATGAAAATTGCATAAGCCAGATAATCCTTAAAAAGAGGTAGGACAAATTTGGGGTATTACAACTAGAAGCATCTTCTAAGTGTTGGTTGTGGGAATCCAAATTAAAGGTAGCACCCAACAACCCTTCAGTCGAACATTTCCATTTAAGACTCTCTTTTTCGAATGCTTCACGATCATTCTGAATCTGTTGATCTTTGGACTCAAGCTAGTGTTGAATTTTTCTTTTTTCCTTAGCTAGGGTATGAAGGCTAAGCTCAAATTCTTCTTTCTCCTTTTGAGCTTGACTCCAAGCCTTCTTCAAGTTGTGTATTTCTTATAAGGAAACAGGTAGAGGATCCGGGACATCTGGCTTGTACTCAGGATTAATGTCAAATAGTAACTTAATAACTTGCGCCTATCCAAAACCCATCGAGTGTAAGGTTCTTTCGCCACAACATTCTTCCTTTTAGATTTTCTCTTGTTAACCCTATTCTAAGTTCGGATGATCTTGTTGAGAAACTCTCGGTTGTTTCTTCCCAAGTCATGAATGATTAACTGTCGAAGTTGTTCAACAGAGGGTTTATCCTCCAAAGGGTATCCTAGTTATCGCAAGGCCAAAGTAAGGTTGTAGTTTATGCAACCCCGTGATCTAATCAATGGAACATTTGGAAAATCTCCAAAACTATAAATGATATCTCCAATATCTAGCTTCCTTGCATACCATAATACATAATTAGCAGTAAGAGACCTTAATTTTTAGGCCACTCGTATCTTTCCAGGTTTGGGACCATGTAGCCTTCTTTATAGAGGTGAGTCATAAGCCAGGAATATAAGAGCAGGATACAACAGCCTAGCGTACCCATCCCCTTTTTGCAATGAGTGTGAAATGCATAATAAATATCAGCAAGTAAAATAGGAGTTGGATCCACATTTAAAGATTTTGCGCCCAAAAATACACTAATAGTTGTAGGGTCAATATAGTCCACAGTCCGTGGGAACAAGATTACACCAAATACAAGTAGCCCTAAGAAATCAACTCAAGACTTTAATTCTTTGTTATCGGTAAAATAAAGGGATTTAGCTTCCAAATAGTATCTCTTAATCCCTTATACATCACCTTCTTTTTTGTAATTAAGTGAAAATTTAGGATAAGGGATCCATAAACCATTTTCTAACTCCTTGATGTAAATAGTCTATCCGATTCCCACATAAGCTTTTCCCTTAGAGAAATTCAAGAGTCTATCAAGTTCTTCCAAAGTCGGCGCTAGTTGAAAGTCTTGGAAGGTAAAGCACCTCAATGGAGGGTCATAAAACTGAACAAAGGAAGAAATAACATCTAATTATACATCCACTTTTGTCAAATCAAGGGTATCCCCATAACAGCGAGTAAACATATTCAAAGCTCTTTCAGACATTTTCCCTTTGATGGTCTTGATCTTCGTCATATCTAGTTTGACGGTATTAACATGGATAAGTTGTTTCCTTCTGGAATTCATTTTTAAGACACTTCACCAAAAACCTTTGATTATGTTTTAATCTTGTGAATAAGATAGACAAAAAGAATGAAGGGTGATGAATATGTGAGATACAAAATTTATGAATGCATGATGATGGTGACGGGATTTATGAAAGGTATCCTTAGTCGGTAGGTTCCTAGTATTAGCCTACGGATATTCTACCCTCCCCATAAGTTGGTTTCCTTAAGAGTATCATGAATAACACTAGAGGTAAAGGAACAAGGGACTCCCTTAAGTGAAGCCTCTTTGCAGACCGAAACTTTAGTCTCTAAGGTCGTGAAAGGTCTCACCATGAGATTTTGGTTTAAGGGTTATACAAAAAGTCATAGGCTTCATTCCAAAGTCCTATACCCCAAGATTATTTCTCTTAAGACATATTTCTTTTTTGGAATTTCACCGACTCTAGGCGAAGTCGTCACAAAAACTCATAGGGATGATGTATCCCCTTGATCAATAGACGAACCTTCTTTCTAAGGTTTTTGAAAATAAATTTTAAAACAAAAATCCCATCAGAAACAAATATAATATGATAAAAATTAAATAAAAAATAAATAAATCAAAATAATAAATAAATGTAAAGAAATAACAAAAATAGAAAAACTGTAAAACCCTAAATCCAAAGAAAGGCTTCTAACCCTAGGGTTGAGTCCCCAGTAGAGTCGCCAGCTATTGTAACCGGTTTTAAAATAAGAGTCGTCGCCCTTAATTTTTATCTTTTAGGAAGCGAATATAAAGGATAACCCTAATTTAATAAAAGATTCTAAGTTATTGACTTGTTTTTAGACGAAGGGAAGGTGTTAGGCACCCATCATCTACCTTGTTCACAAGTTTACTAGGGTTTAGATTTACAATTCAGGAAATAGGGTTTAAATTTTTATTAGGGGAACTCGTCACGATTTGAAGTTGTGTGCCTACGTATCCTCTTATGAGGAATCAGAGTCCCAATTCATAGTTCGCAGTTGTTTGGTTAGTGTTTTTAATGGATGACAAAGATATTTTGAATTCTCCTTGAACCAAGTTGGGGTTTGTAAATCACAGAGTTGTTAGATGATGTTCGCAGTTAATGAGAAATATCTCCATAATCCTTTTTGAAAATAAAATCTTGAGTGCATTAAGTTAGTAAAAAAATTGTTAGTAATTTGATGGGTTAGATAATTTTTAGATATATTAGTATAGGAGGAAAATCTTTTTAATGCATGAGAAAAATAATTTTAATGCAGTTAAAAATACTTGGATGAGTTAAAAGAAATTGAATTAATAAAATAAATGAATTTAGAATTTATAAATAAATATCAATTATGAAAATAAAAGAAAATAAATAAATAAAAAGAAATTGTGAAAAAATATAATTTTAATTCATTTACGCAGGGGGTGTATTTTCAATTGGGCTAGTAATTATGGGGGTGTGAATAATAGGGACTTAAATCCAGATATTGGATTTAGGCCCAAAGCACAGGGAGGTGTAGTTTTTATCATCTTAGTAAAATTTGGGGACGTACATATCAAGGGCCCAAGTCCAGATGTTGGATTTGGCCCATTAACACAGAGGATGCACAATTCTTGGCTTTAGGTAGTAAAATGAAGAGAGTTAAGGTGCGAGTAGCATGGGCCAAAGCCCAGAATATTTTATAAGGAGTCCAAAAGGAAATTGGGCGCTTTAAGATAACATGTGGTAGGCACACGGTGGTATGGTGAGTTCGTGAGGTTTTGATTGTTTGATTAAGATCAGAGGGGCTTCACATGAGGGTGCACGATAACGATATAAGGACGCAAGCTCTGGATCATGGGGGAGTTTTATAAAAAGCAACGTTTGGGATGAAGGCCCATTTTCCCTTATTTCCCCCTCTCTTCACACAAAATAAACGTCGGAGGCTAGAGAGCGAAGCTCAAACTTCTCTCTAGATTTCTGTCATCAAAAATCGCCTCCGCTTTGGGCACCACCGGCCGGAAATCGCTTTTTCCAGCGGTTGCGCCAAGGTGCCACCACCTTCAAGCCCAAACACCGTCTAGGTTCATATGAACCCTAAGGATTCATGAAGAACCCTAAGCCAAATCTCAGAAACCTTCAACAATGATGAACCCTAACCCTATATCGGATGAACCCTAACCCTAAACTTAGGAGCCCTAACCCTAACCGTAGAATAAAACCCAGAAAACCCTTATTCCAATTGAAATACATAAAAAACAATCAATCAACAACCATAATTTTAAACCAAGATAAGTGTTAGGCTTACCTTTCTGCGGTGAATCTTGTCGTATTAATTCTTTTCTATTTTTCTCTCCTCTGTCTAATCCTCTTCTTCTTCTTCTTCTTCTCTGATTGCAGGTGTGAAGGTTGATGGCAGCGGCGAAGATGATGGAGGTGCGACGACGAATTTGAAACACATATCTAGGGTTTCATAAATTGAAACCCAGATCTCAAGGACGAAGGCTAGCTCACAAATTTTGTTTCTCTTCTATAATTTCTACTTCTCCAATTTCTTATCGTTAGATCGTCTTCTCCTCTTTCAAATTGTTCTAGGGTTCTTTATATAGCTTAAGTTTTAAGATGAATTAAGAAGTTTTATGTTTGATTGTCATTATATTTGAGTGATTTAATCAATTAGGTATTTGATTTGATCTGGTTTTGTATAATTGTTTTTAGGGTTTGTAGTTTTGAATGTATCTGGATGTTATCTTATGTAAATTTAAAATAAAATATTTTTCCAATCTAATCTTTAAGATTTGATTCAAATAATTTGTAAAAATTTGATTTGATTTTGTTTTTTATGAAAGATTTGATCTATAAAATATATGTTTCTATTGGGTCTACTTAGTGAAGAATAGGGCACTGTGACTGTATCTTGAGATCTAGGGTTTCAAAGACCCTTATTGACTTGGTCAACATTAATCAAAATAATAATAATAATAAAAGATATTAAAATTAATAATATTTATAATAATAAATATTCACTAATATTATAAGAATAATATTCAAAGAAGCTGGTTGACTCGGTCAACCTTGACAAACCATCTGGCTTTCAAACCCCCTTAATGGGTTAGAATCAAAAATACCAAATACACACCCCTTTCATTATTTGTTTCAAAATGGACGGCAAAACCCTAAATGGGCCTAAAATGTTAATGGGCCATTAGGTTCTAATGGACACCCCTGCTTAAACCAACATACCCCTCTTTCTATTTTTCACCAACTTTAATGGGTTAAAATTTAAACAACAAATGCACATCCATTCTAATTGTAAGAAGAAACTTAATGAACCATCATATTTTGATGGTCCATTTTGAAACAATACACCCCCCTCTTATAAACTTAAACCCCACAACATATATTATTTTTTACAATAATAATATAAACTTTATAAATAAAATGATAACATTAATAACAATAAGGAATAATTTCTTTAGAAATCAATAGGAAAAATTTAGGGTATGGAAATACATTCTCTTATATTGTTGTGATATCTTACCCTTCTATTGGAATAATACTTTGTATGACATCGTGCAGATAGTTAGGATTAGTCCTAGGCTGCATAGTTTGGAATATGTTGCTCTTTGTTTTATTCAAGTTGGTATCATTACTCTGATACGTAACACCGAAGGGGGGCGGGGGATGAACGATTATTTGTTTTGTTGTTTTAGTAATTTGTGTGGAGTCTTTGGAACTCCTTATGATTTGAACAAATGTTTATTTATTTTGAAGAGATTGTTTGACTTCAAATATGTTTCTTTTTCCGCTGCATTAATAAAAGTTACAGTTGAAGACTATGAGTTGATGTTTTAGTTCATCCATTATTCGTGTTACATATCTTATACTTAATATAAGTAGGTTTTTGTATGTTGATGAAAATGTAGCATCCTAAATGTTCGTTATTTGTTTTAAAATTACTCTGATATTTATTTATTATTAGTCAGGAAATTTAGGGTGTTACATGTAGCACCGAATTCTTGGTTAGATTAATGGCACTAGTGTTGTCGCACATGATTCGAATACGTGAGAGCTTAATGTCAAAATCAAGTAATTGTTGTTTAAGCCACAAAATTTGGACACAACAACTACCGGTTGCCACATATTCTACCTCGGTCGTTGGAAAAGCTCCAACAACTTTATTTTTACTATGCCAACTAACCAATGATTCTGAAAATATATGACAAGTTCCACTAGTTATTTTCATATCCGATTCACAACCAGAAAAGTCATAATTAGAGTAACCAACCAAGCTATAATCCTTTTCCCTTGGAATACCAAAGCCCAAAATTAGAAGTACCAATGAGGTATCTAAGAATATGCTTAACCACTTTTAAGTGTGATTCCTTAGGAGCCGATTGATATTGTGCACAAATGCAAACACTAAACCTAATATTGGACCTAGATGCCATAAAATATAGAAGAGAACCAACCATACCTCTATATTTCTTGACATCAACACCCTTACCCTTTTCATCTCTATCCAAGTTACCATTTGTTGCCATAGGTGTGTCAATATCCTTTACATCATCCATTCTGAATCGTTTTAACAATTCGAGACAATACTTGGTTTGACATACAAATGTTCCTTCCTTAAGTTTCTTTATTTGAAGTCAGAGAAAGTAGTTTAACTCCCCCATGAGACTCATTTCAAATTCTCCCTGCATAAGCTTAGAGAACTCCTTGACAAGATGCATGTTAGTCGATCCAAAAATGATATCATCAACATAAATTTGAACAAGTAAAATATGATTTCCTTGATGTTTAATAAAGGGAGTAGTATTTACCTTACTTCTTGAACATCCATGGTAAATCAAGAACTTACTAAGTCAATCATACCATACCCTTGGGGCTTGTTTAAGACCATACAAAGCACATGTTAGAGAGTCTTTTGTGTACTTTGTAAGTCACCCATGTATCCTCGGATACCACGTGGCTGGTTTATTGTTACTTGACACCTTGTCAAGTTATTATGCTCACTCTTAAATCTTTTAAGAAAAAGAGTTCGAGTTTTTGTATTTGAAGTGTAATATTCTAAATTTGGATTTTCCTTGATACAATCATTGGGATTGAGACTGTTAGATATCACTGTGGGGATTTAGGGAGTGAGATAGTGATTTCTCATATCTAGGGAGGACCTAAGTATAAGTTGCACTGGATAGGGATTAAGTAAGAGGTTGTAAACTGGGATTGTTTAGCTATGAATTAATATTGATGATAGTGAATTTTCTTCCGGGCTTGGTAGCTTCCAGAGTAGGTGATTTTGCACCAAACTAGGTTAACAAATCTTTGTGTTATTTATCATTCTGCAATTTTATTTTTAGTTTTAAGTTCAATCTGATATGTCTGGTATGTTTCCAGATGTTGTAACATCTATCTCGACATCGCATGATATTAAGACAATTTTGTTTTTATGTGTTTCCTGTACCAAAATTTCAATTGATATTAGAGCAGTTGCCCTAGTCTATTTGGTGAGATTCGGGAGTATTTTTCTGATACTATTGTTCTTTATGAAGACTAGAATAACAGAATTCTGGGATAGCAGATCTTGAAGAATAATCAGAATAGGAGAATCCTGGTTCTGAAGAAATTGAAGGAAAATTATGAGTTGGTTCTATGTAACCTTGAAGTTGCCAATACGATGATCTATGGAATTGATAAGTTTCTTTTTCAGACTCATTATCACTTGTTTTGTGGCCAAAGATACTTTGGAAAGTATCAAGTCCATTCATAAAGGAACATCTTAGTTTTTGGGTATAAAGTGATCAGAAGAAAGGCTTATCAAGAAGAAGATTCGCAGGTCTCTATTCAAGATATTTGACATGGAAGTTACAAATATTGAACAACAAGAGCATGGTTTTTCTTATCAACTTTACAGGAGCTTGCTTTCAGATTTCTAATGAAGGGTTTCTTATTATTGTGTTCCTTGGAAGGCAATTCAATTAGGTTTTGAAGAGATTGGACATAATTTCTAGAACATTTATACTGATTTCAGCTAGTCTGTGATGCTATAGAAAATACTAGAACTGGATTGAAGATCAATCAATGTCAAAGCATTCATATGAGTATGGAGACCTTGGATCTTTGTGGAGGAGAATGACCTGCTTATCTCAAGGACAACTGTGTGGGTTTTCTATTTCTTGGATTAATTAGGAAAGTGATCCTGGTTATGATTTCCAAGATATTTCTGGTTTGACTGGAAGATGGACTTCTTATGAAGACTTCTGAGCTGAAGACTTATCTAATAATGAGCTGGAAGTTTTTATTCTAATATATATGTATCTGGAATGAAGGGAGTTATCAACCGTGAAGAAATAAGAGGTGATTTACTTATGATCTTATGTCTTAAGAGAATGAAGAAGTATCAATTATATATGTTTTTGCAAGGTGGAATGACTCTATTAATCCTAAAGCCTAATGTCTTGATCAAGTCTATAAGGATAATCCATATCAGTTGTTGGAGTTTCTTCAAGAGGGAGGATGATAGGAATTTTAAGGAGGATAAGTTTTTTTTTCTAAGCTATAATTAGCAAAGAGAAAACTCAAAGTGACAAAAGGAAATTTTCATCAAGAGGCAAGATGAGCCAAGGATGTCAATCTTAACGTCTTAACATTGTGATAGACATCAATATACTCATGTTGAAGGTAAATACTTGAACTAAAGATGTATCTTCTGTGAAAGTGTGATTTTAACAAGTTCTATTTGTTTGACTTCCTCGAAGGTCAAGTTTAGCATTGGTTATTCAAGCAGTGGTTAATACTCAGGGAAGGTGATTATTACCTTATCTTTCACACCTTTCTTAGATCTCCAACTAAGATGATTGGTATTTTGACACTAATTGTTCCAGACACTTAACTGTAGTAAAAGTGTTCCCGGTGGTTTTCTTAAGTCTCATTCAATCAATGTTTATTGTGTTGTTGATACAAAAAGGTATGATTAAAGGCATTGGATAACATAAGAATTCAGGATGGATTCTCTAAGTTTTGGTAATTGGTTTTCTTCTTACTCAAGGACTGATGACTATTGTGATAAACATAAGTCAGTTGTGCGATGAAGGTCTGAAGGTATATGTCATCAAGGATGAATTTTCCGTCACTAATGAGGTGTATGAAGTTCCTCTGAGGATTTAAGAACAATTTCTATTTTTGTATTTCACAAGTATTTAGTTTTTTTATCATTTTACTTGGTGCTCAAGAAATAAAAATTAAAGATGTCTCACCAGAAGGTGCAACATTAGACAATTGTAAAATCTCTAGAACTTGTTATATGTTTTTGTTTGGTATAATACAAGATGAGTGTCCTAGTGGATATGAAGATATTTATGATTTTCTTTTGTGTCTCATAACAAAGTAAATCTATTATCTGTGAAGTATTCAAAGGTTCTTATCTACTCCCTGAATGAGATCAAGGTATGTTTGTGAGTTACTCTATTGAGAGAGGTACTTTTGGTAATGTTATCAGGACCAGAATCATCAATGTGTTCATTCAAAGGAACTCATGTTCAACCAAATGTTGGAACATCATTTCAGCAGTTTGATACTCTAGAGATTGAGGACGATTCTAAAAGGTTATTAGACACTGAATAAGAAAGTCCTAAAGCTAAAGAGAGGGTTATTTATTTGGGGTTTATCTTAATATATGATCATTAGTTATTTTAGAGATGAAATATATAATGATAGAGTATCATGGAGTAAAAGAATATTTGGCCAATTCTGAAGAAGATTGTATCATTGGAGGATATTCTCATATTTTTATTAGAGTTAATTGAATCTTGGTATACTCTGAAGATTAGGTTATTTGTTGAAGGAAGGTGTATTCTATGTTGGGTTGGTTACTAAAAGGGTATAATGTCTAACTGGATGTCATGACATTGTAGTGTAATATTCTACTGCAATCAAGGTACAAGGATTTTATTCTGCTTGCAAAACAAAGTCATTGGGTCTGCCATCATTATGTCAGGGATCTTGCTGCAGAAAATATTGGCACTTCCAAGCTTGGTTTGGCTAAGGAGCTTTGGGAAGGATTTTGTCTTAACTTGAGGTGCAAATTATTTTGAGTATACGAGGGGTATTTTTTTGGAATTGCACTTCCTCCTTCTGTTGTGTGCAATCTCAGAAGAAGCATTTTTAATGACATGTAGAATGTCATTTCAAATGCTGTAACACTTTTCAGCAGTCAAATTTTTGAAAAGAGAAAAGGTTGAACAAGGGCGTGTCTCTCTCATATTGTGGGTGGTACACTGTTTCTAAAGATGATTTTATCTCCTTCCAGTGATGCTTTCGTTGACTTATTTATCGTTACTAGCAAGGTTTTTGTTATAATCAATGTAACCCACATTGTATTTATATGTCTTACTACCTCACCATCCTCATATAATGTATTTCAACAAGAGAAAATCTTCCAAAGATACTAGTGCTAAGAAGGTTCATATGTTGGAATCCAACAAGGATAAAAGCAATGATCCAAAGAAGGTTGGGTTCAACATTGCAACAAATGTTGGAACATCTACTGGAACATTCATGACAGGGAAAACATCTGTGATAGAGATGAATTCCCTGAGAAAGAATTAGGTTCATCTACATGATTCAGATTCAGATGCTGATGAAGAATAGGTCAATTTCATTGACTCAAGAGGGAGAATTGGATAATTGGTGACTGCTATCTTATATATATTTCATTTGTTTTTGTTTGTTGAGTCAGTTCTTCTTGTGTCTTTATTTTTGTAGAGTCTTCTTGGTTCTTTTCTTTTGTTTCTTCTTCTTCAATTGAGTCATTCCTTCTTGGGGGAGTTGTTTTCCCTTGAGTCATTTTGGTGCTTCTAGTTGTGCATTAATTTAGTAATTCTATTTTTTCTTTGCATCTTCTTTTGTGTCTTGAATCAATTCTTGTTTGTGTTAATTCTTTGTGTCCAATTCTTTTCACTCTATTTTTGTCAATTGCTGGCTGAAAGGGGGGAGAAATGTATTAGTGTGAGTCGTAGGTATAGGTTTTATTCAAGTGTTATTGCTTGTTATATGCAACAATTTATGGGGAGCATGACTATTCATCATGCGAGTCTTGAGTTTGTTCTTGCAGTTGTTTAGCAAGGATGTTTCATAGGATGTTCTAACATCCTGTCTGAGTTTGTGTCTTCTCTGTTCCGGGTCTTTCTGTTATGTCTTATGGTCTGAGTTATGAGCATAATTATGTCCTATTCTCTAAGCTATCCCGAGTTGAGGTCTGGTTCTGTCAGGCTTCACTTGGAGAGTTCAAGATGGTAAATGGGGATTGTGTTTGAGGGGGAGTGTCTTGTATCTTCTTTCTCATGCACAAAGTTTACATGTTTAACATGTAGCTTGTTTGGCATTATGTGATTTTATTCCTCTCTCCAGTGTGTTTGGTATTTGGTTGTTTTAGCCAAAAAAAATCAAAGGGGGAGATTGTTAGTACCATTGTTTTGGGAATTGGCAACTTTTTCTAAATCCTAGTTCTGACTAGATGGTTGATAAGATGTCATGACATCTTGTATGGTTATGCAGCAGGAAGGCATTGCTGCTTTTAAATCTTGACAGATTTTATTTGATTGTTATATTTCCTTTGGATATATTTCATAGATTTTCGCAAGTCAAGAAGATTTGTTTTGAAACAGGTTTATATATCCAGTTGTAGAAAAGATACCAAATTGGACCTTGAGACAATTTAGGAAACTTTGTATCGTTTGTTCAAAGATTGAAGGAGATTTGGCTGCACAATAGGTGCATCACTCAGCTTGTGGATCAAGAAACTTTTGGACTCAAAATATCAAAGTCCATGGACTGCAGAGATGTATTTAAAGGGAAATCCTAACCTAATGTAACTTAAGTTTTCAACAATTGTAAAATTATAGAAAGCATAAGTCTTAGGTTTTGAGAGTCTCTTATGTAGTTTGTAAGTAACCCATGTATCCTCAGATACCATGTGGTTGGTTGATTGTTACTTTACGATTTGTCAAGTTATTGTTCTCACTCTTAAAGATTTTAAGCAAAAGAGTTTGAGTTTTTGTATTTGAAGTGTAATCTTCTAAATTTGGGTTGTTCTTGATACAATCAATGGGATTGGGACTGTTATATATCATTGTGGTTATTTAGGGAATGAGATGGTGATTTCTCATATCTATGGAGGACCTAGGTAAAAGTTACACCGAGTAGGGATTAAGTGAGGGGTTATAAACTAGGATTGTTTAGCTCTGATTTAATATTGCTGATAGTGAATTTCCTTCCTAGCTTGGTAGCCCCCAGAGTTTGTGATATTGCACTGAACTGGGTTAAAAACTCTATGTGTTATTTATCATTTTGAAATTTTATTTTTAGTGTTAAGTTTTTTCTAATATGTATGGTTTGTTTCCAAATGTTGAAACAACTGTCTCGGCATCGTATGTTGTTAAGACAGTTTTGTTTGTATGTGTTGCTTGTGCCAAAATTTCAGCACATTTTAGCATAAAAACATGAGTAGGATATTCGTGATTTTCAAAACTAGGAGGTTGTGAGACATGCACCTCTTCATTTATGTATCAGTTAAGAAACACACTTTTCACGTCCATTTGATATAATTTGAAGTTCTTGAGACATGCATATGCTAGTAAAAGGCGCATAGCCTCGAGTCGGGCAACCGAAGCATAAGTCTCCTCATAGTTAATTCCTTCCTCTTGGTTATACCCTTAAGCCACTAGTCGAGCCTTATTCCTTGTTATCATACCATGTTCGTCAAGTTTATTTCTATATATTTATCATGTGCCTATAACTTGATAATTTTATGGATGAGGGACAAGTTCACAAATGTCATTTCTTTCAAATTGATTTAATTCTTCTTGCATGGCCATAAGCTAATGCTCATCAACTAAGGCATCCTTAGTGTTTTTATGTTTAACTTGTGATACGTGCACACGTGGATAATATAAATTACTTATTTTAGAGCATATTCTTACCCCTTTTGTGATATCACCAATAATGTTGCCAATTGGATGATCCTTGGAGGTTTTCCATTCCAATGGAAGACCATCATATTTTGTTGACTTTCATCATCCTTCTTCTCTATGTTTTCATCTTCCTCCTTCTCAATCTCCACCACCTTAGGTTGATCAATTCCCTTTTCGGTGTCCTTGAGTATGTCTTCCATAGATGCACCTACACCATGAAAATAACTACATTTCCCAACACTATTTAGCATGACTCATCAAAAGTAACATGAACCAACTCTTCAACAATAAGTAATATCTTGTTGTAAACTCTATATGATTTACTAGTTTGGGAGTATCCAAGAAAGAAACCTTCATCGGATTTCGCGTCAAATTTTACAAGGTTATTCTTCCCATTATTTAAAATAAAGTATTTACATCCAAAGACATGAAGATGCGATAAATTTGGTTTTATACCTTTTAAAAGTTCATAAGGAGTTTTGTCAAGAATATTAAGCATAAGAACCCTATTCAAGACATCAAATGCCATGCTAATAGCATCGGCTCAAAAATATTTTGGTAGACTACAATCATTGAGCATTGTTCTTGCCATCTCCGCTAAAACACGATTTTTTGGCTCCATAACACCATTTTGTTCTGGAGTTATAGGAGATGAAAAGTTATGTTCAATGCCAAATTTATCACAATATTCTTCAAAGAGGTGGTTTTCAAATTCACTTCCATGATTACTTCAAATCACAATAATTTTAGAATTAAATTTATTTTGGGATAACTTGGCGAAACGTGTGAAAACCGTGAATGTTTCACCTTTTCTACGCAAGAAAATAGTCCAACATAATCTTGAGTAATCATCTATAATTACAAAACCATAGTAATTACTGTCTATGCTTTTGGTCCGCAAAGGTCTAACCAAATCCATGTGAAGGAGCTTAAGAGAACTCAAAGTTGAAACAATATATTTATATTTAAAAGAGAATCTTGTTTGTTTCCCCTTTTAACATGCATCACATAGGTGGTCTTTTGAAAATTTTATTTTAGGTTGACCAATTACTAAATCTTTTGAACTATTTTATTGAGTAGATAAAAGTTGAGATGAGTCAAACGTTTATGCCATAACCATGAATCTTCACTCATGGTAACAAGACATTCGATATTACTTCTCAAGAATACATCTCTTAAGTCTAGAATATAAATATTGTTTACCCTCACACCATTAAACATACAATTCTTCTTTTCATTATGTACTATCATGCAACAATATTTGGCAAAAGTTACCTTATAACCATTATCACGCATTTGACTAATGCTAAGAAGGCTATGTCTAAGGCCTTCAACTAGCATAACATTTAAGATAGTAATAGTTGAGGGATTAACTATACTACCTTTTCCAAGTATTGAACCTTTGTTGTGATCACTGTAGGATACATAACCTTTCTTTTTCTCCATAAATTCGGAGAATAAAGAGATTTCTCCAGTCATGTATCTTAAGCATCCACTACCGAGAATCAATTTGTCCTCCATAGAGTCAAGACACTCAACTTAAAAAATCAAACAAAGGTGGTAGGTACCCAATTCTCATCGGGTCCTTGGGAGTGAGTGAAAAAATTGTTGCATTTGGACAACCATTGGAAATTAACTTTAGGAACCAAAAATCACCTTGCATTTTTCAATAGTATGGTCTTTCTTGCAACAATAGTGACAAAGCAACCTATGATGAGATTTAATTTTTCTATTTGCATCCTTCTTTATCAAATTAGAATTTTTATAGGGCTTTTCAATCTTTGAAGAATTAATAGCAAAAGTACCACCTGGTTGTGATGCCTTGTCCACTTTGGTTTCAAGAGTACTCACCTCTTGTTTCCAAGTTTGACAAGTTTCACAATCAAACCGACAAGGTTTCTCATCCTCCTTTTTATGTTTTTGACTATCTATCTACAATAGATCTCTTTAATGCTTCAATTTTCTTATTGGTTTATTCAACCTTTGCTTCCAAGTATGTAAAAACTTTTTCATTGGAAGCTAATTTCTTATAAGCATGTAATGCATATTTTTGTAGATTTTCAAAAGCATTTTTCAATTCAATAAGGAAAACTTATCAACGTTAGAGTATTTGGAATGACTTACACTTTTTTTCTTGCTTTGACATTAATTGGAAATGAAACAATAATTTGCCTCCTCATCACTACCACTTGAGCTTTAATTACTTGAGACATCACTATCGATATCCCAAGCAACATAGGCTTTTCTAGATTTTCTAGAATTTTCTTGTTGACCATTTCCTTTCTTATTAACAAGAGATGAACAATCCGATCTAAAATGACACGGCTTTCCATATTCATAGCACATACCTCTTGTCTTATCCTTTTTGATGTCTTCATCTTTGGAAGATGTATATTGTCTTCTAAATTTCACAATATTTTTGTCGAAGTGTTTGGCACTATTCTTCTAAATGTATCGATTGTATCTCCTTACAAAAAAATCCAATTTTTCATCATCTGAATCTTCTTCATCACAAGAATCACTATCATTAGTGTGCTTATACTTTTAGGATCTTAAACTTAAATCCCTTATAGCTTTAGACTTTGTCCCTTCCTCCTTATCGGCTTTTTTCTCCTTTTTCTTCTTTTTCTCAAACTTCTTTTCATGTTTGTCCAAGCAAGTGAGTTCTTGCTCGTGTTCTTCCAATTTTCCAAACAACGTAGTGAGATCAAGTGTTGCAAGATTATTGGCTTCCTTGATCGCCGTGAACTTTGGTTTCCAATTCCTAGTAAGACATCTCAACACCTTGTTAGCAGCAATAGCATTGGAAATAAGATTACCTAGAAAATTTAAACGGTTAATAAGATGTGAGAACCGTTGTTCCATTTGAGCAATGGTTTCACCATGCTTCATGCGAAAGAGTTCAAACTCTTGATTAAGTTTATTAATTCTAGGTTGTTTGACCTCATAGATAACTTGTAGAGTATCACACATAGCTTAAGCAGTCTCACAATGGTAAATGTGATAAAACTCATCAACACCAAGAGTGGATATGATAATTTTTTCACTTTCAATCATGTGCTCATTTCTTATTATCTTCCTCATTCCATAGTGCTTACGGCTTTGGTGTGACAACACCTTTAACCTCATATGTTACCGATGTTAGACCATTTTAATGGCTTTACGCACAACTTTATCATATGAGTTAACATGAATTGGACAACAAGCTTTTCAATAACTATATTTTCCTCCCGTAAAAATTGGGGCTCTTTTATAATCACATTTTAGTTCGTACGCCATTTCCTAATAAGTTTCAAAGCATGTAATTAACTA
The DNA here is from genome assembly GCA_948472305.1 of Vicia faba. Taxonomy (NCBI): domain Eukaryota; kingdom Viridiplantae; phylum Streptophyta; class Magnoliopsida; order Fabales; family Fabaceae; genus Vicia; species Vicia faba. The sequence goes on from OX451735.1 coordinate 1,350,390,132, forward strand.
GAGCTCTTGATGCCACTTGTTATAAGACAGCGCCTTATCTAGAGGGGTGAATAGATCACCAAGCCAAACTTCCAAATTAAAATTTGGTTTTAAAAGTAATTGAAAAGAGTGCACGCGGAAGGTTTTAATATAGATCGAAAACATCGTCTATACGAACCTAACTATTGGAACTTAGATATGAAAAATAAAGTGCCTTATGGAATGAAAAACATAATAATCGAATTTATTAACTTGAATCAAGTATCACACTATTATTCATTTATAGCAAGTTACTAGTAAAGCTATTTCGAATGATAACAAGCAAAAATAACGAACTATGTATTTTGTCAAACACTTGGTGTGCGACCAAATTTTCAGAATTTTGCTTTGAGTTGTGTTAATTAAAAAAGAAATTATAATCAAAATTGGTTATAAGCTAATCTACAACCAATTCAAAACAAAAACAGCCACATGAAATTCTTATGATTCGATCGTTTAATCAATGCTATTTGACAAATTACTTAATAAAAGATAAAGCAAGTAGAGATAAGAGAGAGAGAGAGAGAGAGAGAGAGAGAGAGAGAGACAGAGAGAGAGAGAGAGAGATGAGGATTTATTTAGGAAGTTCATCAATCCTCATTTCTATGGCTACGTCTCCCTCAATTCCAAATTTGGAATTAGGATAAATTCTTACTATGTAAAAAGTCATTACAAGAGAAGTGTTACAAGAGCAACCCCACAAACCCTAACCATTTGTTGTTGATTCAACCCCTTATCTTCCTTTGATATTGAGCAAGACCAAAACCATAATAACTACCAATTAATTTATCTAATCTTACTACTCCTTTGGGAACCAAACTCCAAATCTCTTTAGCGCGTGATAAATGGCACTTATTGCACATAAATATCTTCGACTCGATTCTCCATTTTCAAGCTACTTCTTTGGGTACCAAACTCTAAAGGCTTTTCATTAAGCAACAATCCTCTCTTGAAAGTATTGCACGAAAACCCCCAAATCTACCAAATATCTTGAGGACAAACCTGAGGTTTTTCCAGATGAAACCCCCTACAAATCTTAACCCAATATTCTCGGCTACACAAGAACCTAATTGGATATTATCAAACCTTGCCTAGATGGAACCCCGACAAAATATGATTATGTGTTATTTTTGTGTGTGCATGTATAGGTTAGAGGTTCAAGGTTAAGAGAAAATGTAGTAAGTGTTTATAGTTTCACCAAGTTGGAATGATGCATGAATGATGTATTTATAGTTGTTGAAGTTTATGGGCAAAGAAGTAATTTTCGGAATTAAAAAGAACTGAAAAATTGACCCAATTAAACAATATGTGTCGGCCTGAAATAGGTGTGTCCCGACACATAAGTTAAAAATTAATAATATGTGATGGCTTGAAAAGGAAAATATGTCAGCATATGCATGATAGAAGCTACAAGCTTTAATACTGCAGTAGATGTGTCGGCCTTAAAATCGTATGTACCGACACAGAAAATAAAAACTTTCAGTATGTGTCGGCCTATGAGATGCATGTGTCAGCCTGTATCACACATAAGTTATATGCTTCAATATTGATTTACATGTGCCAGCCAGAAACACGTATGTGTTGGCACATGCAAGCTATTTTTATGCAGAAAGCTGATTTTCAAGGTTCTGGTCAATTTTAAAATGATTTTTAATGACTCCTAAGACCTCTAATGCAAGGGTGTGTCACATGACATAGGGATATCGTCCAATATACAAAAATGTTAAATTTTTCCTAGTTTTTACATTATGCGAAGCATCTATTGGTGAAGTTGCACTCACGATATTATCTTGAACCAATCTAATTTTCTCACCATTCATCACCATAATGTCATGATTGAAGGTGGTATAGATTCAATTCATATTCTTCAATCCAATATTAGCACATTGTAGATGATGAAGTTTATAACCTGGTCAAGACAACTTTCTTAGCAAGGTATTTTGACCTAGATATCTCTCAAACTTTGACAAACCCAATTGCCAAATATAGAAACTCCAACTACCTGTAAGGAATTAAGGCATGTAAGCCAAGGCGACATTATTTACAAGATTATCATCTAAGTTATAGTTAACTTCAGCCACCCCCTTCTTGACACACTTATTAGTCCCATACCCAATTACTTTTTTTCCAAGTAAGGGAACTTTTGAAAATATAGTTATTTTTCAAAAAAACATTATTCACAACATGCATAAGTTGAAGAAGAAAAAAGGTAGACGTCGTCTTTATGTTCATCAGAAAAATATTTTTATAATGTCAATTAAGAGTTCCTAATATAATTCATGTTGGGTTATGGTTTTTCTCTAAGTCACCATCCTATTCATTATGTACTATATTACCTCCTGATCTTTGTCTATTTTATGGAACGATAATAAATTGTCTTCCTTCAAGCCTTCTCACTGCCTTTGTCAAGGGGATCCATTATCTCCACACCTTTTTATCATCTGCATAGAAAAGTTTTCTATTACCATCATTGATGTTTTTTGTAGTGACTCTTGGAACTCTTTATGCATCTCCAAGAACATACCTTATTTCTCCCACCTTTTTTTCCTATTGGCACCCTCTTAGTCTCTCACTTCAAGAAATTTCATATCAAAATCCATACTGGTCAAAAAGTATAGGTGTGTGTGTGTATGTTCCTCTTGTAAAGGCAGGGGGACTCAAAGACTTTTATATGTATATTACGTTATATGGTATTTAGGACTTGCCCAAGGTGAAAATCCTTGTATGATGGTATTTTGTGGTGGGTGATCAGTATGAGTTATGATTTGTCGTTTTCCTCCCCTGAGGTAGATGTATTTATATAGGCCTTTTTGGCCAAGGGTTTAGGTAACCCTTAGTGGAAAAAATTTCTCCCCCTTTATCAAGAGAAGTTATAGACCACCTAATATTTAAGGAGTAGTGGTGGACTTCCTTCTCCTTGACTAACGAATCTTCACACGTCATCAGTGCCAAGGGAAACTCCGTAGGTCATCGGCTAGGCGATATTGTTCTTAGGCGAGGGTGCCCTAATTTAGGACACTCACAAATATAAAACTACATATTCCCTCATGTATGATGGCTTTGCTAAGGGAAAAGTGTTTTTAAGACCCTTTTCTTGTTTGATGTGCGCCCCTCGCCCTACTAATGAGTCTCTTGGTTGATGGCGCCCATGTACCAAGAGGATACTCCCTCAACTAGGGGAGAGTCTATCACACGAACGAGACTTCTTGAAAAAAGGAGACTCCATTAGCTTGAGGCGAATACCTCAACTGAATTTAAATATTTATTAGGGGGCGAGTCCCTCAGCTGAAGGTGACACTCCTTAAAATACTAGACTACAAAGGGACATGCCCTATTTCTTCAAATTAGACCCAGAGACGTCAAAACGCCAATCACTATTGAAAGCTTGAGTGCTTTAGTTGGAAAAACAACATGGGTGCATTTAATTCACCTAATGATGGTGTTCTTCAGGAAAATCTTTTTTTCCTCTATTTCTTACACGCGTCTTTCGGGTGTAACGAATTTACCACTTATCGTGGCAGTTGCCTTATTGGCTGACTGTATGGCTTGTGCCATTGGGTTTCCCTTATATAATTTTGGGAACCCTTTTTCTTCTTCTTTCCCACTTCTCTTTTTCCAAAAAATCATACCAGGGTGAAAACATTTCCCCTTCTATTTCTCCAATCCTAGTTTTCATGGGAAACAAAATCAAACTTGTTCATGTTCAAGATATTGTGTCCATGTATTCTAATGTTGATATGATTGATAAGTTTCATCATGGCATTATATTTTCCAATACAGATCGTGAGAGAGATGTGATTATGAAACCATGCTCAAAGGAGAAGAGGGCTAATATTGATACTTCCAACGAGTTGTTCAATCCCTATTCTTAAATCCACCTTATTGTTATTCATGACCTGAGGTTTTTAATTTTGTTCATTTCTTTCAAAACATATTTTCTGACAACCATCAACGTCACCTGTAACGCCCGTAATTTAATTAATTATTTAATTAAATTATTTTTGGAATAATTGTGAAGATGTGTTATGATTAATTGGATTTATCTTATTAAGTGGAGGAATAATATTAGAATTATAATATTATTTGATGTGGGCTTATTTTGAAGGAATATAAGTAATAAGGGGGTGTATTAGTTTTGAGCCCAATAAGGAATAAAGAATAATAGGGTTATTTTATTATTGTTAGAAATAATAGAAAGAAAGAAAGAAGAGGCAGTAGAAGAATAAGGATTAAGAAGAAGAACGTGAAGCTGCTGGAAAAAGAGGGAAAATGGCATAACGAGAATTCAACCGGAGATTATAGAGTGACCTTCAATCCAAGGTAAGGGTGGGGTTTTGACTCTATAATTGGGTTCATGATGATTGGTATGTGGGGTTAGAGGTGATTGGTGTCTCGTTATTGAATTGAATGTGTATGATGTTGTATGATGATGAATTGATGAATTTTAGATGAATAATGATGTCCCGATGTTGTTCCATCGATGTAGAATCATAGGATAATTGTAAGTAATGATTTATCATGATTATATTAAGTTTGTAGGGATAAAAACATGAATCCCGTAGTGAAAATGCAGAGGAAATCGCAGAATTTATGCAGGAAGGATCAGGATGTGTCGACCTCAAACATGATGTGTCGATACATGAGGGCTTAGAGACTCAGTATGAGTCGACACGAAGAGACTTGTGTCGATACATGAAGGTTGAAAGACTCAGGATGAGTCGATCCATAGGATGCATGTGTCGATACATGCTGTGTGTAAGTCTCAGGATGAGTCTATCCAAGAGAGGATGCATCGACTCATGTTGTACAATTAGTGAAGTACGCGTCGATCCAAAATGTTTTGTGTCGACCCATGTTGTCTGATTTCTGGCAGATTCAGTTTTAAAATGATGTAACTTGAGTTTTAGAGTGTCGTTTGAGATGTCATTCGAAGCGTTGAATAGCTAATGCCATGAACTTTATTCTAGAAGATTAAAATGAAGAATAGGAAGTGTAATCCTAGTAGCCAATTTAGGATTTAGAGATAGTTCCCGTGTTGGTCGTCATGTTGGTTTTCCATGCAGAATGATGAAGATGAGATGCTTAGAGGTTGTTGTTTGAATTATAACAGTAGGATTAGTGATAGTAATGATGTAAGATTACAGCATAGCATTATGAATTATTGTAGTATTAATGTACAGTTAAGTTGTTGGAGAAGTTATTAATGATGTTGTTTTGATAATTTATAATAAATAAATGATGTTTGATGAATTATTATGATGATATGAGATGTTGATGAAGAGACGTTGAGATGCTTTTGAGATGTTGTTAATTTGAGATGTTGTTAATTTGGGTGTTGTTATTACATTCATGATTGTGTCGCATACATTTCATTTTGAGATGGAGCTTATGCTCGTTGAGATGGCATGTATTGGCGAATTTTGAGATGAAGGCTTATGCCTTGTTGATGCCTTTATTAATTGGAAAAATTTTGAGATGGGAGTTCTGCTCCAAATGGTACCACATGCATTTGCATAGTATTGATTCGCATTACATGATTGCATGAAGAAGTGTGTAATGATGTTGTGAAGGTGTATTATTATTGTGATTATTGTTGATTATGAGATGAGAAGTGGTGATGTTATGTGATCTAATTTAATATATTAATTATCATGCGTTTTATTATATTTTTAGATATCTCACCCCTTCTGTTTGAATGTTTCCCTTATGTTGGTAACGTGCAGGTAATCGAGAGTGAAGGTTGTATACCTTCAGTAGTTCGAGTCAGTGTCATTGCTCTGATAAGTAACATTCGGGGGATGAACGCTTGCTGTTTTTGATTGTTGATTTTTCAGTTGTTGAACGTTAAGATGATTATTATTAAATATGTGTTGTTTCGAAGTTGTTGTATTGATGATAAAGATGTTTTAAGAATTCTGCTGCGTAGATGTTGAGTTATTTAATTAAAGATGTTATGATGATGGTTCATTCGATGTTTTAAAAAGTGTTATATATCCATGATGAATGCAATGAATTTTGATAGAAGAATTTGTGACGCCCTGATTCATTTGCATGATTGAGTTTTATAACTCTGATTTATTTATATAATTGCTTGGGGTAGAATTGGGGTGTTACAAAGTTGGTATCAGAGTAAAAGGTTGGTTTGACCTTGTCGTCGAGTCTTAGTTGTCTAACAATCACGTATTGTTAATCTGAGTTCTAACCGTTGTTTGTGTTATAGTGAGAAGTTGAGATGGCTGGAAGGAATGATGTTGCACTTGCTACTGCTTTAGAAGCAATGGCTCATGCGATGGAAAATCAGCTGAATACTGACGAGAATGCTGAATCTCGTAGCTTGGCAACTTTCTAGAGAGAGAATCCGCCTATGTTCAAGGGAAAGTATGATCCTGACGGAGCATTGGAGTGATTGAAATAAATTGAGAGAATCTTCTGTGTGATGGACTGCACTCCAGCGCAGAAGGTTTGTTATGGTACTCATATGCTAGCAGTCGAGGATGATGACTGGTGGCTAGAGACTTGTCAGAAGTTAGAAGCTGCGGGTGAGAATGTCACTTGGGCTGTATTCCGTAGGGAAATCCTAAGAAAGTACTTTCCTGATGATGTCTATGGTAAGAAGGAAATTGAATTCCTTGAGCTGAAGCAAGGGAATATGTCAGTTGTTGAGTATGCTTCCAAGTTTGTTGAGTTGGCTAAGTTTTATCCGCATTACGCTGAGGCAAATGCTGAATTTTTGAAGTGTATCAAGTTTGAGAACGGGTTGGACCCAGAGATCAAGAAGGAAATTGAATACCAGGAGATTCGTGTCTTTGCTGATTTGATCGACAGTTGCAGGATTTTTGAAGAGGATAATAATGCTCATTACAAGATTATCAGTGAGAAGAGGGGTAAGCACCAACATAATCGTGGTAAGCCTTATGATGCCCCAGCTGGTAAAGGTAAACAGAAAGTTGCTCAGGGTCAGAGGACTAGTAGGAAGATGCTCATACTGGTGTGGTTTGTTTTAAATGTGGAAAACCTGGACACAAGAGTAATGTGTGCACTACTGAAGTGAAGAGATGTTTCTGTTGTGGTAAGAACGACCATGTTGTATCTGAGTGTGAATACAAGGATGTGATTTGTTTCAATTATAGAGAAGAAGGGCACATTGGTAGCCAGTGTCCGAAACTGAAAAGAGCTCAGTCAAGTGGAAAGGTGTTTGCTTTAGTGGAGGATCAGATAGTTGTTGAGGACAGACTTATCAGAGGTACACGTTTCATTAATAGTACTCCTTTAATTACTATTATTGATACCGGTGCTACGCATTGTTTTATTGCTGCTGATTATGTTGAAAGATTGGGTCTTTTGTTATCTTCTATGAATGTAGAAATGGTCGTCGATACTCCAGCCAAGGGGTCGATGACTACTTCTTTTGTGTGTTTGAAGGGTCCCTTATCGATCTTCGACAGAGACTTTGCTGTTCATTTTGTTTGTTTATCGTTAAGAGGTTTGGATGTGATTTTAGGTATGAACTGGTTAGAGAATAACTGTGTTCATATTAACTGTTATGACAAGTTTGTGAAGTTTTCTACTTCTGAAGAAGAGGAAGATGGTTTGTTGTCTGCTAAACAGTTGAGGAAGTTGATGCAAGAGGAAGCACAGATGTTCTCGTTGATGGCGTCACTATCTGTAGAGACTCAAGATGTAATTGAGGGATTGTAGGTGGTGTGTGAATTTCCTGAAGTTTTCCCTGATGAGATTCCTGATGTACCTCCGGAGAGGGGAGTTGAATTTTCAATTGATCTTGTACCTGGTACCAGACCTGTGTCTATCGAACCATACATGATGTCTGCATCTGAATTGTCAGAGTTGAAGAAGCAATTGGAAGAGCTACTTGCGAAGAAGTTTGTAAGACCAAGTGTATCACCGTGGGGAGCTCCAGTGTTGTTAGTAAAGAAGAAAGATGGAAGTATGAGGCTTTGTGTTTATTATAGACAATTGAATAAAGTGACGATTAAGAACAAGTATATGCTTCCAAGAATAGATGACTTGATGGACCAATTGGTGGATGCTCGTGTGTTTAGTAAGATTGATTTGAGGTCGGGATACCATCATATTAAAGTGAAGGATGAAGATATTTAGAAGACGGCTTTCAAAATGCGTTATGGACATTATGAGTATTCGGTGATGCCTTTCGGTTTTACTAATGCGCCGGGAGTATTCGTGGAGTATATGAACCATATCTTTCATACTTATTTGGATCGGCTTGTAGTAGTGTTTATTGATGATATTTTGATTTACTCTAAGTCAGAAGAAGAGCATGTTGAACACTTAAGAGTGGTATTGCAAGTTTTGAAAGAGAAGAAGTTGTATGCAAAGCTGTCAAAGTGTGAGTTTTGGTTTAAAGAGATTAGTTTTCTTGGTCATGTGATCTCAGGTAGTGGCATTTTTGTAGATCCATTGAAGGTTGATACGGTGTTGCAATGGGAAACTCTGAGGTCAGCTACTGAGATTAGAAGCTTCTTGGGATTAGCTGGTTATTATAGAAGGTTTATCGAAGGGTTTTCTAATTTGGCACTTCCGTTGACTAAGTTGACTTGTAAAGGTAGAGTGTTTGTATGGGATGTTCAGTGCGAAGAAAGTTTTACAGAACTGAAGAAGAGGTTAATGTCGGCTCTGATTTTGACGTTGCCTAATCCAGGAGAGCCTTTTGTGGTGTATTGTGATGCTTCTAAGATAGGTTTAGAAGGTGTGCTTATGCAGAATGGTGAGGTAGTTTCTTATGCGTCAAGGCAGTTAAGGACTCATGAGAAAAACTATCCTACGCATGATTTAGAGCTTGCTGCAGTTGTATTTGTGTTGAAGATTTGGAGGCATTATCTTTATGGTTCTAGATTTGAAGTGTTTAGTGAACATAAGAGATTAAAGTATTTATTTGATCAAAAGGAGCTGAATATGAGGAAACGAAGATGGTTGGAATTGCTAAAGGATTATGATTTCGGTTTGAATTATCATCCAGGAAAAGCGAATGTGGTGGCTGATGCGTTGAGTCGAAAGACTTTACATATGTCAGCAATGATGATTAAAGAGTTAGAGTTAATTGAGCAGTTCAGAGATAAGAGCTTAGTTTGCGAGGTTACTCTGTAGAGTGTTATGTTGGGTATATTGAAGATTAATAATGAATTTCTAGACAGTATCAGAGAAGCTCAGAAGTTGGATGTGAAACTGGTAGATTTGATGGTTAGGATTGATCAGTCTGAGAATAACGATTTTAAGCTAGATGTGCAAGGTGTGTTGAGATTTCGTAACCAGATTTGTATTCCTGATGATGCCGAGATGAAGAAAGTGATACTTGAAGAGAGTCATAGAAGTGAGTGGAGTATTCATCCAGGAACTACAAAGATGTATCAAGATTTGAAAGGTTTGTTTTGGTTGACTGGGATGAAGAGTGACGTGGCTCGGTTTGTGTATGCATGTTTGACTTGTCAGAAGTCTAAAGTGGAACATTAGAAGCCTGCAGGATTGATGCAACCGTTGGAAGTTCCTGAATGGAAATGGGATAGCATTTTAATGGACTTTGTAACAGGGTTACCAAATACTTTAAGAGGACATGATTCTATTTGGGTGATTGTTGATAGGCTTACGAAGTCAGCTCATTTTATTCCTATTAATATCAGTTTTCCACTGTCGATGTTGGCTATGAATTATACGAGTGTGATTGTGAAGCTGCATGGTGTTCCTTAGTGCATTGTGTCAGATAGAGATCCAAGATTTACTTCTGATTTTTAGAAGAGTTTGCAAGAAGCGTTGGGTTCTAAGTTGAGGTTGAGTTCTGCGTATGATCCTCAGACAGATGGTCAGACTGAACGGACGATTCAACCGTTGGAAGACTTGTTAAAGGCATGTGTTCTTGAGCAGAGAGGTTCGTGGGATACTTATCTTCCGTTGATAGAGTTCACTTATAACAACAGTTTCCATTATAGTATTGGGATGGCACCTTTTGAGGCATTGTATGGTCGAAGATGTAGAACTCCGTTATGTTGGCATGAATCTGGTGAAAGTGTAGTACTTGGACCTGAACTTGTTCGTGAGACTACCGAGAAGGTGAAGTTGATTCGAGAAAAGATGAAAGCTTCACAAAGTAGACAGAAGAGTTATCATGACAAGCGAAGAAAGGATTTAGAATTTCAAGCTGGTGATCATGTGTTTTTGAGAGTTACACCTGTGACTGGTGTCGGGCGAGCATTGAAGTCTAAGAAGCTCACTTCTCGTTTTATTGGACCGTATCAGATTTCAGAGAGAGTGGGGGATGTTGCTTACATAGTGGTTTACCGCCAAATCTTTCAAATTTGCATGATGTGTTTCATGTGTCGCAACTTTGGAAGTATATTTCAGATCCATCTCATGTGATTTATATGGACGATGTGCAAGTACGGGATAATCTTACGGTGGAGACGATGCCTGTACGGGTTGCGGATCGTGAAATGAAGACTCTGAGGGTCAAATAGATTGCCTTGGTTAAAGTGGTTTGGCTAGGAGCTTCCGGTGAAATCATGACTTGGGAGTTGGAGAGCAAGATGCGAGACTCCTACCCTGAGTTGTTTGATTAAGGTAAATTTTCGAGGACGGGAATATTCCAAGTGGGAGAGAGTTGTAACGCCCGTAATTTAATTAATCATTTAATTAAATTATTTTTGGAATAATTGTGAAGATGTGTTATGATTAATTGGATTTATTTTATTAAGTGGAGAAATAATATTAGAATTATAATATTATTTTATGTGGGCTTATTTTGAAGGAATAGAAGTAATGAGGGGGTGTATTAGTTTTGAGCCCAATAAGGAATAAAGAATAATAGGGTTATTTTATTGTTGTTAGAAATAATAGAAAGAAAGAAGAGGCAGTAGAAGAATAAGGATTGAGAAGAAGAACGTGAAGCTGCTGGAAAAAGAGGAAAAACGGCAGAACGAGAATTCAACTGGAGATTATAGAGTGACCTTCAATCCAAGGTAAGGGTGGGGTTCTGACTCTATAATTGGGTTCATTATGATTGGTATGTGGGGTTAGAGGTGATTTCTGTCTCGTTCTTAAATTGAATGCGTACGGTGTTGTATGATGAGGAATTGATGACTTTTAGATGAATAATGATGTCCGGATGATGTTCAATCGATATGGAATCATAGGATAACTGTAAGTAATGATTTATCATGATTATATTAAGTTTGTAGGGCTAAAAACATGAATCCCGTAGTGAAAATGCAGAGAAAATTGCATAATTTATGCAGGAAGGAACAGGATGTGTCGATCTCAAACATGATGTGTGAATACATGAGGGCTTAGAGACTCAGTATGAGTCAACACAAAGAGACTTGTGTAGATACATGAAGGTTGAAAGACTCAGGATGAGTCAATCCATAGGATGCATGTGCCGATACATGCTGTGTGTAAGACTCAGGATGAGTCGATCCAAGAGAGGATGCGTCGACTCATGTTGTGCAATTAGTGAAGTACGTGTCGATCTAAAACGTTTTGCGTTGACCCATGTTGTCTGATTTCTGGTAGATTCAGTTTTAAAATGCTGTAACTTGAGTTTTAGAATGCCGTTTGAGATGTCGTTCGAAGCGTTGAATAGCTAACGCAATGAACTTTAATCTAGAGGATTAAAATTAAGAATAGGAAGTGTAATCCTAGTAGCTAATTTAGTATTTAGAGATAGTTCTTGTGTTGGTCATCATGTTGTTTTTTGGTGAAGAATGATGAAGATGGGATGCTTAGAGGCTGTTGTTTGAATTATAACAGTAGGATTAGTGATAGTAATGATGTAAGATTACAGAATAGCAGTATGAATTATTATAGTATTAATGTACAACTGAGTTGTTGATGAGAAGTTATTAATGATGTTGTGTTGATAATTTATAATAAATAAATGATGTTTGATGAATTATTATGATGATATGAGATGTTGATGAAGAGACGTTGAGATTCTTTTGAGATGTTGTTAATTTGAGATATTGTTAATTTGAGATGTTGTTAATTTGGGTGTTGTTATTACATTCATGATTGTGTCGTATAAATTGCATTTTGATATGGAGCTTATGCTCGTTGAGATGGCCTATATTGGCGAATTTTGAGATGAAGGCTTATGCCTTGTTGATGCCTTTATTAATTGGAAAATTTTTGAGATGGGAGTTATGCTCCAAATGGTACCACATGCATTTGCATAGTATTGAGTCGCATTACATGATTGCATGAAGAAGTGTGTAATGATGTTGTGAAGGTGTATTATTGTTGTGATTATTGTTGATTATGAGATGAGAAGTGGTGATGTCATATGATCTAATTTAATATATTAATTATCATGTGCTTTCTTATATTGTTATATATCTCATCCCTTTTGTTTTAATGTTGCCCTTATGTTGGTAACATGCAGGTAATCGAGAGTGAAGGTTGTATATCTTCAGTAGTTCGAGTTAGTGTCATTGCTCTGATATGTAACACTCGTGGGATGAACGCTTGCTGTTTTTAATTGGTTATTTTTCAGTTGTTGAACGTTAAGTTGATTATTATTAAATATGTATTTATTCGAAGTTGTTGTATTGATGATAAAGATGTTATTAAGAATTCCGCTGCGTAGATGTTGAGTTATTTAATTAAAGATGTTATGATGATGGTTCATCTGATTTTTTAAAAAGTGTTATATATCCACGATGAATGCAATGAATTTTGATAGAAGAATTTGTGACGCCCCGATTCGTTTGCATGATTGAATTTTATAACTCTGATTTATTTATATAATTGCTTGGGGTAGAATTGGGGTGTTACATCACCCTTCTCAGATTACCCCAAACGTGTGGGGTATACTCAAGGCCTTTTAGATGGTCTGTTAAAGTCTCAGTGTCCCTCCTATTGCCGGAGTGTTTCTTTATTTCTTTAGGATATAAGTCCTTACCACAAATGGATGGGTGAAGTTGCACCCTTTTCTTGGTGGATGTCTGCAAAAGCCATTGGCAAACCCTTACAAGGACTAGAAAGACAAGTTTGTGTGGGTAAGAAGACAAGACAATAATTCTCCAGCCACTACATGGGAAAGGGGTGAACCCCTTTTCCCTTTATCATGGTCGTAATATCCATATATTACCAAAAGGGTTGATCCAAGTATTATTTATCCCCTTGATCGTGAAGTGATTCATATTTTGAGATGCTTCCGCTCTCTAGAGATCAATACCCTAATTAATTGCGATTTTGAAGATGACGATGTAGAGAGGGCATACTTAGGCATAAAAGAAAACTTTTTCTGACCCATCCTTGTGTTTATTTCTTGTGTCTTAATAAAAAAATTATTTTCAAGGGAGATGGCAGGAATCCCCTTTGACGAGAGGAGAAAGCGCCTGGTGAAATTTAGATGGCTCAATAGCGGGAACTAATTATTGATTCCCTTCCCTATGACATGGCATATTATAGGGTGTGAGGAAGTGTGAGAATTCATAAACTACTGAACCCCTCCCTCCCAAGATTCTATAGAGGGAAGAGGGTCATCTGGGACATCATAAATCCGCAAGGAAAGACCAGAGAGGAGATAAAAGTAGGTGAATCTCTCCCTCCTGAGCCATATTTGTATAATAACCACGCTTTTAATATGGTGGGGTTTTTCGATCGCCACTTCTCCTTCCATGAGAATTTTCCCAAGGATTATCAATCATTCATTAACAAGTCTTCGGCCCAACTATCCTATATGTTGGAAGTCTAACTTTTAAGGTGACTCTTAGTGGAGAAGGCGCATAGTGAGAAGTACTTCCACACCGTCCAAGAACTAAAATCCAAGGTGATCCACGTGAATAAGAGTATTTGTGAAGGTGTGATGGTAATAAAATTGTCGAAGGAGAAACAAGACGTTTTGTAGGTGCTTACATGGGAAACGACCACTGAGACACCCACCCAGTATAAAGACGTGGAAATTCTAAAGCAATCGCTCAAGAGGGATCAAAGAACCTTGGATAGTTTGGAGGAGAAGGTCTCTCTACTCAAATATAGAGTTAGGCTACCTCCATTTATCATTCTGAGAAGTTGAGAAAGCAGGTCGATTTTCTTTATCCTGGTCTGGATTTAAGTTTTATGGATCCCTTTCAAATGATTCGAGACACACAATTGGTGGACAAAGAATAGTTCCTCTTGTTTTGACTTTTTTGTTGTATTTCTACCCCTCTCAGGGATTTTTATAATTGTAATGAACAACGGAGCCCCTTGGGGCGCCTTTTAAGTTAATTGTGTTTATCGCTATTTTCCTTTGTAATTATTTGTGATTTTAACCTTGAAGGCGTTTGCCATCATCGCCCCCCTTTGCAATAATTTGATTTCTAGTGAGATAATTTTTACAAGGATCTCGTTTTAGGAATATAATGTTATGGTTGTCTCTAAGGATGACAAGGATCCAACTTAAGTATCCAGCTTAATAATTTCCTCTATGGACAGCAAGGATCCCACTGAAGGATCTAGTAAATTGATCTCCTCTTTGAGCGGAAAATATACCACTTGAAGATCCAGCAAATTGATCGCCTCTTTGGGTGGTAAGGATCTCATTTTAGGATCCAAAAAATTGACATACTCTATGGGAAAAAAAGATCCCACTAGAGGATCCAGTGAATTTATAGCCTCTTTTGGCGAGAGGAATCCCCCCTGAGGATCCGGAGAATCGACCACCTCTATGGGCGGCAAGGATTCCACTTGAGGATATAGTTGTATTATTATCTCAATGGGTGGCAAAGATCCCACTTGAAGATCAATCAAATTGATCGCCCTTATGGGCGGAAAGGATCCTACTTAAGAATCCAATATAATGATCGCCTCTATGGACAACAATGATCCCACTTGAGGATCCAGCTATTTTGATCACCTCTATGGGCGACAAGGATCCCACTTGAGGATCCTACTATATGATTACCTCTATTGGCGGCAAGGATTCCACTTGAGGATCCGATGAATTGATCACCGATATGGGTAGAAAAGATCCTACTTGATAATCTGTCAAATTGACTACCCGTATGTGCAACAAGGATCCCACTTGAGGATCCAGGGAATTTGTCACCTTTATGGGAAACAAGGATCCCACTTGAGGATCCAATGAATTTATCGCCTCTATGGGCAACAAGGATCCCACTTAAGGATCCAGCGAATTCATTGCCTCTATGGGCAACAAGGATCCCGCTTAAGGATATAACTATTTTGATCGCTTCTACGTGCGGCAACTATGCCACTTCAGGATCCAACAAAAACATCACCTATATGGACGGCAAGGATCCCACTTGAGGACCCATCTATTTCAATCGCCTCTATGGGAGGTAAGGATCCCACTTGCAAATCCAACTAAGTTGATCGCCTTCATGGGTGATCTTCTGTTAAACCTTTAAGTTTCCAACAAATAAATGAATAAAAAAGTATATGGATTCTAAAATAATAGAATCCTGGTGTCTCATTAAAAACCCTCATCGTATTCCTCCCATGGCTTTATTCCTGAACTCATCCTTCTGGATTTCCCATTTGGAGTGTGAATCCTCTTTAACTTGAGGATTTATGTATAACACTTTCCAATGATCTCCTGATCTCCTTGTATAACTCTTACTCGCCCATTGGGGAGGGGGTATTTCATGCAGAAGCACAAATTGGACAATGTGGCACTCAATTGGTTAAAAGTTGGTCGCCCTATAATCATATTATACAAAGAGTGGGTATCAATAACCTAATATCTAACCTTTCCCTCCTTGGCCTGATCTTCTTCTCCAAAAGTGATCCTAAATGTGATATATCCATTTACCTATTCTCGTTCTTCAAAGAAACCAACCAACAATCCTATAAAAGGCTTTAAACCTTCTGGGTCGAGGCGAAGTCTTTCAAACGCTTCCTAGTATAATATGCATGCGGAACTCCCTTGGTTAACAAGAACTCTTTTAATTTCATAATATTCGCACATGACGATAATGACCATGGGGTTGTCATTGTGAGCATGGATTCTAGTTGAATCTTTCTCTAAGAAGGCAGACATGATTTATGGTGTTTATAACTTACCTTCACTCTTGACTTTATGGAGGTTTTCTACACTCAGGATCTGGCCAGCGTACCTTCTTTAAGCGGAGCTGGTTTCCCCGCCCTAGGAGAATTCTCCTAATATGGTGTTGAGTGTGTGTGACGCACATCTTTACTACCTTTTCCTTGAGGCGCCTCTTTGGATTTGTTGGGCATGAGGCTCTAGCATCGTATCACCCTCGTGAGTTAGACTTATTTGAAGAATCGAAGGAGTTACCCTTCACATGTTCTTGAGATGTCCCTCCTATATTAGTCTATCAATTTTGTTTTCGAGTTGGTATAATTCTTTAGTGCGGTGTTCCTTGACTCTATGGAATTTTCACCTTCTTCTTGGTTCAGAATCCATCACCTCTGCCTTAGATGCAGGCAGTGTAGTGATATTGTGAAAGTGGATAAACTCAAACCATATCTCCTCACGGAATTTAGTTATGGAAGTGAAGTTCTCTGTTGCCTTACCTAACCTTTTGAATGCAGTCTTGTACTTTTTGGGTGAGGCATAATTTCTCTTTCTCTAGTGATGTGAGCCTCTGTGTTGGGAGCGCTTTCCTTGACATTGCACACCTTCTTTTCACCATTCTTCTCATCGCCCTTTATGTAGCTCTCTTCTCGGGTGACCACTTCTGCCAACAAAAGAGTTGACTTCTAGGTGAGGGACTCAATGAAGTGTCCCTCCTTCATTCCATTTTGGAACGCCTCCACAAGAATTTCTTGGTTTGGTGGGATGACCTTGATGGTGGCCTCATTAAAGTGGGCAAGATATTCCCTCAATTACTCTAATGGACCCTAGTGTATGTTAAATAGGCTTGTGGTGGACATCTTTCCGTGGCAGCTGGCGGCAAACTGTTATTCTAGTTTCTTTACCGGTTCCTGATAGATATTGATGGGGGCATGAGGTAGACCTGTAACACCCTAATTTTTATTTATTAGTTATTTATTTTATTAATTATTATATGATATAGTAATTAATTAATTGTGTGATTTTGTTAATATATGTGTTATATGTGTATTGGGTTATTGGGTGTGAGAATAACATTATTAATTAATTAGGCCTTATGTGTTACATTAGTGTGAGTGGGTGAGATAATCCCATTAGGTTTTGATAAAACAAGGAAAAATAGAGTTAGTAAGAGAGAAGTTGTCAAAACAAGAGAAGAGAAGAAAGAGGAAAAGATGAGAAAAGGGAGAAAAGAGAAGACAAGAAGATAGAACCCTAGAAAAGGACTATCTTCAAGGTAAGGGTGGGTTTTCATTTGATTATTGGATATATGATGTATGTAATGGGTATGTACATGATTTAGGGATTTTGTTCTTCCATTTCTATATTTTAACATGTTAGGGTTTTGAATGGAATCCATGAAATTGATGTTTGAATCATGTTTTAATCATGTTTGGATGTTCTAAATAGAAACTACATGTTAGGTATGTGTCTTAATGCCATAAATCATAGAATCTTGGGTGAAAAATAGGTTTTTGGAGTTAAAAATCAGATTGGTGTTACGCTGTCTTCGCAGAATTTGTTTTGCAGAATTCACAGAGCGCACTTAGCGCGGATTTTTGTGCTTAGCGTGAAAGCTACTAACTTGAGGGCGCTTAGTGCCAAAGAGCGCGCTTAGTGCAACATGCAATGTGAAATTTTATAATTTTGTTAAATTGATTGGGCATCTTGTATGCTTATGATTTATAAGAGATTTCCATAAATTTTTATAATTTATTAATTGTGTATTGGATAGGTTTTAGATGACTTTTTATGGAATATAACACTTGAATTATGTGTATATGTATGTTGTGAATTGAGGATGAATGAGAATAACATGTTTTGGTATTGTTTTCTATGTGTTATTGTGTAATGTTGAGCTGATTAATGCTATGAGAATGCACTGTATAGGATTGATAACATGAGATATGTATGTTTGTGAAATGGTGATGATAATTCAAATGTGATGAATTATGTGATGTATGCTTGTATAATTAAGAATGAGAGATGCTCTTAATTGCATATGATTGTTGAGATTTCACATGCATCATTTGTTTCCAAGAGGCAATGTTTGCTAGTTTCGTGGAGGCTAGTGACTTGTTCCAAACCTAGAGGACTAGTTTGAAGCTTAGAGGACGAGATTTTGGTGGTTATATGTTTGAGAGATGGGCACAGTTTAAACGTAAAAACCGTTAAGGATAATAATTGGTACCACATGCATATTGCATTGAGTTGCATTTGAGTCACATGTGTCGATGTGAAATGTTGAATTGGTGTGAAATATGTGATATTGATTTGAATGTTACATTTGTGGTATTTATGATTGATTATCTTTGATTTTTTTATTGTTGAGAAATGTTGTATAAGTAAACATGTGAATTGGATTGGAATATGTTAAATACATGATTATGTGAAGTGTGATAAATTTAATCGATGCATGTATGTTATGCATTACTTATTATTATATATTTCTATAATGATATGAATTCTCACCCTTCGGTTCGAATGATGTTTTATACGACATTGCTCAAGTACCAAAGATAGTGGTGCTTCTTGCAAGGATTAGTTGGATGAGCTAGTTCGTTGTTTATCCATATTTTGATAGTGAGTCATGCTCTAGTTATGTAACACGAGGAAACATTTGAACTCATGTTTATTTTAAGAGATGATTGTTATACTCTCTTTTATGTTATTGTGTATTGAGATTATGTGATGGTGGACTTTAGTGCCTAATATTTTAATACATTATTTCTATTTATGAGAATCAATTATTGGTATCATTTTCAAAAGAGAATTATCCTGCTCCGATAAACATATGTGTTAGTATAAGGAACATGATTTTAAATGTGTGTTATGAGCATGATCAATGTATTTATGTTGGTTTTGAAATACATGTGACACCCTCTTTTGATATTCTTGCTAATTTACTATGATTATTCCATATATTTGCGCGGGGGTTTAGGGTGTGTTACATTAGTGGTATCAGAGCATGGTCGGCCAGTTGGTCAGGTTATTAATATGCTTATTTACTTTTTGTATTCGATGTGTGTATATGACATAATAGACACCATTTGTTTGATGAGATTTGTTGTTTGATTGGAAATCTCAGGATGATGGTTGCAGAAAGGAATGATGGTGTTATTGTTGAGGCGTTGGCAATGTTGGCCGGTGCGATTGGGCAACAACTGCACGTCAATGCTGGAAACAGAGATGATGATGAATTCCATGCTTTGGGGAAGTTTCAGAGGAACAATCCACAAATCTTTGAAGGAGCTCATGAACCTGACAAAGCACAAGTATGACTGAAAGAGATTGAGAAGATCTTTATAGTCATGAAATGTTAGGATCTGCATAAGGTGCAGTTTGGCACCCATATGCTTGAGAAGAAAGCTGAGGATTGGTGCAGTAACACTGTTCAAAGGTTTGAAGAAGATGGGATTGAGGTAACTTGGGAACTTTTCAGAGATGCATTTCTGGAGAAGTATTTTCCATAGGGTGGGAAGAAGGAGATTAAGTTTCTTGAGTTGAATCAAGGTAATAGAATTGTGGTTGAGTATGCTGCAAAGTTTGAGGAGTTGATTAAGTTTTGTCCTCATTACAAAATTGCTAATGTTGAGAGATCTAAGTGTCTTAAGTTTGTGAATGGTTTAAGACCTGGGGTCAAGAAGGCTATGAGTTATTAGCATATTAAAATATTTTCAGAGCTAGTTAACAAAAGTAGGATCTATGATGAGGTTAGTAGAGATAATGCTTCTCGCTATAAGGCTTTGAATGATAAGAAGGGAAAAGGCCAATTCAGAGGAAAAGAGTATGTGACTCTAGTTGATAAGGGGAAATAGAAATATGGGGGAGGATCTATTACATTAGTTAGGTGCTACAAGTGTGGTGTCGAAAGACATCATGCTCCGGAGTGCACAAGTCCTGGTGTGAAGAGTTTCAAGTGTGGAAAGCTATGTCACAAATCTCATGATTGTAGAGGAGGTGAGATTGTGACTTGCTACAACTATGGTGAGCAAGGGAGCATTAGTACCAAGTGTGACAATCCAAAGAAGTAATAAACCGTGTTGGAATTCGCTCGGGCCAGAGCTTCACCAGCCGGAAATCGCTTCCGACGTCGGCTACATCTGGGCACCACTTCCTTCCTTCAAACATTCATCCCTAGCCACCGTGAATCTTCATATGGGTTCTTATGAACCCTAAGAAACCTAAGGGTTCAAGATGAACCCTAACCTCAAAAACCCAACACCCTTCAACAGCGATAAACCCTAACCCTAGTTTTAAGAACCCTAACCCTAGTCTGATGAACCCTAACCCTAACCTAACCCTAATTTGACCCCAGAAACCCCAAATTAAACCCTAATCATACAATTAAACATCAATCATCATGCAATCAAAACCCTAAAAGCTAAGTGGTTTCAGGCTTACCTCTCCTTGTCCAATGTATTTGCATTAAATTAAGGAGTGTGGAAAGGATTAGGACCTGTAAAAGAAGTACAAGCATGCTTAGGACATATTTGCAACTTGTAACAATGTGAAAAATCCCATGGACAAAAGTGAGAAATTGCTATTTTCTTTTCTTCGATTCTCCCTAACCATAAATGATCTTGGAGAGTTCTTGGACATTTTGGAAATCTTGTAACATGCTCTACAATCCATATTCGAAATGCATTTTGAGATTCCACTTGGAACTAGGTGAAAAGTTGTCATGAAGTTAGGTCAAAAATCTGCCTAAACTAGGGCAAAATTTCACTAAGTTAAACGTTTTATGGACCCCTATTCACAAAATCATAACTTGAGATACAAGCATCTTTTGGGAAAACTTTGTGAGTAAAAGTTGTAGATTTTGTGAAGGACTACAACTTTCATGTTGGAAGTTTTGTTTGAATCCAATTGCATCATGATGAAAAAGTTGGGAAAAAATAAGAAATTTTCAACACTTGGAAAATTTCTAAGTTATGAAATTTTTCATTTTAAACCCTAATTTTCAAAATTAGGTTTCTTGGTGAACAAGTTTCATGTTTTGACATATCTTGATGAAATATGATCCTTGGCACTTGATTTTGACCAAAAAGTCAAAGTTTGACTTTTCAGTGTACAGTTGATTTTTGATCAGTTGACTGGAAAATTCATTTGTCAATCCAATGCATTTGAGATCTTTTGAACCTTGTGATTAGGTCAAGATGATGCTATTTAGTCCTTGAAGTCATGCTTGAACCCAAATTTCCATTGGCTAGGTGAAAAATCAGAAATTGCCCTTCTACAGTTAAAACCCTAAAAAGACCATTTTTCCCTTTTGATGATCTGATCAAATTTCTTGAGGAGTTGTGGTCCAAACTTGATCGAATGGTTAATATGAGTCTATAATGTTGATGTGGATCAAAAATTATGAAGTTTGACTGTAAATTGGCTACAGTTGACTTTTCCCCCAATACAGCTGATTTTTAGGTCAATTGTCCAATTGACTGGGCAAAAATTTGATTCAAGGCTTGAAACTTGGCTTGAGAAATCTTAGAGGTCCAACATGAAGTATGAAAGTCACATGCGGCATTGGAAGTCCAAAAATCCTTGTGCAAACTTAAACCCTAATTTCAGGTCATTAGTGCAAGGAGATGTCTTCAGCTGAGCAAACCATAATCCTGGTCTTGAGTCCAAAGAGTCTTGTGAGGAGAATCTTGATAAAATGAGAGGGAAAATTTTGGGGTACAACAGCTGCCCCTGTTCAATCTTCTTGAACCTGAAGAGTTAGATTGGCGAGTCTTGTCGTTCGTTACTCGAAGGTAAAAGATGATTGGACACTAGAGTGCCCATAAATTTGCACTCGTCAAATTGTAGTTGAGGGAATGGGCTTAAAGATGCCATTTGGAGAGGTGACAGAATCTTGTCGGAGATGGTCTTGTAGATGCCATCAAGAATGTTTGTTGAACTGTAAGTTGTAAGTCAAAAGAATGAGTATCAGAATGGTATCCGCGTCTGGAATGTATTTGAACTGTATCTGGAGACTGAGTCTGTATGAGCAATGGAATGGCGTCCATGTCTGGAGCATATCCGAGTTGTAACTGTATTTGAATCTGAACGAATAACAGAATGACTTTCGCGTCTGGAGTGTATCTGTATTGTATCTGAATCTAAAATCTGAATAAGTGACAGAATGGCGTTCGTGTCTGGAGCATCTCTGGGCTGGGGAAAAAGTCAGAACAAGTGACAGAATGGCAACCATTTCTGGAGCGTATCTGGACTGTATCTGAAGTTGAGATATGTATCAGTATTTATATGCAACAATCAGAGTAAATTAAAATTTCATAAATTTAATATTGAGGCATCACACCTTCAAAAATAACTCACTTTAAACAGTTTGATTTAATGTATAAGTCTCGGATACATAGCATCGCCGGAAGACATAAATTGATTCAAGAACATCAAAACATCTTCTTTAATAAACATCCTTAATAAATCATATTTTCATAATGTATGATTATATATACAAAAGGAAGAACAACAAAATAATCAACAACAAGACAACATAAATGTTTCCCCCCGAGTGCTACGTATCAGAGCGACACCGACTCAACTAACAGCAGCTATAAACTCCGTCTTCATAACCTGCATGTTACCAATATAAAGGTAACGACGAAACAAGTAAAGGGTGAGATAATTCAAAACATATAGTTAAAGACATGATAAAATATATATATATATATATATATATATATATATATATATATATATATATATATATATATATAGTTTTGGAATTGTAAAGGATATAAGTTAATAAGTGCATTCCAACACATATCCAAACCTCACTTACTCTTATCGTCATTCTAAAGTGTATAATCTATATTTAATCGCCCTATCCTCATCGATATAAATCATCACAACAACACGTAAAGCTCCGTCACCACGAAATCGTCACAAGTTAATTCATCGCTAATTAACACGACAATCATAAACAACAACATCAACAAACAACATTAAACAATGCTAACAACATGAGCAACATAAACAAATCATCACAAATTGGCTAAAGCCCATCGTTGCTTTTGGCATAAAAGTCCATCGTCGCTTTTGGCATAAAAAGCCCATCGTCGCCAATATCATCACATCATAATTGCATTACGCATTTCATCTAAATTAAGTCATAAAAAAACTCCCCATTTATATTCATCGCCTAGTTATCATGAAATTATCAAGTTATATTCATTTCATGTTCATCATAAAGATCATCACCAAACAAAGCATCGTACATCATCGCAATTCAATCATCGTCAATCAATTAAAAACCCAACGCCAAACAACTCAGACATAAACATAACCGACTCCATGAGACACGACTATGTTATGCATGTGGTACCCGTCTCTTTGTCCATAATTAGGAACACTTGGCATAAAAGCCTCGTCGCTTGGCATAAAAGCCTCGTCGCTTGGCATAAAAGCCTATCGTCGCCAATGCAATGTATGTGACTCGACAATAAACAACACAACACAAAAACATCATCGTCGCTTATCAAAATTGGCATAAAGCCCACATCACCATAATTTATCCAAATCAAGATAAATATATCATCGCATTATATTTGCATTATGCAAAACGTCACATATAATTCATCATCATCAAAATCATACATTCACAAATCGGAAGCATTTATTAATAACATCAATATAATCATCACATCATCATGTACAAAGACATATAACCTCACATCGCATAATCAATAAGTATTCACTAACTAATACGTCGTCGCAAACAGTATGTTTAATCACCCCACCTCATTATCGATTCGTTCACTAAATTCTACATACGTAAAGATAGTCAAACACCTATCATCGTTGCAAAAGCCATCCCTAATAACCGGCATTACTCCTAATCGTCAACATCGCAATCGGATTGTCCATACGTGTCTTAAATCCCACAAAATGGAATCCGATTCAATTAAACCGTAATTAAGCCTATTTCGGGTCATCTTATAAAAACTCGCAACTTCTAAAAACTAACCTCACCACTAAGTTCTACACGTCAAACTTAGCTAGCACGTCAATTTTCGTTGAATTCGGAGCAACTTGCTTCATCATCGAATCTACCGAAATCGGAAAATCGGAACACAATCGGGTTCCAAAGGAAGTGCGAAAAATCAGAATTTTGGAGGCTACAGAAGCATCAACACGGGCCCCCGTGTGCATCAACACGGCCAGTGTTGAAAAGCCACCAGAACGTGCAAAAATGCCAAAGTCAGAGCATCAACACGGGCACCCGTGTGGATCAACACGGCCCGTGTTGATTGTCCTGTCAACAACTCTTCCCTCTACAATAGGTCAACACGGGCGCCCGTGTGAATCAACACGGCCCGTGTTGATTGACCTGCGTGAAAACTCCATTTTTAACATTCCTAACCTCACTTTTACCACTCCCATTGATTCTAATTATCATCAACCTCATAATCCCTACACCTAATTCAACTTTCCAATCTATTTCAATCAAACAATCAAACATACAACTCATAAATCAACCTATCAATTTTACCCCCAAATCCAAAATATATCTATCAAAACCTAACAATATGAGATGGAGAATCAAACCTCTTACCTCTTGAGATTGGATGATCCAAGATGATTCCACAACTCCAACCTCAAGCTTCCTCTCTTGCTCTCTTGCTCTTCTTCTTCTTCTTCTTTCCAAAACCCTCTCTTCTTCTCTCTAAGGCCAAGTTTGGCTTTGGTTTGTAAGAATGGAAGGAATGGGAAAGAAAATTGATTTTATAAGTTATTTTTCTACTAGCAAGCCTAAGTTTCTATGTTTGGTTTTGGTATGTATGAATGGAAGGAAAATGAGGAGAAATGGTTTATAAAGGTATTTCTACTAGTAAACCAAGGGTTAAAACCCAATCCTCAACAATTGCTCCCCACACTCCTAACTTACTAATTATATCATCAATTCAATTAATTTCGGGGAATTAAATATCGGATCCGAATAATATTTTACCGGACCGAACGGAACGTCACTAAATATATTATCATATATATCGATTAATATATTTATTCTCGTCGCAAAATAAATATCGATCGGTAACTCGAAAATATTAATATAATATAATATTAATTAAAACAGGGCGTTACAACTCTCCCCCACTTATAAACTTTTCGTCCTCGAAATTTTGACCAAAACGAACAAATCGGGACATGCCTACGCATTCGTCCACTCAATCCTCGCGTCAATTAAACAACATACAAAATACACCTAACACAAGGGCATCTCCCTAGCCACAACATTTAGACAAGAACAACCATGCCGAGATGCAAAGCCCATACAATGCACTCGACAACCAACTAACACCCAACAACTAAACAAGTCGCAGACACACCGGTTCGCTCGAGAACTAAACAAACAAGATCGATACCATCCTAACGTCTCAACCATAGAATTAGTCATACACTCGAACCGACGCCTCGGAAACGAGTCACCAAAGGTAGGAAAATAAAGTCCTACGACACAACACCGACACCATCGCTAAAACGAAAACAACAAAATGGTTATACAAACCAAAACTGAAACAATCAGAAAAGGATAAAACCATGCGTGCTACACAAACACGAAAAGATGCCTTCATTCACGCATAAGTACGAACTCAAGAATTACACTTGCAGTTATCACTCTCATTCCAGAAAAATCACAAGGTCACATCGTCCTTGTAGATTACCAATGTACCACCCTTGAACAATAACAAGTTACCCAAACATAACTGAACTGCGACACACCACTCATCCTAGGATGTATACTGACGACTTGCGACTATAACTCACTAGCCTAAATCCAACCATCCCGCATACTCACTAAAACTCAATGCTCGATATCTAAACCATGTTGCGTCACTTTTATGCATAAGATGCCAACCGTAAAACAACTTGGTTAATCCCCAACTTCACAATCACCCAAAATGGATACGTTCAAAGCGTACACCCATCAAGACACCTCGCAACATCAGCTTCATCAACTCGAAGAATCACTCTTTCATTCTCGATTGATCAACGTCCATTGATCCTCTGAAATACACGATATAGTTTGACCTCTTCAAATACTGTCCAAATATTTCACTTGTGAAACTTCGACGTATACACTTGACTTCAACGAAGTCTTCCCTTATAACAATTCAATTCCCAAAGTTGAATTAAGTAATCACCATCCTCGCATCGTTGCAACAATCAATACACTGGTTTCTTATTCTAAACATCTCTCATAACTTTCAATCTTCTAAAGTGGTAATTCAAACCAAAACACTCTCTCAAGAACTCTACTCATCAACTTCGTCTCATACTCCTGAAAATACAACATAGTTTGGACTTAGAACCGTAACATCAATTTCTATGGAATCCAACATGAACACCGTCGCGACCGACTTCAGTCACAAATAGAACATCTTCCTCTATAAAACATCAATCATCTATAAGTACCTGTGGTTACCAAACCATCACCAAATTCCATACCGTCAAGACTTATTTTAGTCGTAATCTAATAATCCACCGTGACCATTAGTATCCAGCGAAATCCATATGGTAGTAGTGAACAAATCCTTAATAACCTTCTGAGTTTAATATCAACAAGCGTCTCAAAACAAACATGCAACATTCTTTCAAAATAATAAATCTCAAATCAGATATTCTTGGGTTATCCTCAATGCCAACTTACTAAACTCAACAACAGGCGAAGTCTCTTTATAGATCGTACTCAAACTTGAATTGTCTTCAACAATTCCAATCTCCTTGTCGTTAACATTTGTACCTATAAGGTTCCAATGAGCATAACCGCATCAAACTCTAACTCCCGCATCTGATAATTTTCCATAAGAAAAATCAAATCGTTCCAAGGTAGTAATACACTTTTCCAACTCTATGTCGAAATACATCTTAAGTCCAAAACAAAATATCACAATACGTCGCACCAGGTTCTTCAGTACAAAACAAAACCAAAATCAAGGCATTCGCTAAACTTTTCACCGGCTCAAACAAATTCGCTTCCCATTGTGAATTCCAATTAGTGACTCAACCATTTCGGGTCAAAATACTCACGATCAATACCAACTCATAAAAAGATCTTCCATCAAACTCACAAAGTTAACCATCCAAAACAAAATAACTTCTAAACTCTGAATTATCCCCTTAAAGTCTTCTACAAGACACAAAATAAATCTTCGCGGAACTGTCCAAAATATCACCGTCTAAGTTGCTTACTTAAGACACTCACGTCCAACAATTCCAAAACTCCTTCTTTAGAGTACTCGACATGCACCAATCTAACTCCACTACTGATAACGCAACGCTCAGATGCTTGCCACAATCCCTTAACTTGATGTAAACCAAATAATATCCATGAACACGAAACAACTCTACAGCTACTCATGAGAGTACTGTTGGAACATTCCAAAATCGTACCTGACGCATTAGTCACACTAATGAAATCAGCTTATACTCGCTCGGACCATACACTATCTTGAAAAGCATTGCCTGGACATCTTCAACCCTCACACTAACCCATAGGCATCCAGACTTCAAATCGATCTCACTAAACACATAAACTCCAAATAACTGCTTCACTTAAATATCAATCCTCGGAAGCAGACACTCGTCCTCAACATCCGCTTCGTTCCTTGACTACAAACGACACACCAACTCGGGTAACCTTTTTTCTTCTCGAAAAACACAATCGGCGCACTCCACGGCGAACCACTCAAACAAACAAACTCTACTAAAACCAATCTTCAAGTTGACTCTTCAACTCTAATTCAGAAACAAACATCCCTTAAGGATACTTCGAATCACAACTAGTTCCAGAAACTAAATCCATCAAAACTTCACCTCGCACTACAGCGGTAATTCACTCACATCTCTATAAAAGGTTTCGGAAGAATCACAACAAGAAGCTCGCTTGCCAAAATCTTGTTTCTCACCAAAATCCAAATTCGCCCACAACTCAAGTAACCATGCACTTCCTTGTGCCAACTCGTCTGCTTCACACACTATTAAGTTGGCAAGACAAGTCTATCCCAACCAACACAATTCTCGACTACTATCAACAAGAGATTAAGGATGATCAGTCCCTCAATTTGTCAATAGACAGTCGACAATCATGACGGTGACATAAACCATCTCTACCAAGCTACAACAGCATCTTCAAACTTACACTATAAGTTACCAAAGCGTAACACTGCCTGAGGCTCCAACCTAAGCCACAAGCGCCACCAAGAAGTAAAACTTCTCCCCCACTTATTTCAAACTCATCTCTGCAGACAAACAATTTGAAACAAATAAGTACCGACAGTGTTTCACACACATGTCACATACAACAGGGTTAAACACAGTAATAACTTGGTCGACAGACCGACCTGCTCTTATACCACTAATGTAACACCCCAATATTACCCAAGGTTTTATATGCAACAATCAGAGTAAATTAAAATTTCATAAATTTAATATTGAGGCATCACACCTTCAAAAACAACTCACTTTAAACAGTTTGATTTAAAGTATAAGTCTCGGATACATAGCATCGTCGAAGACATAAATTGATTCAAAAACATCAAAACATCTTCTTTAATAAACTTCCTTAATAAATCATATTCATAAAGTATGATTCTATATACAAAAGGAAGAACAACAAAAGAATCAACAACAAGACAACATAAATGTTTCCCCCCGAGTGCTACGTATCAGAGCGACACCGACTCAACTAACAGCAGCTATAAACTCCATCTTCATGACCTGCACGTTACCAATATAAAGGTAACGGCGAAACAAGTAAAGGGTGAGATAATCCAAAACATATAGTTAAAGACATGATAAAATATATATATAGTTTTGGAATTGTAAAGGATATAAGTTAATAAGTGCATTCCAACACATATCCAAACCTCACTTACTCTTATCGTCATTCTAAAGTGTATAATCTATACTTAACCGCCCTAGCCTCATCGACATAAATCATAACAACAACACGTAAACCTCCGTCACCACGAAATCGTCACAAGCTAATACATCGCTAATTAACACGGCAATCATAAACAACAACATCAACCAACAACATTAAACAATGCTAACAACATGAGAAACATAAACAAATCATCACAAATTGGCTAAAGCCCATCGTCGCTTTTGGCATAAAAGCCCATCGTCGCTTTTGGCATAAAAAGCCCATCGTCGCCAATATCATCACATCATAATTGCATTAAGCATTTCATCTAAATTAAGTCATCACAAAACTCACCATTTATATTCATCGCCTAGTTATCATGAAATTATCAAGTTATATTCATTTCATGTTCATCATAAAGATCATCACCAAACAAAGCATCGTACATCATCACAATTCAATCATCGTCAATCAATTAAAAACCCAACGCCAAACAACTCACACATAAACATAACCGACTCCATGAGACACGACCATGTTATGCATGTGGTACCCGTCGCTTTGTCCATAATTAGGAACACTTGGCATAAAAGCCCTGTCGCTTGGCATAAAAGCCTCGTCGCTTGGCATAAAAGCCCATCGTCGCCAATGCAATGTATGTGACTCGACAATAAACAACACAACACAAAAACATCATCGTCGCTTATCAAAATTGGCATAAAGCCCACATCACCATAATTTATCCAAATCAAGATAAATATATCATCGCATTATATTTGCATTATGCAAAACGTCACATATAATTCATCATCATCAAAATCATACATTCACAAATCAGAAGCATTTATTAATAACATCAATATAATCATCACATCATCATGTACAAAGACATATAACCTCGCATCGCATAATCAACAAGTATTCACTAACTAATACGTCGTCACAAACATTATGTTTAATCACCCCACCTCATTATCGATTCGTTCACTAAATTCTACATACGGAAAGATAGTCAAACACCTATCATCGTTGCAAAATCCATCCCTAATAACCGGCATTACTCCTAATCGTCAACATCGCAATCGGATTGTCCATACGTGTCTTAAATCCCCTAAAACGAAATCCGATTCAATTAAACCGTAATTAATCCTATTTCGGGTCATCTCATAAAAACTCGCAACTTCTAAAAACTAACCTCACCACTAAGTTCTACACGTCAAACTTAGCTAGCACGTCAATTTTCGTTGAATTCGGAGCAACTTGCTCCGTCGTCGAATCTACCGAAATCAGAAAATCGGAACACAATCGGGTTCCAAAGGAAGTGCGAAAAATCAGAATTTGGAGGCTACAGAAGCATCAACACGGGCCCCGTGTGCATCAACACGGCCCGTGTTGAAAAGCCACCAGAACATGCAAAAATGCCAAAGTCAGAGCATCAACACGGGCACCCGTGTGGATCAACACGGCTCGTATTGATTGTCCTGTCAACAACTCTTCCCTCTATAATAGGCCAACACGGGCGCCCGTGTGAATCAACACGGCCCGTGTTGATTGACCTGCGTGAAAACTCCATTTTTAACATTCCTAACCTCACTTTTACCACTCCCATTGGTTCTAATTATCATCAACCTCATAATCCCTACACCTAATTCAACTTTCCAATCTATTTCAATCAAATAATCAAACATACAACTCATAAATCAATCTATCAATTTTACCCCCAAATCCAAAATATATCTATCAAAACCTAACAATATGATATGGAGAATCAAACCCCTTACCTCTAGAGATTGGATGATCCAAGATGATTCCACAACTCCAACCTCAAGCTTCCTCTCTTGCTCTCTTGCTCTTCTTCTTCTTCTTCTTTCCAAAACCATCTCTTCTTCTCTCTAAGGCCAAGTTTGGCTTTGGTTTGTAAGAATGGAAGGAATGGGAAAGAAAATTGATTTTATAAGTTGTTTTTCTACTAGCAAGCCTAAGTTTCTATGTTTGGTTTTGGTATGTATGAATGGAAGGAAAATGAGGAGAAATGGTTTATAAAGGTATTTCTACTAGTAAACCAAGGGTTAAAACCCAATCCTCAACAATTGCTCCCCACACTTCTAACTTACTAATTATATCATCAATTCAATTAATTTTGGGGAATTAAATATCGGATCCGAATAATATTTTACCAGACCGAAAACGTCGCTAAATATATTATCATATATATCGATTAATATATTTATTCTCGTCACAAAATAAATATCGATCGGTAACTCGAAAATATTAATATAATATAATATTAATTAAAACAGGGCGTTACATCCGTGTCTGGAGCATATCCGAGTTGTAACTGTATTTGAATCTGAACGAATAACAGAATGACTTCCGCGTCTGGAGAGTATCTGTATTGTATCTGAATCTGAAATCTGAATAAGCGATATAATGGCGTCCGTGTCTGGAGCATCTCTGGGCTGGGGAAAAAGTCAGAATAAGTGACAAAATGGAAACCGTTTCTGGAGCGTATCTGGACTGTATCTGAAGTTGAGATATGTATGAGTAGCAGAATGACTTCCGTGTCTGGAGTGTATCTGAACTGTAACTGGGATTTGAATAAGTGACAGAATGACTTCTGTGTCTGGAGTGTATCTGAACTTGAAATTGATAGTTGAATTTGAATGAGAAATAGAATGGCTTCCGTATCTGGAGCGTATCTAATCTGTATCTGATTGTTGAAGTCTGAATGAGTGACAGAATGGCATCCGTGTCTGGAGCATATCCGTACTGTATTTTAACTTTGAATTCTGAATGACTAATAGAATGACTTCCGTGTCTGGAGTGTATCTTTACTGTATCAAAAATCTTTGAATATTTGTTAAAGATAGCTGTTAATCTTATCCTGAAAAGGGTAAAATGTTAGCTGGAACCCAAAGTTATGTTGCATGACATGTGTGATGCAATAAAATGTGTTTTATCAATGTTTTTGATATATGAATGTAATGTATGTGCATGTAAGCTGATTAGCTGAGGAAAATAAATCCTTGACGGCTGGAGATAATAAAAACCCTTGACTGTTGTCGAGGAAAATAAATCCTTGACCGCTGCTGGAGGTTCAAAATCTTTGATTGCTGAGGATGAGAAATCCTTGGTGACTGTTGGGGATGGAAAATCCCTGACAACTTCTGTGGGGATGTGAGAATCCTTCATGTCTTGAAGTTGGAGTATTGACAAAATCTGTAGTGAGAGTAATGTCAAACTGCTTGAGAAATCTGCTTGGGAAATCCAGAGACCTTTGAAGACTTCTACTGGGGGTTAAATAATGGGAATCCTTACTCGGCTGGGGAAAAGGTAAAATTCTGATGATTCCTGCGGGGAACTAAGAATGAGAATCTTCATTCTGTTGAGGAGTAATAAAACATTGGCAACTTCATGCCGGGGAGTAATGTAGACCCTGGCAACTTTACTGGGGAATCAAGAATGAGAATCCATTCTGTTGGGGAGTAAAAACTCTGTGGGGAGTAGCTATACTGCTGGGGAGTAGCTATCCTGCTGGAGAGGAAGTTCAGGACTCTGGGGGAAAAGCTTATTCCTGTTTGGAAAAAGTCCAGGAGTTTGGGTTGTATGCAACTTTACTGGGGAATTATCCTAGCTTGGGGAGAGACAAAAGTTAATTGTTATCTGGTTGACTTCCAGGCTTTAAGACAACTTGCTGGGGAATCCGGAGACACTGAATGGTTTCCGCTGTGGATTGATAGTTAGAAATTTGACTCCAATGGGGAAGAAGGTTTTAGCTCCGCTGGGGATCTTTGGCTCAAAGTTTTGGCTCCACTGGGGATTGGGAGTTTGAAGTTTTAACTCTGATGGGGATTAAGGGTTTGAAATTATAACTCTGTTGGGTATATATATTTCAAGGTTTTAGCTCCACTAAGGATCTAGATGATGTACTACAGGGGATTTCTCTCGGAATAGCCTAAAGACGTTTTCCTATACTTTCGACCTGTCAGTAATTATTCTTTCCCATTTCGTTTATTTGTAAACAATGATTATATTCAAATGTATATGCTCCTTAATAAATCATTGAACATTTTCAAATAAAACACAAGTGTAAAAGGGAAAAAACAAATAGTTTTCTGCACTTTGAAGTATCTTTGTATTAGCTTTGTGTAAGTATTTTGTACAAAGGAGACAGACATCATAGTAAGAGAATGTTGTCATAAAAATGAGAAAAATTTATACAAAGAAAGATGGCTATGTGTAAAAATTCCATGGGGTTCCCATTCTGCTATAGCCTTCGTAACTCTGAATATCTTGTTCATTCATTGCTTCGTCCGAAGATGATTGAGTTGATCAGAAGCCCGAAGCTTGTATGTGAAGAGATTGTCCTTAAAGTGATCCGACGAGACATAGTCATACGCTTTAATTCCCTAACTTTTTCCTGGATCTCCCTTTCGGGTTTTCGATCCACCGGGAAACCCTTTTTTGCCCAAGTCGCCCTTTCGGGTTTTCAACTTGCCGGGTGTACAGATTTTTTATTTTATCCCTAACTTTTGCATGAACCGCCCTTTCGGGTTTTCGATTCACTGGGATGCCCCTTTTTTTTTCCTAGGTGTGTCAACCTAGCGGGTCATTCATGCGTAGTATCTTTTGACTATGTCTGCGTTTGTAGGGTGCGGCAGGTCGTCGTCGTCCATGGTGGTTAATATCATTGCCCCACCAGAAAAGATGTTTTTCATCACAAATGGTCCTTCGTAGGTAGGAGTCCATTTTCCCCTGGGATCACTTTGCGGCAAGATGATCCACTTGATCACTAGATCTCCGACTTGATATACCTGTCGTCTGACTTTCTTGTTGAAAGCCTTGATCATCCATTTTTGACACGTCTGACCATGGTGAATAGCAGTAAGTCTCTTCTCGTCAATTAAGTTAAGTTGATAAAGACGGGTCTAAATCCAATCGTCTTCACTTAAACCAGCATCCTTCATGATTCTCAAGGAGGGAATCTGAACCTCGATAGGCAAAACAGCTTCCATGCCATATACCAAAGAATAGGGTGTTGCCCCAGTTGATGTACGCGCCGTGGTACGGTACCCGTGGAGAGCAAACAGTAACATCTCATGCCAGTCCTTGTAGGTGACTGTCATCTTTTGTATGATCTTCTTGATATTTTTGTTTGCAGCTTCGACAGCACCGTTCATCTTTGGCCGATAGGGATATGAATTGTGATGTTGAATCTGGAAATGCTCGCACAAGGCGGTGATCATAGTGTTGTTAAGGTTTGCACCATTGTCAGTAATGATCCTTTCGGGGATGCCGTACCGGCAAATGAGGTTCTGCTTGATGAAGCAGGCAACAACATTCTTTGTGACGGATGCGAAGGAAGCTGCTTTGACCCACTTGGTAAAGTAATCAATGGCCACCAGGATGAAACGGTGTCCATTAGATGTTGTAGGCTTGATTTCTCCAATCATGTCGATTCCCCGCATAGCGAATGGCCAAGGAGTTGTTAAGACATTGAGAGGAACTGGAGGTATATGTACCTTGTCCGCATAGATTTGACATTTGTGACAAGTTCTGGAATGTTGATAGCAGTCAGCTTCCATGGTAGACCAGTAGTAGCCTTCCCTTAGAATCTTCTTATCCATCGTATGCCCGCTAGAATGGGTGCCAAAGGTACCATTGTGCAGTTCAGCCATGATCTGCTCAGCTTCAACTTTGTCCACACAACGGAGCAGAATGCAATCATGATTGCGCTTGTACAAGATACCATTGCTCAGGAAGAACTTGGCAGAGAATCTCCTCAAGAACTTTTTGTCGTTGACTGAAGCTCCTTCAGGATATTCTTGAGCCTCGAGATACCTTTTGACTTCGTGAAACCAAGGTCGGTCCACTACTTCTTCGGTATTAATCTCGTGACAATGTGCAGGTTCATCCATTCCCTCGATGGTGATTTGGGGAGCCTCATTATCCCAGTTAAGTTTAAACATGGATGACATTATAGCTAGAGTATCTGCTAGCTGAGTTTCTTCTCGTGGGAAGTGCTCGAAGGTAATCTGCTTGAAATGAGGTAGCAATGTCAAGACATGTTCTTTGTAAGGGATGAGATTGGGATGTTTAGTGTCCCACTCTCCTTTGATCTGACTGTTGACCAAAGCTGAGTCTCCAAACACAACCAAATATTTGATTCCCAGGTCTATTGCAGCATTGAGACCAAAGATGCAAGCTTCATACTCGGCCATGTTGTTGGTGCAGTTAAAGCAAAGTCTGGCGGTGAAAGGAGTATGGCAACCTTCTGAGGAGATGAGTACCACGCCGATACCGTTGCCAAGTGCATTGGAGGCACCATCAAAGTACAGGGTCCATCAGGATCCTTGTTCAGGTCCGTCATATAGTCTGAAATCTTCAACGTTGTCCAATGTCATAATGTCTTCGTCGGGGAAGTCGAACCTCATGGATTGGTAATCTTCGACAGCTTGATGAGCCAGATGGTCAGCTATTACACTCCCCTTTATAGCTTTTTGGGTCATGTACTGTATATCATATTCAGTCAGGATCATTTGCCATCTAGCTATCCTTCCAAACAAAGCAGACTTTTTGAAGATGTACTTGATCGGATCCATCTTAGATATCAGTAGAGTGGTATGAGTCAACATATACTGCCTTAGCCGGTGAGCAGCCCATACCAAAGTGCAGCAAGTTTTCTCGAGCAGTGAGTATTGGGTCTCACAGTTGGTAAACTTTTTGCTAAGGTAATAAATGGCATGCTCTTTTCGGCCAGACTCGTCATGCTGCCCCAATACGCACCCCATTGAATTATCCAAGACGGTCAGATACATGATTAGCGGTCTTCCTTCGACAGGTGGCATCAAGATAGGAGGTTCTATCAAATACTCCTTGATTTTATCGAAAGCAACTTGACAGTCATCATTCCATTTAACCACCTGATCTTTCTTCAACAGCTTGAAGATTGGCTCACAGGTAGATGTTAGGTGAGAAATGAACCTAGCAATATAGTTTAGGCGTCCCAAGAAACCTTTGACCTCCTTCTCAGTGCGAGGAGCAGGAATTTATTATATAGCTTTGACTTTGGCAGGATCAACCTTGGTGCCCTTGTTGCTGACGATGAAACCCAAGAGTTTACCGGATCGGACTCTGAAGGTACACTTGTTTGGATTCAGTCTGAGCTTGTACTCCTTCAACCTCACAAACAGCTTTTGCAAGTGGTCGAGGTGTTCTTCTTATGTCTGTGATTGGGCTATCATGTCGTCTACGTAGACTTCAATCTCATGATGTATCATGTCATGAAACAAAGCTACCATGGCGCGTTGATAGGTTGCCCTGGCATTCTTCAGTCCGAAAGGCATCACTTTATAGCAGAACGTACCCCACTGTGTAACAAAAGTAGTTTTCTCTATGTCTTCAGGTGCCATTTTGATCTGGTTGTAACCTGAAAATCCGTCCATGAAAGAAAATGCCTTGTGCTGAGCTGTATTGTCAACCAAGATGTCAATGTGCGGTAGTGGAAAGTCATCTTTAGGGCTAGCCCTGTTTAAGTCTTTGTAATCCACGAACATTCTCACTTTGTCGTCCTTCTTAGGCACGGGCACAATGTTAGAAACCCATTGTGGATAGGAAGTAACAACAAGAAATCCAACATTGAACTACTTCATAACTTCTGCTTTGATCTTTTCAGACATGTCGGGCCTCATGCGGCGGACTTTCTGTTTAACTGGTGGACAATCCTCTCTTGTAGGGAGACGGTGAACCACAATATTTGTATCGAGTCTCAGCATGTCTTCGTAAGACCAAGCGAAGATCTCAACATATTCATTCAACAGCTGAACTAAGCGCTCCTTGACACTTGGCTCTAGGTTGGCACCCACTCTGACTTCTTTTCTGTCTTCAACGGTACCCATGTTGATTGTCTCTAACAGCTCCTCATGAGGTAGAATAGCCCTTTCTTCCTTTTGTAGCAGCTAGCCAATTCTCCTGGCACCTCACAATCTTCCTCACCTTCGTATTCGGCATGGTAGACCAGATATTCAGAATCACTGAAGGCCATAGAAGAATTGTTACCCATGGAATCCGGAATGGAAGGGTACCTGCATTTGTGAGTGTGGGTGTGTGTAAGGGATAGCCACCTTTAAACAAATAAAATGTAAAAAGAATGAAAATGAACACAAAAGTTTATATGTGAAAACGTCCATGATTCATTAAAATGGAATATGAAGATGAAAAATCAAACCCTTACAAGTGGACCTATATGCCTCGGGTAAGGAACAAGGCTAAAAGTGTACGAATTGTTTTGAGAATTATTACAAACCAACAGAAATTTTGAAAGATAAATTATTGCGGTATGAAAGTAATCAGAACAAAGTCTTTTGCTTCCCAATTTCACAATCCTCCGTCAACAGTTGGGAATATCCAGTCTTCTAGGTTGATCTCCTCTTCACTATCCCCCAAAGCATTGACTCCAAGATGGGTGATCTTCACTGGTGGCCCTCCGGAACGAGTGCGGCATACAGCCTTTTGAGCAGAAGAAGTGAACCCCAAGCCGAATTTATCTGATTTGTAAGGAAAATCTAGAAGTTGCCCCCAGATTGTGCTTCCTCCTTCTTCAATTACAACCTTTGCATCTTTGAGAGACGACATCCGAGGCGGAGGTCTGGTAATAATGGGTACAGAAGACACTGTCTTGGTTGCCGCAATCTCCGGAGCTACCTTTTCAAAATGTTGAAAAGGGGTTTCGATGAATTCACCATCCAATTCTACATATCGGAAAGAATTTAGATGGCTTATCATGTATTCCTCTTCGCCATGAACAATTATGATTTTCCCTTGGACAGGGTACTTGAGCATTTGATGCAGGATAGAAGTGAAGGCTCCAGCATTGTGACTCCAGGGTCTTCCCAATAAGTAAGAATAGGAAGGACGGATGTCCATCACATAGAATGTGGAGTTGAAGGTTTCAGTTCCCACTTTAATCGGGATGTCCACCTCCCCGTGGACCATCCTTTTAGAACCATCAAAGGCTCTGACAATTATATTGCTGGGCTTCAAGGTTAAACCTTCACAATCCACTCTATCCAAGGCTTTCTTTGGTAAGACTTTCAGCGATGAACCAGTGTCTACCAGTACGTGTGCTAGAGTAGTCCCTCTGCATTCCACCGAGACATGCAAAGCATCATTATGTTTTCTCCCTTTGGATGTTAAATCGGAATCGGAGAACCCTAGACCATTGTCAACTGTTAAGCTAGCTACACATTCCTGGAACTAATCCGTGGAGGTTTCCTGTGGCACGTGGGCCGTCTTCAAGAATCTGATCATAGCTTTAGCATGAGCTTCAGAACAAAGCAGCAGGGCCAACATAGAGATCTTTGAGGGGGTTTGCCCCAGTTGTTCCACAACATCATAATCGCTTTTCTTGATTATTTTCAAAATCTCTTCCATTTCTTTTTGAGAGGTCTCAGGAATGACCAATGGCTGAGCCCTCGTCCTGACGGGATCTTCTTGGATCCCTTTCCCATTATCAACGGCAACAGAAGGGACAACCACAGGAGTTATAAATTCTTTAATAATTGGAGTTCTTGCAGATATGTTGACCGGTACAGGAGTGACCTTAGGAGCAGCTGAGGGTCCAAAGATTGCCTTTGGAAGGGCAATCTCCGGAGAGAAAATCCTTCCACTACGGGTGATTTTGCTCATTCCGGAAATGTTTCCAATGTCAGAAGTCTCTTGGAACTCTCTTTAGTTGATTCAACTTGTTTGATACTGTGGTAGTAGATCTCTCCATCATAGTTCCATGGTATTGATTTGTCAGACTTGTACGGGATGGGCCCAGGCATGGTTATCTTCAGAGGTGCAATCTTCAGATCGGATGTAATCTTAACAGGTATTTTGGAGACCTTGGAAAGATTGGCGGATATGGTTATTATTGAAACATCATTGACAGGAGTCGGTGTAATAGGAGTCTTCTCAAAAAGGATTTCTTGGTTATCCATTAGGCGCTGGATGCCTAACCTCAACAATGGACAGTCGGTTGGTAAGGATGAACAAAGGCAGCAATCTTCTTCACAACCTGGGAAATCCCAGCCTTCAGCAAATTCAACTTGATTATCGGTAGCGGAGTTATCAAATCATCAACAGTAGCAACAAAAAGATCTTCTTCAACAGCATGGGCATTGTGGCCATGCTTTAGCATTGGAGCAGAGATTACATTCGACTTTTCAGGGGCGTCGAATTCCACTTCCTTAGCGTCTATCAAATCCTAAATCTTATTCTTGAGGGCCCAACAATTGTTGGTGTCGTGCCCCAGGCTATATGAATGATAAGCACACTTGGTGTTTGAATGATAGTACGGAGAAGCAGTATTCGGGTTCTTCGGGGCCTCTTTCAAACTTGCAAGGTTTAACTTCAAGAGATGGGGTAGAACCTAAGTAGGATTCATGTTTATCTGGGTGAATTGCCTAACAGGCCTTTCCACCCTTTGTTGGTTGGTTCTGGGTTGATTATTTCTGCGCTAATCAGCTGCAGACTTCTGAATCATTACGGCCCCCACCGTTGTCCGGCGCTCGACTCTTCCTTGACCTCTTTGAGAGTAGACAGCTGATACTTCCTTCTTTGCTGGAAAAGGCTTTTTGATGGCAGCGGAAGTAGATGTATCTTTTTGAATTTTCCCGCTTTTAATTCCAGCTTCAACTCTCTCACCAGTTAGAATCAACTTAGTGAACCCCGTAGACGAACTTCCAATCAGGTGATTAAAGAAAGGCCCTGACATATTTCCTAAGAACATATATACTAGCTCCCTCTCAGATAGAGGTGGTTGTACTCGTCCCTCCAAGTCTCTCCATATCTGGGCATACTCCTTAAAGCCTTCATTAGAGACCATGCCCATACTCTTTAATTGAGTACGGGTTGGTGCTAAGTCCGCATTATATTGATACTGCTTGTAGAAAGCAGCTGCCAAATCTTCCCAATTATGTACATCATACCTCTCTAGCTGGTAAAACCAATCCAACTGTGTCCCTGACAAACTGTCCTAGAAAAAGTGGACCCACAGGTCTTTGTCAGAAGAATGTGGTTGAATTTTCCTGACATAAGATTGTAGGTGCATCTTGGGACAAGACACCCCATCGTACTTGGAAAACAATGGAAATTTAAACTTCGGAGGGATAACTATTCCAGACACCAACCCTAGCTCTTCAAAGTCCATCCCAAGCATTCTCTGCACCTCCATGGCAGCTAGACGCTCTTCTATATTTTTGTATTTGTCATCTGCAGGAGGGTATTGCTGTTCAGAGTAATCCTCTTCCTCCTCTTCTTCAGCCTCAGAATCTGAAGGCACTGCAGTCTCTTTACCTTTTCTCTCCCCTTCCTCAGAGGTTGATGGAAAATCTAGGATCCTTCTGGCTTGACCTTCAAATCTTCTACCCATGGTAGCCACACCATCCCTCTTCTTCTTCTTTTTTTCTTTTTCCTTCTCTAGCAAGGTTTTGAGCTCTTCCTGCCCCTTGGCCAAGGTCAGAAGTAGTTGTTGGAATTGTGAATTCTGAGCTTGTAAGTCTTTGACCATTTGTTTAATATCCATCTTTCTGAAATAAACAGCAGAGAGATGAGGAAACTTGGTGTGAAGACCTGTTTATGCATATGATGAATGATATGTATTCATGTAATGCATTCAAGGATTCAGAAAATTCAAATTTGTTTTAAACAAAAAATAACACACGTGATATTAATAAGATAGAATTGTTAGTACATCAATGCCCCATGGGCAAAATAATACAAAATTCTAAGGTAAAAAGACGTTGCGCATCCTCTTTGGTGCAATGTAGGTGTTGAGAGTCTGCTCTTCGTGAAGTTGACGAGTAAGCTCCAAAACCTTCTTCTCACTGGCATAGAATTGGGCTTGAAAAGTATCGTGCTCTCCCTTGAGCTGTATCCAACTCCTTTGTAAATCTTCGAGTGATGTTGGCATGTCAGGATGTAGGAGGGTGTATGGAACCTCTCCTTCCATAACAGGCTCTATAATCACAGGGAGAATAGAGGGGTAAGGCATCATAAGACTTTGGGCGCGGGTTCGTACCCACTTGAGGTAAGGCTCAAGGGGGATGGAATTCTTGTGTCCCAAAGTTTTACTGTCTACTTTGTT
Organism: Vicia faba; assembly: GCA_948472305.1. Classification (NCBI taxonomy): domain Eukaryota; kingdom Viridiplantae; phylum Streptophyta; class Magnoliopsida; order Fabales; family Fabaceae; genus Vicia; species Vicia faba. Next base: position 1,350,431,202 of record OX451735.1, read on the forward strand.
GGGCATCCTCCAAGCTCGGATAAACCTTTGTCGAAGTCCTTGATCATTGTTGTCGAAGTCAAAAACCAAGTCTAGAATCAGCAAGTCATGTGGGCTATCCCTTCGGGCATAACCAAACTGTCTCAGAGCCAAGCAGGGGTGGTAGGTAATGCCTCCCCTAATGCCAAGTAGAGGGACATTATGGAATTCCCCACAACGATCAATGATGATAACATTTTCTCTAGATCGAGAACACCAATGAACATCTGAATGTGTAAGAGTCATCAATCATTGTGACCACCTCAAGCCTTGCTCATTCTTCAAGACTGACTGGGGAAGGTGAGAAATAAACCACCTTGCTAGAAGATGAGTACAACACATGAGAACACCTCTTTTACTTATTGTTCGAGTGTGAAAAGAGTGGAGGATGTCCCCAAGTAAAGTAGGAACTGGAGTCCGAGACATGAAAATCTTGACAGCATTCACATCTATAAGCTGGTCAGGGTTTGGGAACAAGATCAACCCATAGATTAGAAGAGCTACAATCTCCTCAAAGACTTGCAGATCTAGAGAATTCCAGCATTCTTGAGCTTTCTCAAACAAAAACTTTGCCAAGAAACCCTTGACACCACTTCTGGTTTCCCAATGGCCTATGGCATCTGATGGTTGCAAGTGCAAGGCTTGAGCAACATCTTCAGGATTTGGATCTCTTTTCGTACCTTTGAAAGGTAGTTGATGGTGAATAGGAATCCTCAGGAGTTAAGAAAATTCCTCTAAAGTAGGCACTAGCTGGTAGTCAGGAAATGTGAAGCAGTGGTGTAGGGGGTCAAAGAACTGGAAGAGAACTTTCACCATGTCTTCTTCTGTGTTAGAGTTGACCAAGTTGAGAAGTCGACCATGTCTCTCAGTGAATGAAGAATACTCTGGAATCTTGGAAGAAAGCTCCTTGAGTTGAGGAGGAATTCTCACAAGGTTGACTTGGATTGTTTCCCTGCGAAGAGATTCCATAACCTACAAAACAGGAACCAAGATGAAGATCCAAAATCCTTGAAATGGTTAGTGGATGCATATGATGCTTCATGATGTTCATGATGTTATGCACAAGTATATATGTACAATCAAGTCACACAAGTTCCTAGTTTAGGTTTGCATGGGGTTTCATAGGTAAGTACCCTCTTGAAGTTTAGTTGGCTCAACTTATCCTATAAATAGTAACTGGGTTCTAAGGAGCTCAATATCATTGGATTGTTTTCTGTGTTTATTGTTTCAGTTTAGCCACTTTACTGGCGACCGAAATATTCTAAGAAAACAAACCTCAATGAGTGTAGTATCGAGTATCTACCAACTTCGGACTGCACCAAAGCTGGTCATCTCACTACATCCTAAAAGGCCAAGTTGGTCAAGTAAAGGTTCTAAAAGTCCATTAGTGCTTCATGACATTACTCAACGGCCCTGTATTCTCTTTGATTGACTCAAAGGCTACCGGTACCCACAAATATGTCGCACTAACATAGATATTGCTTAGACCGTGTCGGTATACCCCGCACAGTTTCCACAACGAATTGCTATTTACCTATGAATGTTTCCCAAATTCGGGTAGAGGATTCAAACCCAAACAATAAAACCAAAGTGTAAAGCATACAAGTCAAACAAGATAAGCATGTAAAGGTGATCTAAACCCTAAGGTAACCCCACTTTTAGATTAATCCCCAGCAGAGTCGCCAGTTCTGTGATATGGTGGGAGAACTGACTTGAGGTTTTGCGTTTGTGTTCGCAAATGTTTCGGTTTAGCAAGAGTCGCCACCGACTTTTATTTTATCCAAAAGGAAAGGTCAAAAAGCACAGGAAAGACCTTTGAGATGTTTTCTTGAGTTCGGCGGGTAGATTATGAAAAGGGAAGGTGCTAGCACCCTTTTCATCCATGGTTATCCACAGGCTCTTAGTTACTTGTTTAGATCACTTGCTTTGCTTTTTCAATTGTTTGAAATGGTGCTTTGTGTGGTTTTGAAAGTATTTTGAAAAGAGGCTATCGTTTTGGCAATCTTTGTAATGATTCTTGTTTGAAGAGTGTATACAAAGATGTTTGTCTTTTGAAAAATGTTTCAATGTTTGAAAGTTTGTTTTGGAAAGGTTTTGAAATGTGTGTGTTTGTTTGAAAATATCAAGGATGGTTTGCAAATTGATCAAGTAAATATAAGCTTATCTACCTACTCAAAAGTATTTCCTACACATTTTTAATCCTTTGACATTGTTGGTTTACCATTGTATTTGGTAAACAACCCTATCTTTGGATGTTAAACGGGACGGGCGTGGGTCATCGTATGACCATGATAGCAATGGTGCCAAGTATCTTAGCAAGTTTTTTAGGGGTTAAGATCATTTTTTTTTAGGCAACCAAGATAGCGTCATCGAGGGACTATGATCTTTTATTTTTGTTTTGTTTTGTTTTGTTTTGCCAAGATACCTAACATGCATACCATGGCCATTTTAAGGCAACAAAGTGGATGAAACCCTAGGGGTGCTTGTGTGCATTGTGTTGTCATTTTACATGCATTTTGTCTTGTGTTAGGTCATGCTATTTGTTTGATTTTGTCTTATCATACAAACCCTAGTTTTTACTAAACATGCATATAATACGATAAATTGCATAAAGTAAATCTAACTATTACAACAAGATTATGGGTAGGGGGTACAAGTTTGAATAGGGGGTATTTGCACAAAATAAAACCCTAATTTACTATTACAACCCAATTGAATTTATACAACAATAAATAAATAAACAAGTATTTAAATATGGAATAAATTGTAAATATGCAAAATGTTTTGTATTAATTTGTATGTATGAGAAAATAAATTTATTTATGTCTTAAAAATAAGAAAATAAAATGATTATTTTTGAAAGGGTGAAAACCCTAATTTTTGTTTTAAAGGAAAATATGCTTTATATTATTTATTTATTCATTTTTTGTTTAAGAAAAATAATAATAATATATACAAAAATGTTAAAAAAATTAAATATTGTATGAAAATATTATTTTAAGTGTATAAATAATAAAAATAAAAATATATGATATTTTTAATATTATTTACAAATTTATTTAAGAAAATAAAAGTATATTAACCTAATAACTAATATTATGGCCAAAAAAATAATAAAAATAATAAAATAAAAATGAAAAAATTAAGAAAATATTTTTTGGGATTTTTAATGTTCATAAAAAATATTAAAGTCAGAAATCACAAAAGAAATAAAAAAAAATGCAAAATATAACAAATGGGCCAAGGGGTGCAAAAAGCAAAAGAGTGGTGTGAATAGTCAGAAAAGCCAGGCCCAGGCCCAATCTCACTTCATCCCTGTCCTCCAGACAAAACAATGTGCGCGCCCTGCTTCAAAATGTAACTCTTGCATACGTGCATAAAAAAAAAATCTTGCAACATGAAACTTGTAGCATTTTTAGTCACGATTTCAATGATATAAAGAACTTGACCTAACTCTCAAAGACCAGAGAGAATTTTAATGGCCCTAAATTCTGACCTACTTTTTTCAGCAACTTCAACTATCAAATACTCCTAGCTCAGTCAATATAAATGGAATCTATGCATATGTACAGCTCAAGCAACTTAAGGACTACATTTTTGCTTCACAAACCTAAGCCTAAGGATGTCTAAATAGAGAGATAGAAACTTGACAAATACCTTGTTTAGTTGAGTTTGGATATGGCAATGTAGCAACTTTGAGTGAGGCCTGAAGTACTTGTGAGCTTGCTTGAAGTTCCCTCAACCTTTCCCAATGCTCAGCTTGCCTTGAAATGGCTTGAATCTCCTTGTAGAAGTCAACCTGCAAACTCATAAAATGGAAATGGTGAAGCTCAAAACAGGGGTTACAGTTGCTTGTTAAGAGCCTGGATAGCTTGGGTGGGATGTATGTAATGTGTTTGAAGTGATTCCAAGCAAAACGCACGAGGCAAAATGGAAATGGCTTGTGATTTGCAGAGGTTGCCCTGTTTGGGCAGGAACTTGGTGTTTTTGTGTTTTGGAGTGTTTTAGAGCTTAGTAAATCGTGTCTTAGGCTTGTTACGATATGCTGAACTTGTTTGAAATGATTCCAAGGCTTGGTATTATCAGATGGATCAGTTATGTGGACTTTTGCAAGTTTACTTGCTTTTGAAGAAAATTTGAGATGATAATGCTCAAGGCATGTACAGGCTAGCTCCTTAGTTGCACATAGTTGGTGAACTTTGCCTGATATTTGTGGACTTTGTTTGCAGTAAGAGGTTAGGTCCATGGCTCAAGATAAACAAAGTTGCTAAAAGTATGCTTTATGGAAGTGGTATTGTTACCTTTATGCCATAAATGGAATAAATCAATGTACAATGCTCCAAAGCTCAGAACAAAGCCATTGTACAATGTATTTGCATTAAATTAAGGATTGTGGAAAGGATTAGGACCTGTAAAACAAGTACAGGCATGCTTAGGATATATTTGCAACTTGTAACAATGTGAAAAATGCCATGGACAAAAGTGAGAAATTGCCATTTTCTTTTCTTCGATTCTCCCTAACCATAAATGATCTTGGAGAGTTCTTGGAAATTTTGGAAAGCTTGTAAAATGCTATACAATCCATCTTTAAAATGCATTTTAAGATTCCACTTGGAACTAGGTGAAAGGTTGTCATGAAGTTAAGTAAAAAATATGCCTAAACTAGGGCAAAATTTCACTAAGTTAAAAGTTTTATAGACCCCTATTCACAAAATCATAACTTGAGATCCAAGCATCTTTTGGGAAAACTTTGTGAATAAAAGTTGTATATTTTGTGTAGGACTACAACTTTCATGTTGTAAGTTTTGTTTGAATCTAATTTCATCATGATGAAAAACTTGGGAAAAGTTGGGAAAAAATAAGAAATTTTCATAACTTAGAAAATTTCTAAGTTATGAAAAATTTCATTTTAAACCCTAATTTTGAAAATTAGGTTTCTTGGTGAACAAGTTTCATGTTTTGACATATCTTGATGAATATGATCCTTGGCACTTGATTTTGACCAAAAAGTTAAAGTTTGACTTTTCAGTGTACAGTTGATTTTTGATCAGTTGACTGGAAAATTCATCTGTCAATTCAATGCATTTGAGATCTTTTGAACCTTGTGATTAGGTAAAGATGATGCCATTGAGTCCTTTAAGTCATGCTTGAACCAAAATTGCCATTGGCTAGGTGAAAAATCAGAAATTGCCCTTCTACAGTCAAAACCCTAAAAATGACCATTTTGCCCTTTTGATGATCTGATCAAATTTCTTGAGGAGTTGTGGTCCAAACTTGATAAAATGGTTCATATGAGTCTATAATGTTGATGTGGATAAAAAATTATGAAGTTTGACTGTAAATTGGCTACAGTTGACTTTTTCCCCAATACAGTTGATTTTTAGGTCAACTGTCCAATTGATTGGGCAAAAATTTGATTCAAGGCTTGAAACTTGGCATGAGCAATCTTAGAGGTCCAACATGAAGTATGAAAGTCACATGAGGCATTGGAAGTCCAAAAATCCTTGTGCAAACTCAAACCCTAATTTCAGGTCATCAGTGCAAGGAGATGTTTTGAGCTGAGCAAACCCTAATCCTGGTCTTGAGTCCAAAGAGTCTTGTGAGGAGAATCTTGAAAAAATGAGAGGGAAAATTTTGGGGTACAACAAGCTTCAAATTCAATATAGTCCAAAGTCTGTGGAAACAGGATTACACCAAAGACTAGTAGTCCTAAACAATGAACATAAGACTCCCATTCTTTGTTATTGGAAAAAGAAACGGCTTTAGCCTCTAAATATTGTCTTTTAATCCCTTGTACATCACCTTATTTTTTATAATTAAGTGAAAACTCAGGATAATAGATCCCTAAACCCTTTTCTAACTCCTTAACATCAATAGTTTATCCAATTCCAACATATGATTTTTCCTTATAGAAACTCAAGAGCCTATCAAATTCTTCTAAAGTCGATGCTAGCTGAAAGTTTTGAAAGGTAAAACACCTTAACGGAGGATCGTAGAACTGAACCAAGGTGGAGATAGAATCCAACTGTACATCCAATTTTGTCAACTCAAGGGTATCCCCATAGCAACGAACAAACATCTTCAAAGCTTTCTCAAACAGTTTCCTTTTGATGGTCTTGATCTTTGTCATATCTGGCTTGACGGCACTAACACGAACAATCTGTTTCCCTCTAGAATTCATTTTTAAGATACTCACCAAAACCTTTGATTATTTTTTCTAATCCTGTGAATAAGACAAACATAAAAATAATGGAGAATAATGAATATGTGAGATGTAAAATGTATGAATGCATGATGATAGTAACGGGTTTTATAAAAGGTATCTTTAGTTGGTAGACTCCTATTTTTGGCCTACATATATTCTACCCTCCCCATAATGTGGCTTCCATAATGGTATAATGGATTACGCTAGAGGGAAAGACACAAGGACCTCCCTTAAGCGGGGCCTCTTTGTAGACCGAAACTTTCGTCTTTATGGTCGTAAAAGGTCTGACCATGAGTTTTTTGTTTTAGGGTTATACAAAAATTCATAAGTTTTATCCCAAAATCCTACCCCCTCAAGAGGATATCTCTTGAGACATATTTCTTTTTTTGTAATTCCACCGACTCTAGGTGAAGTCATCACAAAAACTCATAGGGATGATGTATCCCCTTGGCCAATAGACGAACCTTCTTTCTAAGGTTTTTAAAAACATTTTTTTAAAGTAAAATCCCGCCAACAAATAAATAACAACATAATGATAATAATATAACAAAAATAAATGGACATAATAAATAATATAAATAAATAAATATAGAAATAAAACAAATAGCAAAACCTTAAACCTAAAAGAGAGGGAGACGCTTATAAACCTTAGGGTTAGGTCCCCAGCTGTAATAACCGGTTGAAAACATAGAGTCACCATCATTAATTTTTATCCTAAGGAAGGGAATATAACGGATAACCCTAATTTTGAACAGAGATTCTAAGTTGTTGTCTCGCTTTAGACGAAGAGATGTTAGGCACCCCTCATCTACCTTGTTCACAAGGATACTAGGGTTTAGGTTAAATGTTTAGGAATAGGGTTTTAATTTTAATTAGGGGAACTCGCCACAGTTTTTAAGTCGTATGCCTATGTATCCTCTTATGGGGAATCAGAGTCCCAATTCGTAGTTCGTAGTTGTTTGGTTAGTTTTTGTTATGGATTATGGAGATATCTTGAGTTCCCCTTGAACCATGTCTGGGTG